>JAOTOL010001416.1:197500-620000 GCA_034440575.1 Imbricaverruca yamaguchii | reverse complement strand
GTATTATATCCACCAAGTGCGTGCCAAAACATTGTGTTTTTTAATGTGTGTCGGAACCAGTCGAGGTAATCAGACACTGTTTGAGCCGGCTAGTTTGGGCCATACAAGCTCACCCAATATCGTTTGTCTGCGAATTCAAACAAGTCAAATTCTTAACCACAAACGACCCATAATGCGTAGGTGTATGGGCATGAGTCATTACTGCAAGTGCTAAAGTCCATCTCATTCATATGGAGCCATTCGCGAAGCAGGAAATATTAGTTGAAGCTATTTCCTGATGTGCCGCTCGACATCTGGATGCTTCAACAGCAAACTTCTGTGGGAGGGATCACAGAAGGGATGGAATTCCAAATGAGTTCAGGCCGTGATCAAGGTCGATTCACAATCTAGAACGCATTCATAAGTGATGTAACGCACTTCCGACAGCGAACGGAAGCATCGACCACAGAGTGATAATTCATTCCGGTCGAATTAACCAAGCAGGTCAGTGCACGAATAAAACAACACTTCACCCAGGTACAGTCACAAAGTGAGCAGTCTCAAAAAGCTAGCAAGTTGTGCGATCAATGAGGGGCCTGTGATCTTGATGTTCGGTGGATGGCCGGCGGTGGAGGCTCTTCAGATCTGGCCACCGGACATTCATTGGTCAGCAAGACCTGGCAAAACAAATTTCAGATTATGGTGTGAGGGACACCGCCAGATCAAAGGGGACACCAGACAACGTCCAAAATATCCTAGTCAGCCATCATTGACCAATGCAGGTTCAAGTACTAAAATCTAGCAGTGACCATGGGTCGACCTGAAGTAATATACATATTTTGCATGAACCATAGGGGTCATTGCACAATGTAGGTCATCCTTGTTCTTTTCGGGTTTCACAGTAGGCACAGATCCCATGGACATGGGTAAGTGGTCGAATTCGAGCCGTCAACTGACGAAGAGCTCGGATTTAAGGTGTGATGCAATGAAGCATAATCGACACAAAATATATAACACGACAGATACGCCATACGCATAAACATGCTAATCTGAAGAGTGAGCCCCAGGATAAGACAGAAAAAAACAGTGTGCTGCCAGACGAATCTAATGGCACCAGATGTGCACTGCACGTTAATGGTTACCAGGTTACGCTCCAGACAAAACAGAGCTTCGGAAGACACCTACGCCATCAATCGTTCAATCAGTAGTTGCGAAATGGAGTCAGATGCAATGACATTGTCGCATGCGCGTTCAATGGTATTTACCGATTCTGTGAAACTTCGAGGTTCTGTTCAGTGCTAAGTCAATGGGAAATTTGCTGTTGCAAGTTAGCTCCCCAGTGACATGTACAGTGTGCGTGTGTAGTAGCAGAGGTGAAACAAAGGTCTGCTACTTGGCTACGAGAGTAAACGAAAGATGTTCGAAAACATCTGCAGTATGGTGACAACTTACGGTCAGGAGAGAAAGGAGGAGAAAGGTCTATCCCCTTCCCCCAAGGACCGATGTTCGATGAAATTGTACGCCAAGATGGCATTTTAGCGAAATTTAAGAATATTGTAGGGGCTAAATATCGTCTTAAACTGATCGAACGTGTTGGCAGTTCAAATCTCGTGTCTTTTTCCAAATCGAATTTTGATTGCCCCTCCCTCTAAGCCAGGCTTCTGGATCCACCCCACCGTATAGGCTCGTATTATCATCGGGTATAAAGTACCATCAGGACGCCTTGCTTCCTAACATACGCGATCAATTTGTTTTTGTTCTAACCATCAAAACAGTATTAGTGCTTCTCATCTTATTTCAGTACAACATGCATGCAAAGCGTACCCAAGCAGTTTGGTGGCTATGATTGAGATACCAGGGGCGGCCGAAAACACACTGCGACGTGCGGTAACTTCATAGGCTTTATCACGGCCGTGACAAGCCTGTCGCATACGAATAAGTTTTGCTTTACGGCTCTGTTTGTTTTCAAAGTGCTGAAGCTGGACGTGCAGTATAAGATTGTATGAGCTGTTCTTCGTCTCTGAGTCAGGGTCAGTATGGGAAACTTGGGCTGTTTCTGTGGGTTGGTCATATAAAATAGTGTTATCTCTGGAAAATTATTAACTTTGTTTGTGTCGAAAGATTTATGGAATTGTTTGACAACAATTGACAACTCCTTGTTTTTTATCATGACCATAAGAAGAGACAATGAAGGAACACGGGAGCATCCAAACATGGAAGTTTGACCATTAAATGTGCAAAAAGGAGTTTTAATGACACAAAAATTGCCATCTCCAAGCTGGAATACCAAAAAAAAAATTATCCAAATCCCGAATTCCAGGGAATGAATCAAACCCTGCAGTCAGGACTGAGGTGACAGTTCGTAGGCAACGCAAGTGCAGTGCATGCACAAGGGGTGGGTGGCTGCTACGGCACAATCATTGGGACAAAAGGTGCTTTTATGTCATTCGGGTTGTAAATTAAATGGCGAATTAAGAACAGCGAACAGGCACATGCAGGTTAGGCACGCAGGTTAGACACTGCTTAGCCATCTAGAAAACAACGTGTTTTTAGAAGGGGGCCAGCGGTAGCAATCGAAGGCGGCAGGTAAATCTGGATATCTTTCTACGGATCAACAGGTCTGCAAGATATGACAACCTTGGCAGTGTCTTGCGTTGTATTGAAGGGACAATAGCACGGTACGTTGTATTTTTGTTGCTGATGGCTTCCTTCAGCATCAGCCTACATTTCAAATGTGTAAAGTTGTTTCATGCAGTATTTTCATGCATGATATTTCTGAGTCTAGCATATCTGGTCAAATATTTTGCCACACTGTTGACTTGCAGAATATTTGTCATCGGGGGAAATGATTCCCCGTTGTGTTCTTCCAATCTGAGTTTCTTATATTTTACGAATGTAACCCGGACACTTCGATGGGTTTCATTCTTGTCTTCTCAGTCTTCAGTCTTCAGTCTTCAGTCTTCTTCCTTTTCAGTTGACGAACAAAATAATGTCAGTTGGCGAGCAAAATAATGTCAGTTGGCGAGCAAAATAATGTCAGTTGGCGAGCAAAATAATGCCAACAGCTTTCAGTGAAGTGGCATGTAATGAAGAATAACTCAAAATTTCACCGAAAAGCTTAACCGAACCCACCATGACCAAGCCTAGCCTGACGAATGTGCCGTTGTTAAAAAATATGTTGTATTCAATAATTTAGAAACTTTAAGAAGCCTAACTCACCCTAACCTGTCATAGCCTAATCATTGAACAAAACAAGAATTTGGTGTGATGCGAAATGCCGTCGTAACTTTTCAAACTAGGCTAACCCAACATAGCCCAACAAACCTCATTTTTATTTACAGAGTAACACCTGTGCACAACACATGTCATGAATGACTGAAAGTGCAATAAAATCTTTATATTTATAGCGTCGCCGATTAAAAGCGCCATCATCATAGAGCGTATGTTGTAGTAGACCTATTAGATAACAATGTTGATAATGTTGCGGAGAGCTGTGTTGAGCATAGTCGAATTGAAGACGATTAAGAAAGGAAAAATATTTTGGTTACCATTTATAATCATCTTCTATTAGATAACTATTTTACCTTGTTCGGTATTTTGTTCCAGCCCAGAATACAACATAATTCCACGCAACCTAATATTGATTTTCTAACCATCCATTGGACAAGCTATACCACTGTTCTTTTCTCATGCTCTCATTGGTGTGGATAAGAAATTGTCTGTTTGCATGGTAGATAATGAAGCTAGTTGGCCGCTGCTCCATGTGCATCAGGATTTGGGATCCTCCAAGTATCTACTTCTTGTAATTGTTGCAGAATGTACTCAAAAGCTGTCCATTGCAGGGACGGATGTAAGGCTGTAAGGGAATGCAATTGGAAAAAATCAAAACAAAAATATGCTCAGCCTTCTTGCTATGACGATCAGCAATGAAGGAACCACAATTACATGGTGATCACTGAAATTATGACTCGCAAATATACTCTTCCACGTCACATGGTGGTTCATGCTGCATATTGAAACGGTGGGTCATGTACAGTTCTAGACTCCTAAAGAAATTGAGGTGGTAAATCACCTTTTTTCAGCTTCATGCTGTTTTAGGTATGCTGCATGGTGCTTCTTTCCTTGCCTTAATATCTCGCTACCTTGCTGAGATACTCTTAGGGTTATTTCTACTAATATTTGGAGATAGCATATCTGTAAAAGGAAATGTGAAGTATTCTTGAGCTGGCTGTGTCGATTCTTGGACGGTTCCTCTAAGAAAAATCAAACTTGTATTATTGAGTGTAGCCAAAGAGAATAGGTTACTGCATCCGAAACAGGGGTCAACATCATACTTAAATGGTTCAGGTATGTTGAATTTGATAAGGTTCACCGCCTTGTAGTATCGGTAGATTGGGTCAATATTTAAGTACCGCTATCACTGTGGTGCATAACAAGAAGCTGCATCTAGTGTAATTATCTCAATTTTCAAGATGCGGATCAGTTTTTGTACAGCCCTATTGATGTGATGGTTCCATGCACTAGACATGTTTGGTGTCATCATGATTTATCTATGCAGTCGACTCCAACTCTGGTGGCTCCAACTTCTTGTGCATGGCTTGCCACTAGGAAATCGAACAACTTTAACAGTCATTCAAGTTTGTCTGGGATAGATAGATTATTGCCTTGCTAATCACATCCTGACCTGACTCTCGTGCCCATGGCGAATGAACTTCTCAGAAGCGGCAGAAACAAGGCTTCCGGTGCCTCAACCAGCCATTCGGGCTTTCCAGTCCATGCAAATGATCCGGATCAAGCCACGCTGAGAGGTAAACGGAAGGCTGCGGACGTGATCCATCGAAGCCACGCTTGGCTGAAAGGTTTTGCCATGGGAGTGTCACTTTGTGAAATTGGTTTGGGGATGGCCTTTGTGATGGCTAAAACTGCCTGAAAAAAACTATTTGTATATAGCGTACCCTCATGGACCCAATGTGCAAGATTTATCCAGACTGGGTGCATAAATAGATGATTGAAGCAGTCAATTGAATTATTGAGGTGAAAGTGCCCCTTTTAGCGCATATAAAGTGGGGTATCTATGGGGTATCTATGGGGTATCTATATCTGCATGATGCTGCTGATGTCCCCCAGTAACTATCGCACTAGTGCATTGCAATATCAAATTAACTAGGTGACTGTATGTATCTATTAGCGGGAACGGAAAAGACTATCATGATTGTCACTGCATGGAGATACAATGGAATATTATTTCATACTAGCTGTGACAACCTGCGTTTCAGCATGTGCCTAGTGGTATTAATATTCCATATATTAGGTGACAGGCTGGGCACCATTTTTCAGCTCTGTGCAGTAGGCTGGATACGTGGAAGGCCATGGTGTGCAAATGGTGCTCAAGAGCGCAATATCATAACATCGTATAATATCCCAAGCGTTTTCATTGAATGGCATGTTGTGGTGTATCTTTTTGTGAGGCAAGGTGGAAAACTAAACACGCGGTTCAACGTACTCGTCTACTGTGGTGCATCTAAGGCCATTTGTCAGCGGGGTGATGCCATGCGACCCCAGAACGTCACCTGGCTCCGCTGCTGCCAGGGAGGTAAAATAGTATGGTACACGGCGTCACTACTTTCTTTGACGGAAGTCCACCCAGGACATGTATAGCATGTGGTACGCGGTAAGGCGAGCAGCTTTGCCGGCCAGACCAGAGGTTATTACCGGCTTAAAGCGGCTTCAAGGAGTAATCTCTCCGGAGGTGGTGCGAAGGTGTGCCTTGAGGTCGTGGGCTGAACATGCAATATCCCGCGTCGTTCCCCCATCCCCAACTCCCCGCAACCGAAATACATGCATATGAAGGTCGCGCTACCTCACCGATCCGTACAGATTCTGAATGCTGGAAGCGATGATACCTAGGCTGACGGCATCATGCGCTGATCTCTGCAATATAAAGATGAAATATTAACTACCTAATGATATATCTGGACGATATAAATGACACATGTCGAGTACACTACCTGTCCGTTTCCACATACACGTTGCGGTCTTCTAAGCGCACAGTTCCTGGGAAAACACAAAACTAGGCAGATATTTGGTCTATTCGATATCTTACCCGCTCGTCCCCCGTTTGGAAGCAGCCTTAATTGGAGAGGTCCACCTGTGACTACAGTTTGTGGCACGTGCTCTTTCTGAGTGTCGTGGTCACCAGACACATATCGCACCCCTGTTGGGTACACGGCTGTCGGCATTATGTGGCCTCATGCACTGCGAATCTCGAGTGAAGTATTCCGGACCCAACACTCTTAATTAAAGCATGCTTCCTTGAGTCGGAAGATGACGTTGGTTCATTTTGGGGTAGATACGTCACGACATCATGTTCAAATAACGTGAACAAATGCCATGGGTTTGAGATATGCCTTTAGAACAAGACAGATCTGCATACCCGAGTCGACATCTGACATGAGATCCGGCAGTGAGATTAAAATTTTACTACGGGGATGCGCCACGGCCGCTCTATTCCCTAACTTTGTTCCACATGTCAGTAATTTCCGTTATCGTGGAGCTTCTTGTCATAACTTGTTATACTTTTCTCAAACTACGTGAACTAAAGATGTCTGACCTCACCTTAGCTTCTTTGGTTCACCATGGCGTTGGCAGAAGCAGACCATATGAGTAGCTAGCCTTTCACTGCATTCATCCCACAGATGCCTGCTGCTATGCTAACTGGCTTGGTCAGACTGGCTACGTACGGCAGCAAGAGAATGGCTTGCTGTGCGTGACGGGATATAGTCCTTTCATATTATCTGACGTCGGGACGAGTAACGACGCGTCTCGGTGTATTGACGACGCCACCAGGAACGGAGAGCCATTCTAACTCATCCCGTCTCCAGCCTAGGCCGTTAAATGCCATTAATGCTGGCTTGCTGGCTTATGAAAGAGGTGTCAGTATATCTGCACCACAGAGAGGACGCGGCAACAGACATGGCTGGGAAGCTAAGCTTCCTTTAGTTAAATTATTGTCCCCGCTTCTGTCAAGAGCCTTGTGTGACAAGACTAACATGCAAGCATCTATGATTTCCGAAATTTTGCGTGACTAAGCTGACCATTCCCAACCAAACAGATCGCATCGGGGGATCTGCAACACAAAATTATACATAGAGACTACATCTCTCTCTCTCTCCCCACTGACAATCACCTGGTTCACTGGATCCGCAGAGCGGCAAACTACGGAACGCCTGTGAAATGCAACACATTCACGCGAGCCGATTCGCACGGGCGCTGATCCTTCTGGCGCATGAGCAAGATCGTAGTGAAAGTGCAAAATCCGGTACTTGGTAACATGGGTGCAGGAGCTGTAAAACAAACACACTGGGAGACAGATCCTCAAAATATTGGGCCAAGCTCAGCAATTCGTACGATAAAGTATGTTGTCAACCGCTGTACATATGAGATTGGCCTTATTCCATCATAATAATCCGGTTCTCTGGTTTTCTCTGCCAACTTTTTTTGTTGGAGACGAAGGTATGCGTCACGTTTCCCCGCTCCAATCATACCTATTTTGCTACGGTAAGTCCAAAAGTGTTCGGAGAAAAGCGGAGCGATTTATTTTTCTAAGCATGTTCTGCATAGGTATCACCATGCGGGCAGGTTTATTTATCAGCTGCTCTCGCAGCCCAACACTGCCCAACGCTACACAGCTCTTGAATCCCCTGCATAGTTGACGATCTATACCAATGCATTGGAATAGATTCAGTTCTTTACTAACGCCATTGCAATGACGTTAGTAAAGAACTGAAAATAGTCAAATTTTCAATCTCATGTGTATTTCTGTGCCCAGGAACGTCTACGGAACAGTATTCCGCACACCAGTCCCGTTCCTCTCCGGATATTCCGTGCAGTGTACAGGTTTTTCTTCTTCATGTTCGGCACACTCGCGTGCAGTGAAATGTTCTAGGGGACCCTAACTATGGCTCGCCTCCAGGAACGTTGGCTGCGTCGTTCCACACGAATAATTACTGGCAGGCTGCGCCGCTTGACAGTTGTGCGTTGTGTGACAGCTTCACCACGGGCACATGCCGGAGCCACAGGTGTCAATATTCCCTGGTGACAGCTTCACCACGGGCACGTGCCGGAGCCATAGGTGTCAATATTCCCTGGTGACAGCTTAACCACGGGCACATGCCGGAGCCACAGGTGTCAATATTCCCTGGTGACAGCTTCACCACGGGCACGTGCCGGAGCCATAGGTGTCAATATTCCCTGGTGACAGCTTAACCACGGGTACGTGTTGGAGCCATAGGTGTCAATATTCCCTGGTGACAGCTTCACCACGGGTACGTGTTGGAGCCATAGGTGACAATATTCCATGCACCCATGACGTGAGGAAGACGGGTCTACACTGTTCCCGCCTTGCACTCCTTGGTCGGCCAAACAACATCGGCAGTTCCAAGAGCAGGCTACCATGGACTCCTGTCGACAAGCAACAATGGATAGCGGCGGATTTCTGACTCCGGCTACACAGAATGAATTGGAAAGGTTAGAAGATGCTCGGTCGCAAAGATGTAGTGAAAGGTAATGGGAGGTTCATGATGTCACTGAAGCATTACCTGACCCCAAAATAACAATAGAATGTCTAGCTTGTATGCTCGTTAGAAATGTAGTTCGAATTCTTGTTAGGATGACTTTATGGACCAGGATCAAATTGCTAAGCGAGCTTGTTGCGTGAACCCTGGCCTCACCACCCGATTCATGAATTGCAGTTTTATACCAGAAATTGGTCAAAAAGCTTCACGTGTTTTCAATACACCGAGACGGCCACCCCGATAGCTCGCTATCGACATTATCTTTCCAATTTCCAACTGATCCTCCTGTCCGAGGGCTAAAAGCGAGCGCACAAGGCGACCCGAGCACAGTATCGGCGATGCAGATGAGACCGGCGCAGTATCGCGCTCTAACCAACTGAGCCACCTGCGCGGAAAATCCAGAGGAGGCACTCGCTGGCTTAATTAAATTCACTCACAAGTCGATTAGTTGCTTTAATAAATTACGCCTATTTTATTGAAGGTCACATCACAAGTTGTTGGGCATCAGGCATATGTTGTATGATATATTATTATGTATTGTATATGTTGTGCACTGTACTGTAAGCGGCATACTAAGATTTCCGTGAGGATAAAATGTTTCTTCAAGTGGATACCACCCAACTGTTTTACCATATGAATAATTTTTGCATATATTGCTTCAGCACATCATGTAACCGGGTTATCCGTCATTCTTAGTGTGAAATCACCGTTAATTATTGCAAGACCGAGCAGGAATGAATGCCATATTTGTGTGTTGAGTCGCAGCATGGGGAGCATCAATGATGCCCCATGGGGCCAGTGCAATATCCTTTCCACACCAAGGAGTGCTTGTTAAAAATATAGAGAACAAGGATTAATTTAATAATTTGCAGCAACCTGGATGAACAGACAAGGAATAGGTATTAACAGATATGGGACGTCTGTATGTTTCCTTACAATGCTAAGAGACAACTTTGAATTCAAGATTTTCTGTGTTCCTATGACTGCGCATGTATCGGTATGATGCTGTATTTATTCAATATGAATTCATTTGCTACGGGTCGCTCGAAATCAAATAAAGTTCGTGAGCATGTCGCACGATGTCATACAATTGACATCTTCACTGTAACTAAAACTGCGAATGTTAGAACTTTCTGTTCCGTTTCGAAACGAATCAATAGCTGTGTGAAAGAGCTATAAACCACAAAATGAATTACCTGGCAAGGGGAAGCGCCAATACGACGAATCTTCACAGCGATAGATGACTTCTGAGAAGTGTTACAGGCAGTACTATGCTACTATGCTAAATCCAGCATCAATCTAAGAGATGCTCACGAAATGTTCTTGTAGGATGTGTATGATATGGAATGAAAAAGAGCACTAAAATATGGTATGTCTCAGGAAATTTGTTGTGGAAGAAGATAAACTTCTATCATTGGAAATTGCTCAGCTTATGCTTGGTCGCAGTAAGCTCCAAGCGACTAATTGCTTCTCACATCATGCCACTTTCTCAGTAATTTGAACAGCTCCTGTTCTATTGCCATTTAGCATTGATGCTTTTTCATAATGACGTGCTTTCAAGGAGTAAAGCACGTATATGTCCAAATGCACCGAGCTTCATGATGGGACAGGCAAATAAGGTAGTCTTTGTATTAAAACATAATGCCCAGAAGTATCATAAGCTGTTGATTTCTCTCTCTCTCTCTCTCTCTCTCTCTCTCTCTCTCTCTCTCTCTCTCTCTCTCTCTCTCTCTCTCTCTCTCTCTCTCTCTCTCTCTCTCTCTCTCTCTCTCTCTCTCTCTCTCTCTCTCTCTCTCTCTCTCTCTCTCTCTCTCTCTCTCTCTCTCTATCTCTCTCTCTCTATCTATCTCTCTCTCTCTCTCTATCTCTCTCTCTCTCTCTCTCTCTCTCTCTCTCTCTCTCTCTCTCTCTCTCTCTCTCTCTCTCTCTATCTCTCTCTCTCTCTCTCTCTCTCATATATATATATATATATATATATATATATATATATATATATATATATATATATATATATATATATATATATATATATATATATATATATATATATATATATATATATATATATATATATATATATATATATATATATATATATATATATATATATATATATATATATATATATATATATATATATATATATATATATATATATATATATATATATATATATATATATATATATATATATATATATATATATATATATATATATATATATATATATATATATATATATATATATATATATATATATATATATATATATATATATATATATATATATATATATATATATATATATATATATATATATATATATATATATATATATATATATATATATATATATATATATATATATATATATATATATATATATATATATATATATATATATATATATATATATATATATATATATATATATATATATATATATATATATATATATATATATATCTCTCTCTCTCTCTCTCTCTCTCTCTCTCTCTCTCTCTCTCTCTCTCTCTCTCTCTCTCTCTCTCTCTCTCTCTCTCTCTCTCTCTCTCTCTCTCTCTCTCTCTCTCTCTCTCTCTCTCTCTCTCTCTCTCTCTCTCTCTCTCTCTCTCTCTCTCTCTCTCTCTCTCTCTCTCTCTCTCTCTCTCTCTCTCTCTCTCTCTCTCTCTCAATTCATACATAATATAGTGCACAACTATGCTCGTAAGTGTGCCACAATGGTCAGTACACTGTGCCGAATGAACATCACAGGACAGGTCCATCGATGACTACAGACATTACTACTGATCAATGGTCTGACAACTTAAATTTCTGCACTGTATAGCAGGTAAAGGATTCACCGACAGCCATGCCGAGTTATGGTACGCTCTCTCGTGAATTAGAATGATATGAATGAAACAGGCGGAAATTAGAATGATATTGCTGGTGTTTATACAGTCGAATATATACTGACTTGCTCTCAAAGGCACCATTGTCGCTTGATATCACTGGTATAGTTGGAACACCAATATCCTAATTTTTTTAATGCAAGGACATCTGGGTTTTTCTAGGCCAGCGAAATCAAATATACGATTTTTCGGATCAAATATGAGAACTGTGGTTTCGGGAACCACTTCGCAAGAATGTGGGAACCGATGCAGAGGAAGAGAGGGAGTTGCACCAAACGTTCAGACTGCGAGTCGCCCTCCCCTCCCCCGCTGTTAGAAAATGTGGAGTTACATATATAGAAATATGTGCTAATGACGATACATGTTTCCAATTGAATTTTTTGTCGAGCATGACCCAAGGGTCGGGATATACAATCCTATCTTATGTTCCCGGTAATCTCACATTACCTCACAAGTGCCCCCACCCCCAATGTTAGCCTCTCCCCTCCCCTAATAACTTCAGCATTATCACATGGAACTGTATAGTGTGCCATCCCCCCCCCTCCCCCACACACATCCATTCGGGTTCGTCCATTGGCTTCACGTATTGTTCCCCCAAAATAATGTTCAGAAATCAGCACCGGTGTATGAGTCGCTAATAGTCGCTTGGAAGTTTAATACCATCAGAACGTGAACGTTTAGATGCGGAATGTTCCCCTTCTGCTTGCTTCAATCAACTGCATAATAGTTCCGAGTAGGATAACGCAAGACTCCATCACTTTTTATTATTTGCACACAATTTAGTCTTAAAACTATAGTCTATGCTTCAACTGCGGCCGAAATCGAAGCTATTCAGGTGCTGCTGGCGTGTTTGAACCTGTTCTAACTTTGAAGTGGTTAAACCTTTCATCCGTAATGAATAATCTGTGTGATGTAAAGAATTCCATGAAATTCTTCCAATCATCCCCACCAAACTAGATCACGTCACGGCAAAATTACATGCAAAATGGACAAGTTCGATGGGTTGAGCCGATGGAGTGTCAGTACTATTTGAGCGATAAACATTTCTGTTAAAGCTCACTGATCACTACGCCGTGCCAGTTTTGGCCCGGCTGCTGGTTATTGCAGTTTGATATCTCTTGTGAGGTGACACCTGCTCGCTCTATTCCTATTTGGTTTCTGGTGGTGACACCCGTCACCCCGCCCTATTTTCGTCGTCGTACTCACGTTCTCGATGTTTCTATGTCCTTCGTGTTTATTTAACACGCGCCCTGGAGGGCCTCCGAAAATTACGCGCACTGGTGGGGGTGGGACGGATTCCGCACCCCATAAGATCTAGGCTCATATTAGAGCTAGAATAACAAAATTCACAAGGTGGATGGATACGATAGTGAACTCTATTGTGTGCACATTACATGACGTTAGGCCAATATCTTCGAGGCCAAATGAGGTCAAAATCTCAACAACAAAAAATTCGTTCTGCGTGGGCTGGCTTGTCATTGTGTGATTGTGTATCGTGTGATATGTGCCGCTGTGATTGTGTACAAATGCTCCAAAACGGGCATAAATGATGTCTTGGACACTACTAATGATGCAATACAGACGCTAGATCCGGTATATGACCTCAGGTCACCTATATAGCAGCACACAGCACAGCACTATCGGGTCATTACCTGCTCCAGTTATCGGAACCAGGCTGCCAGCCCGACTGCTCCGTTGGGCGGCTCGTCGCAATCGGTGTTGCAAAGAAAGGAGTGAAGTACATGAATAAAATATGGAAACGCTTGGGTACAAAATGACAAAGGGTAGTTTTCCGAATTTGTAGGGAGTAACATGCAAAGTGACATAAATCGCATGACAGTCATTTGCATTTATGACAACATTCCAGTTGACCAAGTTTGGTTCCATTAACCTGTCATGAACTTGATCTGACTTGACCTCGGTGACCTAACATGACTATGAAACTATATAGCATAACGATATACATTAAACACGTCGCCTGTGTTGCCAAGAACACTTCCTTTTGCTAATATACTGGAAGCTCATCAGTACCGATTTTTGTGGTCTGGCGCTGCGAAATTGTTTGACTTTAACGGCCCCTAACTTCAAAAATTTAATTGTTCTTACTTTAAACGACGCGCCGGTCATTTTTAAGCAGGTACGCAAACAATAGCGTATATCAGCCGATAAAACCTGGAGTTATGTACGAAAAACCGGAGTGGTTGGCGGATTTCGCCTCCCACCTCTCCTGCAGGGCGAGTGTTAAATTATATTGGGTATTGCGGGTAGTGCTTTTTTCCACGATGCGGAAGAACACTGAAGAACGCAAGAAGAACACTGACCTATGCCAGCCAACGGACTCCGCCTAGGAATTCCTTCTTCTGACCACACAATATGACCATCGCGCGACCCCGGACTCGTCCCTGATGCCCCATATCTTGATACAGCCGTTGATGTCCCGCGTCGGACTGGTCTTTTGAATGACGCCATGGAAGCCCTTTGTGTCTCATCAAAAACTGCTCATCCCCAGACCACGACTTCGCTTCGCAATTCTGGACCATTACTGAAACATCACTCCATCAGCACTGAACATCACTGGACCATCACTCTCTACGCCGCTGACCCACGCTCGAACCAGACCACGCCCTCCCAGCCGGAACCAATCCAATCCATCGAACCCTACCTCAACTCTTGCTCATAGTAGTCAAGCCTTCGAGGAAATTGTTTCCTTTCGCCGTGTCAACGTTTTCTGGCCTACGAAACAACTGCTCGCCATATGCTTCTTCGCCAATACTGACATCCAAGCCCCTGTCAACGGAACCCTCGCCATAAAACCCAACCCGACCCCAGACCAAAGCTCTCCTCTGTGCCACCACACTTTGTGGTAACTTCATCACAGCTTCTCTCCATTACAATAGCAATACCACCAAAGACACCATCTTCTCGCTGGAGCTCCGCTTCATCTTTGGGGGAGATATTCAGGCTGAGCTCAGGCCGGGGTGGACCATGTCTGCCGCATCACCTTTAAAGACTGCCAGAAACTTGATGCGAGCCTACTTGTCCTTACCTTCAACTCTACCCCTCTTCCAAAGACCCCCTCGCCGGATACCTACGATTTAAAGTCTGTGTCTTTATTATCAATCCTATCCGCTGTATAGACTGTCAGCGCTTCTCGGTCATGGCAGCAAAGCATGCGGCCAACCAGCCCGATGTCCAGAGTGCGGCGAGACATCTCATCCAGAAATCCACCTGTTCCAAACCTGCCCACCACCTCAACTGCACCACCTCTGACAACCTCATCACTTCAAATTTCTGTCCAGTCTGGCGACGAGAAAAGGAGGTTTGTACCATCAAGGCACCGGATGGGGTCTCCTGCCCCCAGGCCCAACGGTCTCCGAGGCCATTGTCTCATCCACCAAGACATACGCATAGGCGACAAACACTTATCCACCCACCTTTCGCGTCAACATCACAATTACTTCAATTCAAAATGACATAACTCCCGGCTTATCTCCACTAAAAAATACTTGCCCCATTGACCACACCTACACTGACCACCCTGGCTCCAAACACACAGGCCTCTGCAGGAAAGACAGACTCCAGCTAATTCCACAAGGAATGCCAGACCCCGCAGCCATTCGGCTGCAGGGTAAATGCGTGCAACTTCGGCGGGCCGCCGACCAAGCCCGGCGCGTCCGGTGCCGGCCGGCGCCCGCGTGACCCGACCGACTCCACTGCGGCATCCATCAAAGCATTACATCAACAATAAAACAGAGCATCCGACATCTATGGAACCAGCAATGTACTGAAACTACAAACTACACACAATTGCATCTCATCAAGCCTGTCATCGATAACTGGACCACATCATATTATATAAAAAAACAGACAAAAAGAAAACGTTCTATCGCGGCTCCGCATTGGAATACTTTTCTCACCCATCGATATATTTACACTGCTTCACCTCGACCTTCACACCCATCATAAAAGACTCATTTTACAGTTTCATATATTATCCTACACTGTTTGCATCAACAATATCATGGCACTCTAAAAACACTTACCAACTACTGCCGTGCACACAACTTCCCATTTTCCTTGCCCAGAGTGTTGGGATATAAACACTATTTTCTGAACAATCTACTCTTCAGTTTTCTCAACAACAAAAAAACAACTTGCTTCAGTATTTATACATTAACTTTCACAGCATGATATTGTTTTTCCTTTCACGGCACTAGATGGCCTGAGGAGACCGATGTGCCCATACTAATAAAAGTAAATGATTAAGCCAGGATTGACCCTGATAACATCGATTACCATGCTACCTTGTTCTCCCCATGGCAAAGCTCCCCTGACTTTCCAATTACCATGTAATTTTCGTCCTCTTAGGCCTCTTAGCCTTCGAAACCTTAAAGGGAGGATGGACACCCTCTTCTGCTCGATGCATTATGAGTGGATTTTTTTTTTCGCTTTGCGCATTAGGCTTCTGACGCTGATGCACGGTTGAACATTACTTGTCATCAGTTCTGGACGGAACCATCTCACAGTGCTCCCTGGTACTTAAGCGGACTTACATGGCCGTTATTCGTCTTAGCGAGGGTGAAATCAACTGCAACGAAAGCAGGCCCACAAGGCGAACCGAGGTGGAAGAGGCATGTGTCCAACAGTGATGGAACCCTGGCGATTCCAACGCCATTGCATATTGAAGAAATACATATGAAGAAGCAAGCTTATTAACAAGGCATCTTGCTTTTCAGTTGCCATTTCCTATCGACAATGGCTGAAGGCTATGTTATGTTATCGCTATCCTATTTCCCCCGGTGTCGTCTGGGTTCATAGGTGGGGTTTTAATCATTTTTTTGTGGGTGGGGGGGGGTCCCCTGCAATGTTCAGGAGAGTTCCACCAATCTTCATAGATTTGAACATCAATGCTATGAACCAGTACTTCCAATATGTCATAAACTCGGTTCCGACAGTGCTGGGCCACTTCAGTACTTTTTATAGCCGCACCGTTGACCGAGTTACTTGAATATCTGGAAACCATCAAGACAACAGTGGAACACATGTTAAAGCAAAAACAAGATGGTCCCTCAGATCAAAATTTCACGGTGGAGAGACGCAATTCATTTCATCTGCACGCCTGTCTTTTTCAGTAGGAATCCAAACTTGAATTTGACGCCATACTACACGATGTTCACCACAGTCAGCATTGAAAGTTAACCCGCGCCGTCTCTCCTGTCAGATACTCACACCCCGTCTCGGAGGGTAGCGGATAGTAACCCCACCTCTAAAATCCAAACTAAGCGTCGTACGAAAACGAAAGAGATGTCATCGGAAAGTGTTCGACGAGTAGGGCCCGGACCCATCCTCCAAAACAGTTTTTCCCCAAAAGTGACGTCACTAGGGGCTTGAATTTCACGACTTTTCACGACTTACATTATGTTTTTGGCTCTGGGAAGTTCATTTTGGGGGATATTTGAGGGAAAATTATTGGAATCAGAAAAGAACAGCGAAATCAACTAGGGCCATAGCATTTGTTTTGCCCTCCCCCTCCACCCCATTAAAAAACAAAATGTTGATTCTTCAAATTGTCTTTAATTTTCTTTTACAATCGGTAGAGCAGACCGATAAACGTTGTTGTAAGTCAACTTGCACTAACAAATGCTTACTTTAGCCAGGATCTTCGATTTGAACACTAATAGGCAAACATGGAAAATGTATGAGTAGTAAAAACTGAAGAAACAAAATGAAAAATTCCTCTTGTACGTTTTGTTGCATCCTAAAGATAAGCAAACGCTGAAAGTTTCATTAAAATATCTGTATCCACTAAAGCGTGACGACTGGTTGAACTTTTTTGGAGGTGACCTCACTTGACCTTGACTAATTCGTTGACCCAAGATGATCTGACTTAAAAATTTTGAAACGGCATGCCAAGTTGATGTCGGAAAAGGTATGCCAAATTTTGGCGCGCTGCCGCGCGACGTTCGTTCCCCATCCGCGAAAAACCTGAGGGGGTGGGGCGGTTGAAGACCCCCCGTGACGGTGCGGGTTAAGGTGCTGTTGCCATGCTTTGGTGATATCGATCCAAAATCACAAGGGAATGTAGTTGTGAATTCGGAAGATGTGCCGTGACAACTTTCAGTACGATAACTACAATAGATCGTAACAGGAATATCACGAATCATTTGCATTGTTTTTAACACTATGCACAGAAACTAAAATAACACAGATCATTTTCAGCACCGCAGTTAGTAACATATATAGTACCGATTACTTGCATGCCTTTCAGTACCGTGTGCTGTACCAAGAATAGTGCCATTCATTTTCAGTGTCACACATAGTTATGGGAATCGTACCGATCATTGTGGTACGATTCCCATAACTACGATACGATACGATTACGATTTGTGGTACCGATCATTTTCATGAGCACTATAGACTGCAACATGAAATGCACGGATAATGTTGTGGTTTTCAGTAACATAGATAGTAACTGGGATAGCATCGATCATTTCCAGTAATATAGATAGTAACAGAATTACCCCGCCCACGCCTTGGAAGACCTTGAAGCGCATGTCACGTACATTTGCACCTTACGATCGGACCCGATCGCAACGCTTTTAAAACCTTCATCACTTTTTGTTGCAGTGTTTATGTTCTAATTCTTTCACTCAGAACTAGGCTATGCTGTTGTAATTGTGATTTTATTAAAAAAAAATTCGCCGCAATATTTTCGTCTAAGCGCCCGCATTTTTTTTCGTAGGGAGGTTTGTGGCGGTAATTAGTTGGTACCGGTCTAACCGTTACCATCTGAGACATATTTAGCCGGCCGCTGGCAACGTAGTTATGTTGTTACGGTACGTGACCCGTTCGTCCTGAAGCCGGTGCCTGTGTGGCTAGTGCCAATTATGTGGAGAGGCCCCGCTAAGGCCTCTCCATCGGATGAGGGCCACATGTGTATGTTGGTTGCCTTCTCGGAACTGGACTTTTGTACGTTCCATACTACAATGCAAAATGTTCCTTCAAACGGCTCTCTCGCAGCTGGCATCGGGTTTGTTAAAGCTTGTGTAGTCGTTGAGATGCCCGCAGATTTGACACTATCAGGTTTTTTATGCTGATTTCTTGTCAAGATAACGTCGGATAGTTATGCTGTGGCCGCACTTGCTTCATTTGTTTATGCTCTTGGTTTGGAAAAAAACATAGATGTTCCAAGGCCGATGCTGACGAGTACAAAGTCGATTCATTTCCTGCTTATTGATGTTCAAGAACCTTTTCATGTAACTGAATTATCATCAGCATAGGACACAGTCAGGTGCGCGAGAAGAGCGAGTGCATCAGGCAAGCTGAGGAGCTCTGATGACGGAGCTGAGAGGCAGAGCTCTTGCTGTAGGCAGGCCACCAATATAGACCCACCAATATCGGCCACCATGTCGCGTCAGGAAGTTCGTGGATATACTGCAACTACGCTTTCTTGGTAGGCTGTAAAGAGGCGCGCATCTTGCTACATTCAATTTTCCCGCACGTGCAGGAATATGGCTATAAGGAAAGCATTCTTCAACAATTCGGCACAATCGATTTAAAAGTTGGGACGCGTGCTTCATGTTAGGCAAGGAAGCCCAACTGCGGAATATGGTCTTCAGCTCTGGCACTGAAAAGAAATTCAATTCGGCAAATGTTTCCCGTAATGCTCCCGACATTGCGCTCAGCTGTGAAATATTCATACGTACCTCAAACGTATATGAATCGTGTCGAATTGTTGAATTAGCACAGCTGCCATTTTTCCCTACAACCTTGACGCTCAGTTCATGCTGCATGCAACAGTCCAACGCGGCGTCTCCATCTTCATCGTGGCACGCAAGTCACATATCATGGAAAGATAACCATGTAGGTGACCGCCGGCAAACTGACCCTTAGCACGCGCCCTGGAGGGGGGGGGGGCGAAATCCGCGCATTGTTTAAAGCAAGAACACAGAAATCTGCCGAAAAAAAATCAAGTTAGAGACCACTAAAGTAAAACAAAATCGTTCCGCCAGACAGCAAAAATCGGCGCTGGT
Organism: Imbricaverruca yamaguchii; assembly: GCA_034440575.1. Lineage (NCBI taxonomy): Eukaryota > Metazoa > Arthropoda > Thecostraca > Neoverrucidae > Imbricaverruca > Imbricaverruca yamaguchii. The sequence goes on along the minus strand of JAOTOL010001416.1, from coordinate 600,524 downwards.
GCGCTTCCCGTATATCGGCAAAAGGGAAGTGTTCTTGGCAACACTAGCGACTTGTTTGATGTATATGGTTATGCTGTATTGCTTCAAAGTCATTTTATGTCACCAAGGTCAAGTCAGGTCAAGTTCATTACAGGACAGGAACCAAATTTAGTCAACTGGAATGTTGTCATAAATGAAAATGACTCATGTGATTTATGTCATTGTTACTCCCTACACATCCTGAAAACTACTCTGTCATTGTGTACCTAAGCGTTTCCATACTAAATTCATGTACTTCACTACTTTCTTTCCGAAGCCGATTGTGCCGAGCCGCCCCACGGAGCAGTCGGCCGGCAGCCTGGTTCCGGTAACTGGAGCAGATAATGACCTGATAAAGAACCGCTATATAGATGACCTGAGGTCACATGCCGGGTGTAGAATCTGTATTGCATCATTAGTAATGCCCAAAATGTCATTTGTCCATTTTTGACATAAATGCACAGGACAGCGAGCACAGCGATCCATACCAATGACAAGTTCAGCCACGCAAAACAAGAAAATGTTGACATATTTGACCTCATTTTACCTTGAAAATACTAGCCTATGGTCATGAAATTGGCACACAATAGAGTTCACTACCGTATACATCCACTCCGCAAATTTCGTTGCTCCAGCTCTAATTGGAGCCGATATCTAAAGGGCGGAATATACCCCCACTCCCACCCGAGCCTCCAGTCCGCGTAATTTTCAGAGGCTCTCCAGGACACGTGTTAGACGATGTCTGCAGCTGACCGGCACCGACTGAGATCCGACCAAGAGGCTGAAACAAACGCGCATGCATTCGATCTCGCTACGCTTATCGCCGAGCGCAATGAGCGTTACATACTTGGGTACTGCTATAAGCATTGCGCTTTCCACTCGCCACATTGAGCAGTAATCTTAATTATTTTCTCATTATTTCTCATTATTTTTACCAGAGATGCGGACTGAAATATTCCCTTAGTGCCATGGAAGGTACTAAGGGGATATTTCAGTACATTAAGTACAGTGATCAGTTCAGGGCATGCGCATTCTTCGAGGTACGGAAAAATATGCGGGATTTATATAATGGGGAATATAGACGAATCATCACGCTGAGATGTACGTCGGCACACTGGTGTGGCAGGCACTGAGTGCTACGGACATCCGCCGCCTCGGTGCTAGTCCTCCAGTCGTGTCGGATCCCACAATGCATCTGCGACCTTCCATCGGCCCCGCCCAGTAAGGTGCGGGGGGGCGATGTTCTCCCCCTGAGTTGGTCTCGTCCCGTACGGGATGGCGTTGTGACAACTGAGGGACTGCGATACCGAGCGGCGTACAGCGTTCGCCGTCCTGCACCACGCTGATACCACCCGCAACACCACCGGCCCGGAAAATCGAACAGCACACCCCTGGTCCCGATGCGCACGCGAACGAAAACAAGCATTTGGATGCCCTGTCGTGGATAGACTGGCGAATGGGTCCACCCAGGGAATATCATGCAATAAACAGCCGACAGCTATTTCATTCGACAGTGATAACATTTTTTGGTGGAAAGGCAGATTTCGGATTCCTGTTTACTAATGATTTCTACGAAAGCTAGCTCGACCCACTCCGGAGGGCGTAGCGTGTACTGAACGGATGAATGGTAGTCAGCAAAGATTGAATCAATTCCTTCTCTCCGTCTCTCCTGTCAGAAGATCCCCACACCAAGTCCCGGGGGGTCGATAGAGACCCCATCTAGTATCAAAACTAATCGTCGCACGAAAACGAAATAGGTGTCATCGGAAAGCACTCGACGAGTAGGACCAGCCCCACCCCCTCCCTAAAAATCCCTAAAAAGTGATATCACTAGGGGCATTTTCCACGACTTACATCATGTTTGTGGCTCTGTGTGGTTCATTTTGAGGGAGAATTGAAGAAACAAATATTTGGAATCAGAAAAGGAAAGTGAAATCGACCAGGACCATAAAAAAATACCTTTTTTGCCAAACAAAAATATTTTTATTGAATTTTTTTTGAGTTTCTAGGTTTTCATTCAGCTTCATTTTATAATTGGTAGACCTGAACGAAAAATGTTGTTCGAAGTCAACTTACCCCAATAAAAATGCTAACTTTAGCCGGAGTCTTCGATTTTAACTGTAATGGACAAATATACAAACCTAACAAATAATCAAAAACGGAAACAAATCCTCCAGTGCGTTCTGTTGCATCCCTAAAGATAAGCAAACGCTGAAAGTTTCATTCAAATAGCTGTGTCCATTAAAGCGTGACGACTGGTTGAACCTTTCTGGCGGTAACATCACTTGACCTTAACTAACTCGTTGACCTTAGATGACCGGACTTCAACATTTTGACGCAACATGCCAAATTGATGTGGGAAAAGGTATGCCAGATTTCCGCGCGCTGCCTCGTGCCGTTCTTTCACTATCCGCGAAAAATATGAGCGGGGGTCGTCAACGACCCCCCCCCCCCAAGGACGGCGCGGGTTAAATAAGGGAAAACAGCTTTTTGCAGTTCAGTCATAAAAGCCAGTATTAATCGGTATTGCGGCCGATTAATACTGGCTTTTCGTTTTTGCACTGCAACGTAAACAAGATATTTAGCTTCGTACATGGCCCCTCAGTTTTATTCGCATATCAGTAAAAATATAGCATTGCAATGTAATACAACTTTAACTGATGTGTAAACAATCTTTTTCAAAAACGATATGGCGCCCTGGGTTTGTGGTTAATCCAATGAAGTCTTGCGTAATTAGGCGAAGATTAGTTCAGATACATAAAATTTAGCATACTTAAATATTTGCCACAAAACCTCCTGTAAACGATGTTTCCTTCCAAATAAAGGCCTATTAAGTCATGGATATTTGAGTGGGTTTGCTGTTCACACAATCGTCGTCTTGTAGTATATTTTCGTCATGATAATTCGCTCAAGTTTGTCTGGGCTGGGCATCTGATCTAATTGAGCTATCCCCTCCCTTCCCAACAAGGCTCGGAGCCTCGTGCTCAACACATGCAATGATCTCCAATATAATTCCTGTAGCACTGCTCGTGACGTGACGGGTGATCCCCCCTATCTGTCCGTGAAGTGCAATGACGAGTGCGACTGAACACTACCAAAACACTTCATTCCTGTGCAGTCCAACTGATGATCTGCCCTTCTGACCCAACCACACTCCAGGAGGCTTTATTCCTGACCAGCTAAGCTTTCACGAACTTCGCGTACTCAGTTGGCCCATTTCCCTGGCTAACTACCGAGCGCATTATCCCTCGCTCGCCGCATTAGTCTACTTGAGTTTCGATGCCTCACGGTACTCGCCATTAGCTGGATCCGCTAATGAGGTCCTCAACTATTTGCGCTCAGAGCAGGGCAATGGTGCTGCCATGTGGTGTAGCCCACGATATATATTATATCGGACATCGTACTTGGGGGTGGTTTTTCACAGCGTATCCCGTTGCCTACCATTCTGCATTTGAATACACACTGCACGTGCTTCATTAAGAAAAATGCTTTGTTCAGTGTTATAGTTAGCATTACCACGGGGTTAGTCATGTTAGAACGCAATTGCACATAGTGCAACGTGATTAAAGCGCAATCGCTCATTTGCGTTGTCAAATAAGGAGGCTATATTACACCGTGTTATTACAAGAACTACGTGTTCAATATATTAGTTCAAATGTAAATGAAATCCATGTGCAATTGTCCTAGCCTTCGGTACGGATGTTTTCGTAATAGTACAACATATCGCAAAGTGTAGTAACGAAGCAAAAATCGCTAGTGGATGAATGAGCTGAATGAAACCATGATACAAAGATGTGCATCATTTTATGAGAAATTAACAAGCCACCAAGTTTTATTTTGCGCGTGTTGGTACCGGTGAAGGAACTGAAATGCTACCAAGCAAGTGCATTCGTCGAGCGATGTATCCGTCAAAACGGCGACGAAAAGAAAACCAGTTGGTCTTTCCATGGCACTTTGAAAGGGACTACTGCCTTTCATTTTTTGTGGAATGATGATTGAAGCGGCCTTTGCACTTGTCCTGCCACCCGAAGCCTTGTCCAATGGACGACTATATTTTCAAATACTGACGCCCAAATGACTGCTTGACACCTAGATGCTTGATGCCAAATGACACTTAGACTGCTTCAGCACAATGTTTGTCACAGTGTGAATTCAGCTTCAGTTTCAAATGCACTGCGTGTCTTAACCGTACTTATCTAAGCAAGGCATCAATATCGCTTAATGTGGCTCCGGGAACTCCTACAGGAACATGAATCCTCGCTTTAAGTCGTTCGGGACAGTCCTAGAGGCGCCTGGAGTCCTCGCAGTGGCACCCCGTCTTCTCGGTGCCGCACCACCTTGACGTGCGTGGTGGTATATCCCTTATGCGCCTTTTAATAATACATCTTTAGTTTGGTTGTGTCACATAACCAAGCTATGGTGTGATACCTGGAGGCATGCTTGATGCTAAACTTTCTGAAGTTGCTGAATTCGTAGTTTTGCATCTTTTATTGGAATTAATCTCCTCAAATAAATGGAACTTAACACTCGCACGTCAGGCGGTCCTCGCCAACTTCGTAAGTCCGGGGGGGAGGCAGATGTTTGCTCCCTAAGATCTCTGGAACTATGCTAGCTAGCGACAAACGGAAAACGGCGTTGGATAGCTGGTGACGGGCTCTATCGAAGGTGTTTCGGTCACATTTTCGCTCAGGTCAACATTCATGTCACTGGGCCATCATAGGCCAAATTCGACCAGATCAGGTGGGACTCAGATATTTACATATATATCAGCACCTGTAACAGATAGAAACAAACGGCGAACGCTATTCAACAGTCCTTGAAATGTGCTATCGACAATAGGGGTGTGATTTAAGGTCAGGTCAACCGAAACTATGGCCTCAGGTCAAGGTCATGAAGTAGCCTAGTGAGGGCATGTAATGTATCAATCGACACGTCTTAGCGATACAAGCACAATGACGGTAATTTCAGCCTTCTAGCTCAATGCAGTGCGATATAATGCGCATATATGTGTAGTGATCTCAGGTGACCTCAGAGACCTTGGTGAGGTCACAGAGCAAAAATGTCAGCGGTAACATTGAGCATAGCTTCTATCTACATGCCACAACCGTTGTGAGGTCATTCCGAGCGCAAATATGTAACCAGGAAACATTTGTACATTTTACCCTAGCCCTATAATGGGGAAGCCATGACCGCGACCTGACCAAGGTCAATACTACGAAAAAACCCGATATACACATTATGGTCCCTGATGAGATCATGACATGTTATAAGTTTGAAATCAATCGCCCAATTATTGTGGACGTTATGCCACCTAGAACTCCGAGTGTAGTTGGGTCACTTCACCTGACCTGGTGACCTGATCTGATATGACCCAGGATTTAAAATATATGAGGATATGCGGAAAAGACCAATGAACAGCCATGCAAGGTTTTGCCTTGTTAACCCGATTAGTTTGGCGGCAAATGAGGAAAAACCGGAGGGGGCAGATATCTGCCCCCCGGACGTGCGCGTGTTAATCCTTGAGAAGAGAAGATCTTGGCATCTTAACGACTGTATTCCCAATGTCAAGCAGGTCCATTGCCTCCATTGACCTCGGATGGCTTTCAACAGTGAAGCAAATGCTGCCTGGTCGTTTGCATTGCCTAATCCTCGAATTTATCTAACAACTAGTGTCGAGAATTTGTGGACGTTTCAAAGAAGTAATTTGCAAACTTTAAAAGGATTATTGCATGTATCCTTAGACTGGTCGTTATTTTGCGATTTTGCGAATTTATATCGGGACGACCCGTCAAATTATGAGGTTAAACGTGATAAAAAACATTGCCAAAATTGAGACAATTCATCGATATTTAGTAGTGCCGCAGCGCAGTTGAAGTTAGTTATGTTTCGTGCTGAAATCTCCATTGGCTTAACATAGAGCAATAGTTGGATAATAGTGGCATAGATAGAGTTCGGAACACAACAACACAACTTTTGTTTAGAATCGACGTCTACCTTACCTACTATCAGAATGTGATTTGTATTTGCTTGCATCATCCCAGTGACGTATTGTGTTGTTATGGCAACATAATAAGCAACCAGTCAAAGGTGCCGCAACGGGCAATACAGACCAGATACAGGCAACTGAGTGTGTTGTAAACTGCGTCTGATGTCTCTGCTACCCAGTCACTCCTCAGTTTACTGATGGTAATAACTGCGTTTGTAGATTGGGAGCGCAGTCTTCAGTTTACAGTCGTCATAATCCGTGCTTACGACAAGTGATCCACTGTTTTTTGCCTGCGTCTCGACCATACGCAACCCTCCTCCCTTCCCATCGGCAGGAGGGTTGCGCTCACAGGCATTTAAATGTAATCACAATGATTCAAAAATTTATCAACGGTGCCGAAGGAAGCTACGCGTTTATTGAAAGAGTCGTCACGGATATTTTTTTTTTTTGGGGGGGGGGGAGGCGGTCGGACGGTATTTTGGGCGCATTAGTTTCGGGGGTGGGTCGGCACCCCACCCCGACCCCTCGCCGGCGACGCCCATGGTTTATTGGCGCCGTGAGTAATCTGCTTGCACTAATTTTACCTAAAATTTTATGATCATTTCATTGTGATTCGTGAGTAACCGTTTTTTTTGCGTTGTTTCAGCCCAAAAGATGCCATCCTCCGTTAAAACAAAACCCGAGACGCGGAAGTCGACGGAGGTGTTCATGGTCGGCCAACCACTGGAGAGCCTGAGCGGTGTGAAGTTGCCATCTACTGGACACGTTCTCCACCGCCTCTCGCACGTGCTGAGAGTGCAAAAGCAGAAGATCCCTCAGGCAGCCGATACCGTCATCAAAGAAGTTCGCAATATTTGGGACATCGCCAGGATCCCCACCCGCAAACATCAGCGGTGCGTCCACAAACTCATCAAGAAGCACGCGGAAGTACGGAACCTGACGCGCAGCAAAAAACGCACTACGAGCTCATACCTGACGAAGCAGAACGCGTGGGCGCGTCACTTGGACAATCTCTTTGATATCGCCCACGCAAATGCGACGAATATGATCTCTGTTGAGGAAGATAAAGCTTTCCTTCAAGCTCAGCGAGAGGATGGCCGAAGGGGAATCCCGCAAGGAGGCGACCGACTCCTCGCGGAGCGCGAGAAGAGGCAAGCTCGGCGTGTGGCAGAGGAACGCGCAAAGCAGGAGAAGGAGGAGAAGAGGAAGCGTGATCAGGCGGGGCTGGCTGAGCGAGACTCTGGCAGCTCCAGGGAGCCCAGTCCCCAGCGTACGGCATCATCAGCCAGCGGCTGCGAAGGCCACGATCAATCCACGACCTCGAGAGTCGCAACGCGGCGGAGCAAGCGAAGAATGGTCGGCGATGATAACATCCAACAACCGGCATTGGATACCGTCAGTCAGACGCCGAAGCGCCGAGGGCGTCACCAAGTCATTTCAGCGGAGGTGGGCGCCGCGCTGGACCACACACGAGTTTCAGATAGAGCGGCTGTGCTTATCGTGGCAGCAGTAGCCGCCAGTCTAGGACAACGTCCAGGGTCTCGCCATCAGCTGCCAGTCTGTCCGCAACTGGCGCAGCAAGCACCGGCAGGAGACCGCCAGAGCCACCACGCTGTCATTCGCCCCAGACACTCCACTCGTCGTCCACTGGAATGGCAAGCTTGTATCAGACGTGATGGAGGGTCATGTGGAACGACTGCCCATCCTCGTCTCTGGTGAAGGTGTCACTAAGCTGTTCGCCGTTCCCAAGCTCTCGGCTGCGACCGGACAAGCGATGGCGAAAGCCGTTGTGGAAACTCCGAGGACTGGGGCGTGGCAGACCGCATCGTCGGCATTAGTTTTGACACGACAGCGTTCAACACTGGCGTGCATGCTGGGGCTTGCGTTCTGATCGAGAAGAAGCTGGACAAAGACCTTGTCAACCTCGCGTGCGGACACCATATCATGGAGCTCATCGCCAAGAAGGCGTTCACCGAGTGTTTCGGCACTTCCACCGGCCCCGGCGTGCTGCTGTTCAAGCGCTTCAATGAGTGATGGAACGACGCTGACGCTGACGACCACATCACTATGGACCTGGAGGACGCCACAATCACACTCACCGACGCCCGAGATAGCCTCATCGCCAGCTTCAACGCACACCTGCTGGAACGGCAGCCCAGGGGAGACTATCGCGAACTGCTGGAGCTGTCCGTCACCGTTATCGGTGGTGTCCCCGCCCGATGCATCAAGTTCAAGCGTCTTGGTGCAATCAGTCATGCGCGCTGGATGGCGAAGGTGATATATGCTCTCAAGGTATATCTCTTCCGCAACCAGTTCGCGCTAACGAAGACAGAGCGTGATGGCTTGAAGAGGTTCGTCAACTTCGCTCTCGTCCTCTACATCTCGGCCTTGTTCAACGCTCCGACCCAAACTGCCGCGCCGGCGAACGACCTCGCTCTCCTCCAGAGCATCGTCGGCTACGAGGATAAGAAGCTGGCCAAGGCGGTGGCCAGGACGTTCGCATCACACCTGTGGTATCTATGTGAGAGGCTGGTGCCACTCGCTCTCTTCGACAGCGACACGTCCGCAGGAACCAAGCGGGAAATGGTAACGGCGCCGAGAGAGCAACAGGGGTCAGATAATCCCCCGAAACGTGCTATCGTCAACCTGGACTCGGACAATATCCGCAACAAGACCCTGGCGGGCTTGGTCACTGAGTCGTTGGGGTCGTTCTGCCGTGCTCTGGGTGTCCACGACGAGCTCCTGTCCACCGACCCAGCGAGCTGACCGAACAACAAGCGATATGTCGCCGTCGCCCAGAAGGTGATAAGTCAGCGCGTCACCAACGACTTGGCCGAGCGAGGCGTCGCGCTGATGGAAACGTTCAACCTGAAGGTGACGAAGAACGAACAGCAGCGTCAGTATCTCCTCCATGTGGTGGAGAAGCACCGCCAACGATTCCCAGACGCTAGAAAACCAGTCGCGGCTGGTTCGTAAGTGACACGCTGGAGCTTGACGCAGCTCCGTCGAGGTGTCGAGGCTCAGTACCTGCAGTACAACTCAGAGGTGTGCAGGATAGCCAGTTCTCATGTGTTCAGCACAGTTGTGATTTTGCTCAATAGATTATTCGCATCAGCCGGTGTATTTGTACGATAAATATCCAATGGTTATATGTAAATAAAACGACAAAGGCAAGGAACCATTTGGACCAGGAGAGACATGGCGCAAAAAGTTTCCGAACTTACCAAGATTTGAACCCGAAACCTCTGTAACCTGTGTATTCCAATATTCCGAAATATCGCGTTTGCTCAGAAAATATCGAAGGAGGAATATCTGCACCTTATTTGTCACATTTTTTGCTACAGCAAAGAGAGCCAAAACAAATTATTCGCTGTGTAGCCTCGTATTTCCCTATGTTAAGCCAATAGAGATTTCAGCACCAAACATGGCTAACTTGAACTGCGCTGCGGCACTACTAATTACTGATGAATCTCAATTTTTGCAATGTTTTTTATCATGCTTAATCTCACAATTTGAGTGGGAGTCCCGATAGAAATTCGTAAAATCGCAAAATAAAGACCAGTCTAATGAATCCTTGGCATGAATTGGGTGGGTTTCGTCTCACCTGACCTGTGCATGATACACCTTACGAAATTGAATGAAGTACAGATATATTTTTACGAGCCAACTTTAGATTCCGGTGCTCCGTTTGTGGCTTTGTTGAAAGTAGATACCGACATTCGCTGCACGCCATTCGGCTGAAGCTGCTGAAGCCAAACTTCGTGGAAAAGTTAACCTATTTACCTGCTTTTCCTCTGACCTGCCATTCTATCGACGTCAGGGTTTAAGGAACCAGCTTTCTGGCCTGTCTCTATTGTTCATGTTCATCCATGTTAGAGTGGGACAGATCAGCAATCTGAACAGCGTCCTTTGTAAGCTGGACTGAAGCTTATTTGCTTTTCAAGGCAGGGTTTGATATTTTTCTCACAACTGCCCAATTTGGAGAACGTACCTTGTTATTCATTGAAGACTGAAAGCAAACTGTTTGTTTCTTTACCGGAGAGTGATCTCGGACTTACAATGGATCCTTTGCAAGAACTGTTGCAAGAAATACAGAAAACCAGAATATTTTAGACGCTTGTCAAGGCTTTGTCCACAAATAAACAACTGTGTACGTATACACCAAGGTTTACAAACAAAGAATCGTGTTATTACCAGAACAAAGGCAAGCCAATAAAAGCCATCGAAACTATGTAGGAACGCAGTAAATTTAGTTTACTCAATCGTCAAAAAAAAATCCGTTCACATTCAAGCAATAGAGAGAGAGAAGATAGTTCTCAGAGCATAAGCTTCTGAACTACAAAAAGCCCATGACCGCTAATCATTCGTCGTTCTGCCAGCTTCCGTGGAGACCGTACTTTATCAGCGGTTGAACAGGTGTCGTTATCCTCCCTTTCTAGGTCTGGCTGGTGTAAATCGCAATGGTGAAAGTTGTGTGATTGAGGTCGTCGATGCATTGCCGATGATTTTTTTCATAGGCAATGCTTGTACAAGGTTGAGTTCCTGGTGAAGGTATGCAGCACTGGGTTTAGTACCGCCACAGCAGTGACCAGGCTCCCTGGCAAACAGTAGTCGCCGGGATGAGGCACTCTATCCCTCGTTTCTGTCTTCCCTCCGTCTTCGCGGCGCATTCCACCAGGCCTGTGTTCTCCTACGTTTTACCTTCCATGGGCATAATTAGTCGGCTAGTTTGGACCGGCAGCGGTCTTGTTGGTAGCTGGACTGGACGCCGATGCCGTCTCACGGCCCACCACTTGGGACGCCAACTGGACGAGCAATTTCACCGCTGACGACGGCTCCACCGCTGATTACTAGCTGCATTCCATGCCAGAGTCGAATCTGTCGGTTCACTGGAGACACGCAGCTGCAGAACTCGAGATATTCGTATCAGTGGTCACAATGAACGAATGAATTTGCGCGTGGATGACCTGATTGCATTTTCTGCTAGGTATTTTTCAGGAACTAGGGAATGATGCTGAGCTATTTCGCTTATTCAGTATACCTGAGTGGAGCTCACCAACCGCGATATTTCGCTTGGGATCATATGTGTCAATGTAGCCTGAGAATATCTCTATTTAGTGTTGAACATGATATTTATGCATAAATGCACTTCTTAAATGGCCATATATTACCTTTAGCTTCACCCTACTTGGATAAGGTGCTTATATACCGCTGTATAACATATGATTATATATTATATGAAATATATTATATATATATCTTAAAGCACTGGTAAGTATAGATGACTAGAATTGATACACAACTACCATGGATATAGCAAATATATATATATATATATATATATATATATAGCAAATAAATAGACCACGGAAAAGGGAGAGGTCTAGAGGTCGATGGTGTGACAACTGTCAGTGGTGTGACAACTGTCAGTGGTACGACAACTGTCAGTGGTACGACAACTGTCAGTAATGTGACAACTGTCAGTGGTGCGGCAACTGTCAGTGGTGCGACAACTGGCAGTAGTGTGACAACTGTCAGTGGTGCGACAACTGTCAGTGGTACGACAACTGTCAGTGGTGCGACAACCAACCAGCGGTGCTGCGACAACTGTCAATGGTGCTCATACTGTTAGTGATGCGACTATATCTACTATATAAAGGGCGAGTTTTGTTTGGATCTCTCTCCTGATTGGTTGACACACTAACACACTGACACAAACTTCGACCAATCAGCGTCGAGTATTCCTGTGACGTCACAACAATATCCGATGTTCGCGATGCCTCATATCAATACTACCTCAGTCGTCGTGTGACAGTGGTGGTGAGTTTATGTGTCCGTCCGCGATGTGATGCAACAATGTTAAAACGACAGAAACCAATGCCTCAGGATGATACACCATCTGCGAAACGTAACAGTTCATCGCGAACGCGAGACTGCTGAGCAACGAGAACAGCGCTTGACTGAGAGACGAGAGAGGCAGGCTATATTGCGTAAAAAAGAAACTCCACAGCAACACAATTGTCGCCTTGCTGTTGCCCGTGCACGTCACACGGCCAATGCGATTCCGTGGCATGATGTCGGTTTTGCATACGACATTAATGTGGCATACAGTACCAACAAGCATGTCACTATCGGCTCAATGAGTAAAGAGTGCACCCGTTGCGGTGCACTGAAATGGGCTGGCGAAACTGTTGGTATATGCTGTTCACGTGGCAAAGTACGGCTGCAGACGTTGGCTGATCCTCCTGATACATTGAAGGAGCTGCTCACAGGTAGCACATCGATGGCAAAGGAGTTTCGAGGCAAAATCTGGCGTTACAATGCTGCTTTCATGATGAACTCTTTCGGCTCCACGGGTGGTCCGGTACATCGTGGTATATTCACGACATTCAAAGTACAGCGTCAGGGTTTACCAGTTTACATGAATTCGTTTTTTACCCGGCCGAAGACGGGTACGGGCCACTAGTTGCATTTATAACATTTAGATCTAAGGTCTGTTTAGACTTTCTTTTGGATCTCAGGGGTTCCTGTTCTCATATGGACCTCTTTCAAGAGTCTTGGATATCCTAGTCCAGTCTTCTCTCGAGCCCAGTAACCATTTTCAATCGTCAAGAGTCCTCTCCATCTGCTAGGGGTCCTTCCCCGTCCATGACCAGTCCCCGTCCCGTTCCAGTCCAGTTCTTCTAGCTTGAAAGGCTTTTAGCTGTGACGCGAGTTCTCAGTATCCCTCACAGCCGTCGTTAGCCATAGAATGTAGCAATATCGTCGGCACGTTGATGATATACCTGTGTTGTAGATCGCCAATCAGTAGCTATTCTACCACATAGCCAACGTATATGGTTTTTACCTGTTATATACCAGTACTTGTCCAACAAGATTGTACCGTCGGACTGTCTAATGCGTCGCGTCGAGTACCCTGCCTTCTCCAACGAGCAATATATATGTATATATATATATATATATATATATATATATATGTATGTATACGTTTCGAATTAAGTCACCCAAATTGTATTAAAGCAGCACTGCAATGGCGAAATGTTCTACGTCATGATGTCACACGGGTAGGGGAAAGTTTTAAAATCTAAAGTATTCAGATATGTGTGGTGTTACTGCCTCCATAAAAAGAAACGCAGTTGTGAATGCCTTGCAAAATTAGCCCTCCAACTAATGCTAGAATCACAGGGTGGCGAAGGCTGTTTGCTTAGATTCAAGCCACCGAGTGTATCCTCATTTACTTCATATGCATCTAAACCAGATTATAATCATTTCCAGTGAATTTAACTCAGGAAGAGCCTGAATTTATTTGTATTTCCATTCAGCAAACTTTGGAATTAATGGCTGGTTGTCTCCTACACTTCCAACATGTAGAATTGTTACCACGCTTTTAACATATAAACAAATGCACATCATGTTATGCTCACCTACTAGAGGTTCTTCCTATGCATATATCTTGCACAAAAATGTCATCATTTGCAAGCACTAGATTTAAACTTCAAATTCCTTTTGTAGGGACTTCCATAATTCCAAGCAAGATATTTTCCTGAAAGCAAGCCACGCAGTTCCCTCCTGATTCGACTAGACTTCAAGCTTTGTCTCTCAACTCTGCTATATTGAAGTCGCCCAACTGGAGTTCCCTCATGCACGATTCTGCTTATCTGTTCCTGCATACAATCCTTATGGCAATAACTTATGCTTGAGATTGCATGCATAAGTGGACATTGCATCACGATGCATCTGATTTTCACCACGGGATGCAACCACACGCTATTTAGAGGCACATATGATAGCATTGGTTCCTAAAACGGCAGTAATCACGCCTCGTAACATTACAATGAAACGGACGGTTCATAGCTTGGTATTGCATGCTACCAAAAGATTTGGAACAAATATCTTCACTATTTAGGATATTCAATCACAGAATACAAAATGTGCACCGGAAAAGTAAGCAAGAGGTATCCTTGATATCATAGGTAAAGCGTTCGAGTCCCTCCAATATTCTGTTGGGATGTTACAATGTTGGGATGTCTATCACATGTATTATGGGACCTGAGAAGTGAGGTCATCCGTTCAGTTTTTAAATTCATTTTTAACCCCCTAGGCTCCTTCAATAATGTATTTGAGGCCAAACCCATACTTGAGACATGTGCCTGGCCTTTGTGCAATAAGGGATGCACACCACTCAATCTTAGATTAACAAAACAGATAAGTTTGTTTTTTAATCTGAATTGAAGACTTGGTCAGAACGTTTCATAGACACCGCAGCTTGCCACCAGATTCCAATGAGGCACAGACAAAAATGTCCTCAGGCAATGTGCTCAGCTACACGATTCACGACAGTGATATGGGTGAAGTTCGCCTCAAAGATCCTGAATGGAAGCAATAGGTCTCCAAGTTGACGTGAAGCAAAGAATGTTTACCAATGGGCCGATATGTTTGACTAAACTGATTGACTGTGACTTGAGTGAACAAAATATCACCGAAATCAACTAAGCGTGGATATGGCTTCCAGCGCTGAATCCAGCCGACTACCACTGGGGTGAGCCGATTACCATTGAAGCCAACTACGAGCATTGGAGTTTACCACTGGAGTTAGTTGAATGTTAGTGAAGCCAACCGTGAGCGATTGGACCCAGCTACAGTGATAGACAGTAGGAGCTGTTGTCAGCGAAGTCGATGGCCTCCCGGCCGGCACAGTGGCTGGCAAGCTGTTGTTAAAGGCTACAGACACCCATGGTCGGTGTTGGAGAAGTATTGCAGCTGATACGCCACTTGCTTTCGCAATGTCACACAACCTTCTACCCCGGGCGCTACCCGAGAGGAAATGTGTACCCCTCATAGGCGAAAGTATGTTATAAGTTAAATATAATGTTGCAGTAACAGCATCGTGTTGCATAATATATAAACATTAGGGACAGACGATACTTGTCTATCCCCGATAGTTGACCTTTCAAATCAAGTGATATTGAAAAATTATGGTTGTCGGCAACCACCCGACCAAGCACCGATGGGATTTTTGGACCGAGCACCGTGTGTACAATTGTACATAGCTAATTAATGCATGCGCATCTGATAGTGCTACACGTCTAGTATGTTTCATTAATTACAACTTTATCTGAATAGAAGTACGGAAACCAAAAGAGTAAGTGTGACCTCAACCTCCTTCACCTTTCTTATCATCGCATAGCTGTTTGACGTTGGGCACTGTAGGCAGGATGTGCATGTTAAGTATTTCTCGATAAATTCTAGCAAGATGCGGTTGCAATTTTCCAATTCGGGAACAGATATTAAGACGCGCCCTGGAGGAGGGGGGGGGGGAAGAAATCCGCCCGCCACCCCGGTTTTTCGTAGATAACTCTAGATTTTACCGGCCGATATACGCCATTCTTTCTGTACCTACTCATAGATGACCGGCGCCTTGCTTAAAGTACGAAAATGAAAATCGAACGAATTTGTTTTCGAGTTAGGGGTCGCTAAAGAAAAAACAATTCTGAGCGCCAGACAACAAATATCGGCGCTGATGCGCTTCCCGTATATTGGCAAAAAGGAAGTGTTTTTGGCAGGGATGCGGAGCCTGGAAAATTTTGGATGGCTCAGGCTCCGGCTCCGGCTCCGGCTCCGTACATCCCAAACGTGATCGATCCATTAACTCGCGCACATCCGAGGGGGCAGATATCTGGCCCCTGCGGCTTTTCCTAATTTTCCGCCATACTAATCAAGTTAGCAAGGCCAAACCTCGAATGGCTGGTCATTGGTCTTTTCCGCATATTCTCATACACTTTAACCCTGGGTCATCTTAGGTCAGGTCACCAGGTCAGGCAATGTGACTCAACTACATTCGGGGTTCTATGTGACATAAGTTCTACAATAATTGGGCGATTGATTTCAAACTTATAATATGTCATGATCTCAGTAGGGACCATAATATGTATATCGTTTTTTTCGTAGCATTTACCTTAGGTCAGGTCGCTGCCATGGCTTCCCCATCATAGTGTTATGGTAAAATATACAAATGTTTCCTGGTTACATATTTGCTCTTGGAATGATCTCACAACGGTTGTGGCATGCAGTTAGAAGCAATGCTCAATGCTAACGCTGACATTTTTGCTCAGTGACCTCACCAAGGTCATCTGAGATCATCGGAGATCACTACAGATTTTTGCACATTATATCACACTGCATTGACCTAGAAGTCTGAAATTATCGTCATTGTGCTTGTATCGCCAAGATGTGTCGATTGCTACCTTACATGACCTCCATAGGCTACCTCATAACCTTGACCTGAGGTCATATTTTCGGTTGGCCTGACCTTAAATCACACCGCCTATTGTCAATAGGACATTTCAAGGACTGTCGAATAGCTTTCGACGTTTGTTTGTATCTTTTACATGTCCTGAGATATGTGTCAATATCTGAGAATCCCACCCGATCTGGTTGAATTTGACCCATGATGGCCCAGTGACCTGAATATTGACCTGAGCAAACAAATTACCAAAATACTTCCTATAGAGCCTGTCACCAACTAACCAACGCCGTTCTCCGTTTGTCGCTAGCTAGCATAGTTCTAGAGATCTTAGGGAGGCAGATATCTGCCCCCGGACATGCGAAGTTGGCGCGGACCTCCGGACGTGCGAGTGTCAAGTATGAGCTAGGGGATGTTAAAAAATGTTGGCCGCGGCCACTCATAGGCGCTAACTTCAGACAATTATAAGCAACTTTCCCATATAAACTCTGTATCTATCTTTAAATAAACACCCGCCCCCGCCCAAATCACTTTGTGATGTTATACCATCGTAAACTGACGCTCGCTTCGTGCCGTATTGGGGCAATCAGAAGGGGGAGACTCGATCAACAACACTCCCCATCCCGTGAACGGTCCAAGGAACACCATTGTTGTAAATTGTAATGTTTGACCTTATCTCTAATAAGGTACAACAGCTCGTTGATGATGGAAACAATGAACTCAACTACACTAAACATAGAACTGACTACGGAGGCTAGAATATGGTTATTGGTTTTTCTACCATTGTTTAATGATATTTCTACGTGTTACTCGCATTTAAACATTTTTGCTTTTTAAAATGCGTTTTCATACCATACCATACCATACCATACTAGGTATAATGTGTTCATTTAACGTTTGCTAATTTTGTCTAATTTACACCTCTTTCGGAGTCGGAGGCTCCGGAGGCTTTTGACGGCTCCGGCTCCGACTCCGGCTCCGAATAAAAGGTCCCGGCGGCTCCGGCTCCGGCTCCGGTTCCGGCTCCGGCTCCGGCTCCGGCTCCGCATCCCTGGTTCTCGGCAAATCTAGCGACTTGTTTGATGTACATCGTCATGCTATATGGTTTCAAAGTCATGTCAGGATACCAAGGTCAAGTCAGGTCAAGTTCATGACAGGTTAACATACGCCCTGGTGGGGATGGCGAAATCCGCCAACCACTCCGATTTTTCGTACATATCTCCATATTGTACCGGCCGGTATACGCCATTTTTGCGCACCTGCTTAAAAATGACCGGCGCATTGCTTAACGCATGAAACATTAATCGGCGGACAATTTTTCAAGGTAGGGGCCGTTAAAGTAAAAACAATTCGCAGCGTCAGACCACAAAAACCGGCGCTGATGCGCTTCCCGTATATTGGCAAAAGACAAGTGTTCTTGACAACACTAGCGACTTGTTTGATGCATATTGCTATGCTATATAATCTAAAAGTCATTTTAGGTCGCCGAAGTCATGTCAGGTCAAGTTCATGGCAGGCTAATGAAGCCAAACTTGGTCAACTGGAACGTTGCCATAAATGCAAATGACTGTCATGCAATTGATGTCACTTTACATGTTGCTACCTATACATCCCGAAATGTACTGTTTGTGTGCCTAAGCGTTTTCATACTTTATTCATGTATTTCACTCCTTTCTTTGCGAAGCCGATTGTACCGAGCAGCGCAACGGAACAGTCTGGCTGGCAGCCCGGTTCTGGTAACTGGAGCAGGCAATGACCTAATAAAGTGCTCCTATATAGGCGACATGAGGTCAAATGGCGGATCTGGTAACTACATTGCATTATTAGTAATGTCCAAAACATCATTAATGTCAATTTTGGAGCATTTAAACACAATCAGAGCGATCAGTAACGATGACCAGCCAAGTGATGTGCAAAACGAGATAATTTTGCTATTTTGACCTCATTTGACCTTGAATATATTGACCTGTGGTCGTAAAATTTGCACACAATAGAGTTCACTATCGTGCCCATCCACCCTGCGAATTTCGTTGCTCTAGCCTTAATAGGAGCCGAGATCTTAGGGGGGCGGAATCCGCCCTTCCCTCCAGTGCGCGTAATTTTCAGAGGCCCTACAGGGCGCGTGTTAAAATTTTTTTTTTAATGGATGAAGTGAATAATTACTGGGAACATCAACGCCATCCTTATCGCACTATGGGAGCTAATTCCAATTCACGAAACATATGGTCATGATTCTGACGACTAGGCACCACTTGGAGAAGCATGCGTGTGACTCCAGACAGGACACCATAGGAAATATGTTTCCCCAGTAAAAATAAACAATCTAGTGAACTATGAGTGAACAGTAGGACTCGTGCTTGGTAACACCATTTGCCGAGAAGGCCAGAGCCGCGTTGGATTCACTCAGACTGCACTCCCTGAAGCGACTGACGACGACTTCCACGTGAATTGGCAACCAGGTGCATTAGCGGCTTTACGACAGAGGCTCGGATTTGGACTCTATATTTGAATTCTCTATATTTGGATGTCTATATTTGTCGGAGCCCCAGATCTACTCCCGTTTGGGAAAGTGAGTGAGCTATGTCAATAAAGAACATGCATTTACCTGTTACAACGCATGCATACTGCCGCACGGTATACAAAGGCACTTCTGCCTACCTATTAATGGACGGGAAATTTTGTGAAGCCTTACCTATAACCTACATGCGCATGTTTATGACAATGTAGCAATATAATGTAGAGAATGTGCCTACATGCACATTTACACTCCGCGCTGCCCAGCCTGACCTTGCGCATGGATAGTACACGATATATAGTTATGCATTCCTTTTTCTCTTTTACAGACTGGTGGCTCATCAAGTCGGCATACCACGCATTTGTTGGCCCTTCGCATCCCAAATAATTAGCTCGTTCATTTAACTTGTTGTTTAATTAGCTCGATCTACAACACATCAATTCGGCACGATATGCCTTTTCTGCTCTTCGCACCAGCATTAATTAACTTGTCGGAAGGCAGTAAGATGCTTAACCCGTCCCGTCTCGGGGGTCTATAATCGCCCCCCCCTCCAGGTTTTTTTTCGCAGATAGCGGACGAACGGCGCGCGAGAGCGACCAAATTTGGCATACCTTTTCCCACATCAATTTGATATTATGATTTTAAAAAAATTAGGTCACGTCATCTAGGGTCAACGAGTTAGTCAAGGTCATATGAGGTCACCTCCAAAAAAGTTCAACCAGTCGTCACGCTTTAACGGATATAGATATTGTAAGTAAGTTTTCAGCGTTTGCTTATCTTCACGGATGTAACGAAACGTACGAGTGGAATGTTTCATTTTTTGCGTGTTTGATTACATATAAATTTTGCGTATTTGCCAAATTGAAGTTTAAATACAGGATTATGGCTGAAGTAAGCCTTTTTGTTAGGGCAAGTTGACTTTCAACAATGTTTATCGGTCTGCTCTACCCATTGAAAAAGGAAAGTTAAAGAGAACTTGAATACTCAAAATTTGGAAATTTTATTTTTAAAAAAATATATTTTGGGGGCAAACAAATTATGGCCCTTGTCGATTTCGCTGTCCTTTCCTCATTCCAAATATTTTTTTTTCACATATATCCAAAATGAACTCCGAGAGTCCAAAAGAGAGAGTAAGTCGTGAAAAGTGGTGAAAATCTAGCCGCCCTGGTGACGTCACTTTTGGGGAAAATTGTTTTGGAGGATGGACCCGGACCCTACGCGTCGAGCGCTTTCCGATAACACCTCTTTCGTTTTCGTGCGATGCTTAGTTTGGATTTTAGAGGGGGTCTTCAACCTCCACCCTCGCACGTCATCACGGGAGATCAGTTCAGCTTTGTGTATTCTAGATCAGCACTGACGCGTTCCGCCCCGACCAGCAATTCTGTTTTCTGGACAGTGCTGCCGGTGGGTACGCTGTTCTAGGTCAACTGAAGTCAAGTGGAGTGAAATGTTTTTTGCATTTTCACATTGTGTAGATAAACATGGCCGAGAATAACCTTGGCAGGCCAAGAATAACCTAATAAACTCTGCCTTAACCTAAAGGTTAAAGCAGACAAACACATCACTGACTGGCCAAGAATAACCTTAGCTTTCAACCATGCAGCTAAGGCTTTCTCTTCAGCTCTACTTACTCACACCCCTCTCCATCCCGCCGATGTCCTGAAGCATGGCTGCAATAGAAGCAACGTTCTTTCAGCTCCAGTCCGCTCCACATTTGCGTCATAATCAATATCCCAAGAACTCACCACGGGAAGGTGAACTCGAGTGGTATCGACGAATGAACAGCAACTTTCAGACCCGGGAGTAGGAACCACACTACCAACGCCTTTCTTCGTGGGAGTTGTTTTCCATATGAATATGAGAGCCAATGAGGACTTTATTCAAATAACGGCTTTCGTGCGCACCGCATCGGCGGTAATCGTTAACGAAGTGGTGGCTTCATCGACCGGCGTGACGGTGTCAGCTGCTCTGCTTACTTGGAGAGCAGGCAGGGGTGGCACAAGCAACACCCATGGCTCCTCTGGAAATAAATGTTCTTTGGCACGTTCTGCAATGTCAAATTTTTGTGGAAATACAAAAATGTCCCCCACAATTTTTTTTGTGGAAATTTTTGAATTTAGCAAAAATGATGCAATTAGAGGTCATAAATTCAAAATTAAAGTTAACCACAGCAGAACAAGGTTAAGGCAGACTTTCTTCACCAACAGGGTAGTAAAACACTGGAACCAGCTGCCAGAAAACATTGTCAGTAGCAGCACATTGAACATATATAAAAACGGCATAGACAATCATTACAAGAATAGAGGACTTGCTTTTCAGTATTACAGGGAGGGCTGATTGACAGATTTGGTGGGCAACTGGTTCAGTGTACAGAGTGCAACCAAGAAGGGCCCTTGTGGCTCATAGTTGTACTAATCTTTTATGTCTTTATGTCAATGAAGCAGTGCTGTTTTGGTGTTGATCTGCCTGCTGTGTCTGAGCAACGCAAATGTTGTGGAATTGGCTACGGACTATTAGAGTTAGATTGGAGACTCCACGAATATATATATGTATATATATATATATATATATACATACATATATATAATAGCACGCAAAGCATGATAATACACTGAGAAGATGTTTGTTCCAAGACTCCATTATACATGGTACGTTCAGTGTCAGCGCCTCAAGATGATTCTCTGGTCGCTTGAGATGTCTGGGTGAGTTGCGACGTACCTGACGTGCACCTACATGCATTGACATGGACACGATTGTAGCGTATTCCGCAGCACACAATTGCATCGCTGCATAGACGTTTCCATTGAATAGTTTCCATCCACTTTATTGAACTTTGGCCGTATATTAACCCTACTGTGATATTTTTTACGGGAATGTTCGGATTTTTATTTAGCGAATTTTATGAGGTGTCAGACTGCAGTGCATGTCTGAGAAATGTAGCTGACCAGCATTTAGTCATATCTGTACCGAGAGAAGAACACAAAGCTAACGTATTTTGGATGTCTGCGGTTTGTATTTGAACTTGGGCTATGCAAGAGCTAGTGCGAATAACTGCCCATCACTATTACACGGTAGTATAGTTACCAACCGGAGCGTGGCATGAGCATGGCACGGACACCACTGCACTGTACTTTGTTATGCACATGAACTATGAATCTGGAACATGCAGCAGATGAGAATATCAGTCTGTGGAGCAAGTAAAAAGCATAAGATTCAGTGAGCAAGTTCAATTTATTGACGGATGAAAGGTATTTTCCTAAAACTAAAGCATCAGAAGAAGTTGGGTTCGATATGAATCGAACAGCGCGAACGGAACGAAAACAATCCAACTATGGTGTGGATGTATGATAGCTTAGCTTAGCTCTGAAGTAAACACAGGCTTTCACGTCCACCACTATTTTGGTCTTCAAGTGGTTTGCCAAGCAAATCAACTCAACACGTTTTAGCATTAGTCGTTTAGCCACATTATAGTAATCTTCAATGACTTCCTGATTTGTATTATCACTCCCAGGCATTAGGGTATCTTCTTTTGAAAGGTGAGATATTCATTTCAATTAACACGCGCCCTGGAGGGGGGCCAAATCCACCCACCCCTCCGGTGTTTCGTACATAACTCCAGGTTTTACCG
Source organism: Imbricaverruca yamaguchii (assembly GCA_034440575.1). Lineage (NCBI taxonomy): Eukaryota > Metazoa > Arthropoda > Thecostraca > Neoverrucidae > Imbricaverruca > Imbricaverruca yamaguchii. Next base: position 578,134 of record JAOTOL010001416.1, on the reverse strand, counting down.
GGCGATATATTCCATTGTTTGCCTACGTGCTTAAAAATGACTGGCACGTTGTTTAAAGTAAGAAAAACGAAAATCTGCCGAACATTTGTCGAGTTAGGGGTTGTTAAAGTAAAAACATTTTGTATGCGCCAGACCACAAAAATCTGCGCTGATGCGCTTCCCGTATATCGGCAAAAGAGGTGTTCTTGGCAACACTAGCGACTTGTTTGATGTATATTGCTACGCTTTATAGTTTCAAAGTCGTGTTAGGTCACCGAGGTCAAGTCAGGTCAAGTTCATGGCAGGTTAATGGAGCCAAACTTGGTCAAATGGAATGTTGTCATAAATACAAATGACTGTCATTCGATTGATGTCACCTTGCATGTTGCTCCCTACACATCCTGAAAACTATTGTTTGTCATTGTTGTCAAAGTAGTCGGTAACTGGAGCAGGTAATGACCTGATAAAGTGTTGTTATGTAGGTGACCTGAGGTCAAATACCGGGTCTAGCATGTGCATTGCATTATTAGTAATGTCCAAAACATCATTGATGTCCATTTTGGAGCATTTAAGCACAATCACAGCGTCCGTAACCATGACAAGCCAAGACATTTTGACCTCATTTGACCTTGAAAAATATTGGCCTAAGGTCATGAAATTTACACAAAATAGAGTTCACTACCGTACACATCCACCCTGAGAATTTCGTTGCTCTAACCTTAATAGGAGCCGAGATCATATGGGGGCGGAATTCCCTTCCAGTGCGTGTAATTTCCAGAGGCTCTCCAGGACGCGTGTTAAGTGTTGTAAGAAAATGATTTTTGGCACTCTAATCAACAAGAACGGCTGTATTCAGTGTGGGATCATACAGATTGGGCATATCAGTTCTGATCATTTGGCAGTTCATAGCCGACTGTGCACACATGAGTCATCAATTTGTAGCTTACTGATGATTATTGGCGGACCCGCTGGAATAATATATTGACTTGGCATAATTAATTTGCTGATCCTAGAACGACACTTATGGCGGATCTCTGTCCCCATTAGCGATTCACCGAACAGATTTCATGTTGCATATTACCGATTTAACTTGATGACGATGTTCGGTTGCTCCGGTCAATCTAGTGCTATAATGACTCGTAGAAGAAAGGCCCAATCTACTGAATTGATAGGACGCTATACGAGAGGCTTTCAGGATGAACTTGCAGAAATGATACATGTTCCGAGCTAAAGCAAACTTTCAGTTATATCAGTCGCGAAGAGGGACACTCAAACACAACCTTTCGAATCAGGTACATCATGTTGTTCAACATTTAAATCTAGCATAAGCTGAAATGTCACATATAGCGCCAAGCCGGGCAGATCAGTTGAAATTCTCAGTATGCTGCCCTCTCGCTACAACCTGTGAGGTAGTATGTTATTTGCCTCCGCCGTGACTCCAACCTTCGATATTCAATTGCAATTCGTTTCGCTGTATTTCTTAGTTAAGCCGCTTTTGTTGTTTCACTGTTTTTCCTTTTACTTTATTAAGAACGATTTGAAGATGTATGCATCGTAACCTTGGCTTCATTTCATTTACGCCCTTAAGTCTGAATTGTAGTCGCGGTGCCTCTTTGGAATTATCTTTCAGTTCAGTGATAGCTCCAAATGATAGGACGCTCCACGCGTACCGACCACTGACCCTGCAAACCAACCGATCGACATGGTTTGCGCTGTAAGTAATCTTAACAAAGCTGTGTTTGTATCGCCGATGCTTTGCGTTGAGTATTCAGTCATTATGTATGCTACTTTTAGCCTAAATACGTCATTACCTTCTTTGAGCGCAATTCTTTTTTGGGATACATATCTATCGCAGTATGTTTCGTAATTCGTTTCATTTCAGCTGACGCTATACAACCAGTCGGCATGCTTAAGTTTGCCACCTTCAAATTATCTCAGGGTGATGAAACGTGTCCGCACGCAATGGCATATAGGGTGATGCTATTTCAGGATCATTCCCGTTCATAAGCATAATGAGAGTATGTCTCCTTACTGGCAGTGCCTGTACTTCTCCGAATTACGGAGTGACGATTTATTGTACTAATCGGTGTACTGGATGAACTCGTCCTGATCAACTGGGGCGGCTTTTCCTCATGGCGATAGGCTTCTAGGATTCTTTATTGACATGTTTATGCGGCGGGTACAAAATTACTTTTGAAGAAGACACTTTCCATTTATTTTGCATGCAAGGTTATGATATCCGCACTTGTTGCATTAGCTTAACTTGCAATAGGCGGTTGTGGGTTTACACACCCCGGCCACGTGAGTTCAGGACAAGGTAGAGCGAGCAGACCGGTGATAATCATCAGCGTAAATTAGAAACGATCGGTAATTGCAATTCTTCCAAGAATTTCAATACCAAAATAGTTTTACTGGTGACGCTGCTAATATTAGAAGAATTAAACTTGCGAATACCAACAAATAACGATATGCTTGCCGATTCACATGAAGACCGCACTTAACTTTAGGAGCTCAACGCATAGTTGCCAGAGGACATTGGCGCTTTGGCAAAATTAGCGAAAGGTACGTTCAAGACATTTTTCGGAGCAGTAGTAGTGAATAAAAGGCCAAAATAAGCATACTTCATAGAAGTCAACAAAGTTTATACATATATGTATGCTACTTCTGACGCGCTCATAGCATCGAAACGATGAATATTCGCACCACAACTCGCGAGTAGGATGCCCATGCACGGACTAATTTGTTTCATTGACTCACACGAAAGCATAGGTTTGGAATAAAAAATGGTTTGATTGACATAATAGCAAAAATATCCCATTTAACAGTGTTCTGTCTACAACCAAAAACAAACAAGTGGTTTTGTTAATGCCAAAAATGTACTAGCTGACCTATATCAATTATTACTTAACATGCAATGCTGTAGGACAAACCTCTAGTTCAAAACTGGAAAATTTTATATCTAACCCAAAATGACGCCATTTGCACTTGGAAAATCGTCAGCGGCTTGGCAATAAGCCAATTGGTGCTACAAGAAAAACCGCCCATGTTTTAGCAAGTGGAGATCTTGATGGTACGACGAACGTGGATACCACGACACTGGTTGAGATAATGTATAGCTCGTGTACTATGAACAAATTATATTGTGACATGCATACATGAGTACATGTAGCATATCTTTCGATGTATATATATATATATATATATATATATATATATATATATATATATATATATATATACTTAGTACATCACGCTCAACGGTCGCAGTGAGGAAAAACCAGTTGGTACGAACTGTAGCCGTCGTATCTCTGATCAGGGTCTGAGGTCCGTCGTCGACGGTGGGCAATTGCGCCCTCATCATTCACCATCCGTAGAAAACGACCCACATGGAGACACATGGCTGGGCGTCTCCATTGTGAAGTACTACATCATGCCTCAGCCGCTTGACGTCTGTCCCTTTACACGGCAGATAACTCAAAGCTGGATGCTCGTCAGCTCGTCGGCATGGGCTGTGCGCCACTGTAACACTGAAGGTTGTGGGGAGCCGACTGGTGACGTTGCAGGCGCCGCTGCCACGCAGGGCACTTCGCATGTCACCTACGGGACATCATGGTCATCCCCCCCAGTGATCAGTCAATCGGCACGTTTGCTCCTGCTGAACCGCCGGATACCAATTTTAATCTGATTTACCTGGTGTGCGTCGCGTTCGATCCTGATGAGCCTGACAAGTATCAAATTTTACTCACTGACGCGGCCTGCGTACACACAGTTCCACGAAAAGAAAAACATTTCACAGCTATGATATTTCCTAAATATATCTGAGAAACAGAATGCGTGCCAAACATTTATATAATAGCATTGTGTGGTTGCCAATGACAGCCAAGTATATTGTTAAAAGTGGTTTGGATCTGAACAATTATAAATAGGTGCTAAAATCCAAAAGCCTTCTAGGCCAACCCATACTGACATGAAGGTGTCGATTTATGTGGAAAATTTATTCATGAACCATATTATTCGTTGATTGCTTTTTGCTTCAATCTGATGTAAACGTAACATGTAACTTACAACAAATTCCACGGCATGATTTTCGATGTTTTTACTTTATTGGTGTTAGACGCGATACCAAGCGGCGCTTTTTATTTGCAAATTACGATCTGATGCAGCTTCATGAATCGGAGCCCATGTGAAAGTCTCGAGTGCACCCTCAACCCTGGCTAAACGAAATGTTGAGTCAAGTCGACCACCAAGTGGAAAGAGCGCACCGATGATAAGATCAAGTGCACGAACTCTCCCCGCCCCCCGCCCCCTTCCTCGCTCAACAAATTTTACAGCCAAAAGCACTCCTCCGGATAGGTATATGTGTTCAAAATCCTCCCCTCCTTTTCAGAGGCCATGCATCTCCCAGTCTTAAGAATACTAAGACTAGTTGGATTTTTTTATGAATCTTAGATTCGAGGAAGAAGCGTATGTATTTTTTCAGTCGTTAAAAAAAACGAAGGAGAACTTCAAGGGACTTCTCCAGAAAAGTGTTTGTTAGCTTGCGTGTTTAATTTTTTAATAGAGACGTTTATGCCGGTCTAGCGGAGAAAGTTCACTTCTGGGAAAGAAGTGTCCAATTCAAGCATGTCATACGGGGACACAGTTATCCAGCCTTTAATGGGACAACGCATAGTGCTGGGGTGAACCATCACTGGCCTTCTGCGGTATAATAATTGCACACATAGGTCGATATGCCCGGTGTGTTCCTGTGCATCCACATGCTTAATAGCACGCAAAAGTCATGGTTAATAGTGTATTGAAAATGCGCTCCAGGTTGCGGCAGTAGCAATGCTCTTCCAGAAGTCGGTCCTGAGCTGCATTCATATCAGATCGCAGAGCAAGACTCGCTTTAGATCTCGACACTTGACAGGAGACACACAATAGCTTCTGTGATGCCACCATGTGGCCACCGCACTGTGTGTGTGACAGCGTAGCTGACTGGCTGTGGCGACTGCACTGTGACTTGTACTATGGCCGCGATTGTGGCCACCATGCTGCGACAGTGGCCGTGATACTGTGACTGTTACACTGTGACTGTGACATTGTGACTGTGACATTGTGATTGTTACACTGTGACTGTGACATTGTGACTGTGACACTGTGATTGTTACACTGTGACTGTGACACTGTGACTGACACTGTGAATGTGACATTGTGACTGTGACACTGTGATTGTTACACTGTGACTGTGACACTGTGACTGTGACACTGTGACTGTTACACTGTGACTGACACTGTGACACTGTGACTCTGTGACTGTGACTCTGTGAATGTGATACTGTGACTGTGACACTGTGACTGTGACACTGTGACTGTGACACTGTGACTGTGACACTGAATGTCATGCATACTACTAGAATGCTCTGTACATCTGGCGGAGTTTACAACCTTATAGTAGAATATGTCAAACCTGGCAGTTTCCTGGCAATTGATGACTCCGCGACAAATACTTGGATGACGCGAATTGCTTGGCTTGAGAATCTCAATGGCGGTTTTAAGACTAGATGCGTGCTGATTTCCTTTTCTGTGCGTGTTTAGGGTGTGAGAATACTTGAAAGTAGCTAGGTTGTCTTCGGTTACATGCACACTTACTTATATACATGCATCCCCATACTGTATTGTCAACAGGCATGGCATGTGTCCATACCCATACATATAATACCTGTGTCATTAAGTGTTTGCGTTTTATTGCATACAACTTAAGTTACCGATATATTAAAACTTTCCCATGTATCCCCAGTGGCATACATTTCCAGCACGGGTTTCTTTTTTTAGAGGAGGTATGAGTCTTCTCCATGTTTTGATAATTTGTTCCAGAATTTCAACTTTTAAAAATGGTGCACCCGTGTTACCTCTCTCCTTTGATTTTGATATGCCCTTTGTTTCCATGCACTGTCCTTCAATGCTTTTCCGAAAAGGCATACCGGTACCATAAACATTGAAAGGTAGTTGGGAAACACGAATAATCATGTAATCCAGTTTCCAAGCTGCAAATTATGGCACATTGGACAATATTTTGTTTGTGCTGGGGTAGCGGCAACTGGTGTTCCTGGGCGAGGTGGTGAGATGCTGCTAGTGGTAGGACGAACTGCAATTAATTTTGACCAAAGGAGTCAGAAGAACAACAACAATTAATAAAAGCCAATGAAAAAAAAACTGATTGAGAAAAGTTCAAGGTGTTGCAATCAAGGGTTTTGGTAGTGGAGCGTGAGCCTGAAAATGTCAGGTGGGGTTCACTTGAGCATCTCAGAGGCCTCATGTCAAATGGGACCATGTGCTCACTGTGCCTCTCTCCTATATCTGCCCCTAAAATGCTCAACACCAACATACGGTATTAGTGCAGTTGAGTTTTGATATTTGATAAGTTAGTCACATGTTTTGCCCCTGTGAATGAGAAGAATTTGACTAGGTTAAGCATTTTTTACAACACTTATTTTAGAACATTCTATTTTTGGAAATACTTTTTTACTTTGCTTGGAGACAGAGTTAGGCTGTGTTAGGTTGGAGTAGGTCAAAGTGGCAATTTTGATATGTTACATTGCTCCTCCGTATACATTATTCCACTCACTCTTTTTTGAGTTTGAGATGAAAAGTAACTATGTGTGCAAGAAATGAGTGGTCGTGTCATCATAACTTATGTTAGGAAGGCTAAATGTGTGGTTTGATATGTTTGATGAATTTTGGGACGTTTTCTAATGCAACATTTATAAACATGGTTAAAATGATGTGATCACTCAGTTCCTCTGCGAATGTTTGCTCTGCAGTTTCAAAACAAAATCGCACCAAGAAGGCGCTGTGTTCGTCAAAAACTAGTTAGGTAATATAGCACCACAGATAATATTGGGAGGAGGCTCAAATCCAACGAACCTCGAAGCCAAACACCAAATACGGTTCCTGGTGCTGCACGTGGTGGAGTCGGGTGCCAGTCCGCTGGGCTCGGCTCACTCTCCGTCTGATGGCGCCTCGGTCGATGTCGAAGTGCTGCACCTGCAGCAGGATGTTTACCGGCAAGCAGCAGATCCGGACGTAGGGAGCCACATACTTCACTTTACAGATTCCTCTGATCGGTCTGTCACTTTCGTCACATGTGTGTGAGTGCCTCACCTGCGAGGGGTGACGACAACAACGCCGACATGTCGGAGGTGCTACAGCTGCTGTAGGAGGCCCATAGCAGCAGCAGCGCTCCCATCAGTCTCCCTCGATCAGGAAATAAGTGTGTCTGCCCCGCTAGTGTCATGGCGTTTGTGGCTGGCTTCGTGGCTCACGGCGGACCAGCGGCTAAGAGTTCGGCGAACCGTCCCGTTTCTCGGAACACGGCCCAAAGGAGGCGCTCTGGACGCAAATAGTGAGCCTCAACGGCCTGACAGTGCCTTCGTCTGATTTCTGGGAAGCCTTCCGGGGGATGGACGTTGTGTTTTGTTGCCATCACGCCCACGAGCGGGACGGCTTGAGCCGTGAGGAGGGTGTGGCTGGCGCGCTGGTGGACATCATGCGGGACCCACACATCGACAAAAGTTCCCCATCCTACTGATGTCCGTCGCCGTGAAGTTCTGCCGGTCCCACGCCATGATCACGATGGGATTGATCAACTCGTCGATGGCGCCCGCCTCCCTGACGAAGCGCTCGAAGCGCAGGCGTGCTGCGTATTATGCCCAATAGGATTGGCCGGCGTTAAACGCTGTATGACCTACGCAGTCGGCCAAAATAACCAACCACAGACGGTGGTCCTATGTACACACGGAAGGTTGTCGTTTTCCTTAAATGATTCGATGGGAAGGATTCACGCATGCCGTGGACGTCCCCTAGGGTCCGACGACAGGTCCACGTTGTAGTGTTTTGTGGCCTTCACTTTCGCTTTGGCTTCAGATGTAAATTATTTTTCTAGTTTCGCTATTAAGGATGTAACTGAGGTGCTAGATGGTACATGGTACAATGCATGTAACTGTATGACATGACTCTTGGTCCCCATACAACCCAGCATCACTTCGAAACCTATAATAGGAATTTAAGTTCATCCAGGCAAGCTGTGTTATATTATCATGTATCCGTTGTTGTGTTGCAGTGATATAAACATATGGAAGATGTCAACAAAAAACTGGAATCTGACTTCAGATGTAAGTAATGGTCCTGCTATCTATCGCTCTCCACCAGAATTCAGTAATGTGGACACATTGTCTTCGTCCATGCGTTGGTTAGACGTTGACTCGTGTTTCTGTCGAGTGGCGTCGACATGCTGTGGAGCGCACATCGACTCCCCATTGCTGCCCAGTAGCGTCGACGTGAATGTTCATCACCGACTGTAGACGGGTGTGCGGTGTTTAGAGGATTGGAACGTGATTCCAGCCTAGTGGGAAGAAACGTATGCTGTTGACGTTGGAATGCCAAAATGGCACCGTAGTTTGAATGTAAGAGACAACTTGAATTTCTCCGGATTTTTGCCTGTGTCAGTCCAACACCAGATTTCGGTGTGTCACCCAACCTGCAGCGCGATTTGACGCGCGGACGTTAATTGCCCACGGATGTTGCTAGCTTGCGCTTGCATTTAAGCGCGTGGGATGGCAAGATCTTCGGCGGCGCCACGGATCTTAGGATGGGGTAGAGGTGCATGACTGACTATTGTAAGATCATTTTGTTCATTCAACCCCCGCGGGGTACTGCTATAGCTCACGCTTGGTGACGCGATCCACGCACCCCCCCCCCCCCGTGGCGACGTTCTCTGGGAAGATCGACTAAGACCAGAAGACCAGGTGCAAGGCTATCACACTTGCTGATGGCACACCATAACAGCTCAGCGACTTCGTACCATGTTCGTTAGCTAGTTAGTTAGGCTTTAGGGCGCTTCGACCATAGTTGATTATTCGCGCCCATCTGTGGTGTGTTCATTTACCGGCAATGAAAAAACTACCCGTATTTGTCTGCAGAATTATTCAGCCATTCGAATGGTGTCACATTTGCATATATGAAATTGAAATTACACTCGCAAAGTCATGGCAAATATTGGCAATTTTGACTTGAGATGAACGCAAATGCTTTGGGGGATCGCTTTGGCTACGTCACATGATCCGAACAACTTGATTGCCCCGTTGCACAGTTGTGGCCTCAATATTAGCTGGTCACATGAACATCACTGCGTGCAGCAAGTAGGTAGCAAGTAGACAGTTGTCATTGCGCACTTGCAAGTCCCGCTCACCATTTAACCAACGCAATTTACGAATACCGTAGGACAATAATAGTTGGTGGCATTGGGGATTAGTGGTGTTATTTTGCATACATTAGGGGAAAATACCTCCCCTTAATGCTCGTTGTAATCTCCCGTTAGCTTTGTTGCTGCCTCTCATGTTTGTATTGCCTACAATTGGTATTCCCCGCCTTATTTCTGTTAGGCGCCTACAATACGAACATACAAAACAAACCGTGGCTGTACTTGGTCGAAAAAACTGTCACAAATTTGATTAAACATTGGATGAGCCTCCTCGCCTCCTAAAAATTTATAAAGGCCCATCGCCACGATACTAGGGAACGGAACGTTCAAAATAAGTGTTGTGGGTGAGCTATGTCACAAGTTTTGCATGCGCAGTAATGTCCGCACTGCCTAAAACCACCCACAATCATTGTCATGTGGTGATAACCACACTTAGCAAGTTGGAAAGTCTGCACTGCTAACTTTTCTCCGGCATTAAACCGTAGTCGGCTGGCTGGCAGCCTCCTCAGATTCACGGTCCACTTGTGGCAACTCTATTTCCTCCGGAACTTAGGTAAACCAACTCTAGACCATATCACCTCCACCACCTCCTCCGCAGACGGGTGAAAGCACTGTCTTCGCTGTTGAGAAGAGCTAAGCCACCACCAAGCGAACCACATGAACGAGATATCCCACTCTTAGCACTGGCCAAGCTTTCAAAATCGTCGCCACTGTAATCGAGACGAATACAGCTACTGTCCGCACTGTTAAAGCAGGTCGACATACTGTCAATACTGCTGATGAAGCGGTTGCCATCCCTGTCAAGACAAGCAAAAATGAGTCATATTTGTTGAGATGTGTGAGGCTATTGTCATATCTCTTAAGATGGGTCAAACCGCTGTCATCCCTGTCCAGACGTGTCAAACCGCTGTCATCCCTGTCCAGACGTGTCAAGTCGCTGGCATCCCTATCAACACGGGTGGAACTACGTCATCACTGCCAAGACTGCCAGCTTATTAGCATCCCTGTCAAGACGGGTCAAACTTAGTTATAACTATGACGAAGGGCCAAGCCGCTGTTATACATCATCGCTGTCAATGTCCAAACGATTTCGTTGCCGTCAAGACGAGCCAGCTTACCCACCTCATGACATTCGTCCAAAGTGAAATATACTGAAGTCGCGACTATCACTGGGAGAGTCATACTGTCTGCGCTTTTATAAGAGCTAAGACACGGTCCTAGGGTCGGATCTCCACCATTTGTCCTTTGAATAGAGGGAGCGGGAGGTGGATAAAGCAGGCCAGACAGTTTCATATCCCCAGGGGCTTCATGTTGAAAATTGGGCCGCTGGGGAGCGAGCATACTTGATGCCATACCCTTCCTCCATGACATGCGTGTCACATTGAATTGCAGTGCCAGATCCGTTAAGCCGAAACCCAAACTCAGGCACACCAGCCAAGGAAGACACCACGGATGAGCTGCCCCAGAGCGCGCGCTCGCGTGCGCTCCCTTTCTCTTTATCTCTCCATCTCTCTCCCTCTCTCTCTCTCTCTCTCTCTTTCTTTCTTTCTCTCTCCCTCTCTTTATCTCTCTCTCTTTATCTCTCTCTCCCTCTCTCCCTCTCTCTCCTCTCTCCCTTTCTTTCTTTCTTTCTTTTTTTCTCCCTCTCTCCGGGATGGCCCTGGACTGGCTCTATGTAATAATTTCGATGCAGGGGGTTGGAGCAAAAAAGGCATCGATACTAACACTGACATTTGCCCAAAACTAGACGGTTGGAGCAAAATAACATGGGCATTTCCTGATATTGCGTAGTTGCTGTTGAGAGATTTATGAAAATTTGAGTTGCATGTTGCAGTATGAAACGGTCACAATTACGAGAAAAGGCCTGACAATTTCTTCTGCAGTCGCTAAGTCTGTAGCCACGGAATACATGGAAAACAAGCTGTTGTGCCTTCAGAGATTCTTCGAAACATACAACATTCGAGTAAAGCCCTCCGAATGTTCGGCATGTCTTTTGGAGCGACTTATGCTGCAGGTTTGCTCATAAAATCAGATCAGCTCGCTATAACGTCCTATTAGGAGAATTATTCACGTCCTTAAAATAAGGCGCACTGTAACATCTCACCAGTAGCAATTCAGAAAGATAAGTCCATGCTAGTTCTGACCATAAACCGTTGGTTATCATAAGTATCGGTGACATTTTGCACAGACTATGGAGGTAGGGAAAGTGTGTGTCGCAAACTATGTATATATATATATATATATATATATATATATATATATATATATATATATATATATATATATATATATATATATTAGCACATATATAATCGCGCATTATAAGTGCGCGTGACAAAAATGTATAGAATAATTACATTATTCGAGAACAATATGGTTCAGGCACAGCCATAACGATATACATCATGAGTTCGGTATTCACAGCACTTTCTATGCTACAATTTTCACGTGATCCGCTGCAAATCTGATATGCACCGGAATGTTCCTCTGAAAGCTGAAGTGACCCGTGGAGTTATATATTCAGCACACAGTCCAATCACAAGTAGTTATTTTTGTTCCGTTACTGGCGTATTAAGCTTCCAAGTGGCAGGAACATCGCCTGGCTCTCCTCGGCTACCGATGCTGGGGAACTCTCGCAAAACTAGACGTGGCAGAAGGGGCTAATGTGGATTCATCAGCAAACAGAGGGCGCAGCAGATATATATTTTTGTAAATATTTCGTGTTAGCGGACATATATGCGGTGCTCTTGTTACAACTATCTTGGCCACGAGAGTAATACACCGCATGCTGGAGTCGTTTCGCACCAGAAGCATAAGCTTAAAGTCCCCTTCCATGCATCTGGGCTGTCATAGATCACATATTGCAAAGTCACCAGCCGTTTCTGCCGTGTGAGGCGTGATGAATTCCCCTAGTTTGTACTTTTCTGGATATTAGGAAGTGGTTTGAAAATATTCCCTGGAACCACAGTCGCGCATTGTGCGTGCGTGCGTGCGTGCGTGCGTGCGTGCGTGCGTGCGTGCGTGCGTGCGTGCGTGCGTACGTGCGTGCGTGCGTGCGTGCGTGCGTGCGTGCGTGCGTGCGTGCGTGCGAATGTGCGTGTGTGTCCGGAGTGTCCGGTGTGTTCGATTCAATTCAATTAATACAATTAATTTATTCCATCAATGCATGCCTACTTCAAGTTACAGCTTCATTGGTCATGTTAGGAGGTCGGACTCGTTTCAACCGCTGTGGTAGTTGGTGGGCTCGAGGTAAGAGCACCCATTGTAGTCCATTGAAAGCATTAGTATGTCAACAGATTAGCAGATAATATGTTGATGTGAACATTTTATCAATTTTTCTCGCTTTTTTCTGTGTCCCCCCCCCCCCTACATGAACGAATGTGTGACAAGTTACGGCTTCAACAGCCCAATCTCTTCATGTGAGAATTTTGGAGGTTATTGGTATCAACATTTTTATATTGCGAATTGTTATAGGAATTGTACATTATTTATGAAAATGCCTCTTTTTTAGTGCTTAGTGTTTTAGTTTTTAATGTTTTAGTGTTATAATGCTTTCCACTAGAAGGAACAGGTTTTGACCTTGAAAGTTTTGCTTAAATAAATTTGTTGGGGTAATATTAAGTCGCCAACAAATTGCAAAGATAATATGTTCCAGCATTGCTAAATGTTCACGCCAAGTAGTAGGTTAGTTTGAATGCTAGTTTCCAGTCCAATCTAGTTGGTTCCTACAGTTTACTATCAGGAACCACGAAAGGTATCCCTCTTTGTACTGTATTTGTGATCAGTATTGAATCAGTACTGTATTTGTGCGGAACCAACATTTCAAGACCAACCGAATGTGAATTGAGGAGAATGTAAAATGCTATTCTGGGCCAATGCATTAAATGTAGGACCTCTTTGGAATATCTGAATATAGGATTAGTTCTGAGTCTTTTTTACCGATTTATAAAGTGAAAAACAGATCCACCAATAGAAAATATGTCTTGTCCGAACCTGGTCACAAGGAACACAACATGCTTTTCACACCATTGTCGTGTAGCTGTGTTCTGAATTAGCCGAACACACTTTCAAGACACGTTTCACAAACATGAAAGAAAAGCACACGGTAATTCATAAACAATACCATCAGCCAGAAGTCGGCCGACCGTCCCCTCCCCTCCTCCCCAGTGGAGGAACTTCTGGAAAACATGGCTGCTCGACTCCATGTCTCGGACATGAAGTGGTTGCAGAATAACTAAAAACTGCAGCAGAGTGGCTACGAACGAAGGATAGGATGTAATGAGAGGCAGCAAAAGGTGCGCTACGCTGAGAAAATAGCGTCTAAGACTTCCAAGCAGTGATCTGCAATAGTGTCTACAACTTCCGAGGAGTGGTCTGCAATAGTGTTTTCGACTTCAGAGCAGTTATCGGCAATAGTGTCTACGACTTCCGATCAGTGACCTGTTTTAGTATTCGCTAATCAGGCCAATTCTCAAGCGATTATTTCCGGCAAAGAGGTCGGCTCAAAAATATGTCGTCGGCCAAATAAACCATCCGTCGGTCTTGATGATATCTTCCGGTAAAATTCAGCACAAACAGTTAGTTGAGCGTCTGGCGAACACCATGGTTTTACGAAAATGCAAACATAACATGAGGCAAATGAAGCAACATAGTTTTATCCGCGTTGGAACACAATCGTAGCGTCACTTCCAAACTACCGGAACAATAAGCTGATGAAGCAAGGGATATGTGGGCTTGACATGATGCGTTGCAACACATGGTGACATAGGTCATGCAGCAACACCCAACCGGCCAAAACCACCCACTTTAAGGAGTACACTTCACACCTTATCTAGTTATAGAAGTTATACATTCCTGGGGTAGAAAAGGAGTGATCAATTCGAAATTAGCATCGAAATATACGCTTCAAAACAATTTGTTGCGAGAAGGCTGACTGGGATCACACCAGGTCACGGATCTAACCAGTGACCTAAAATATCCTGTGTCATATATTTCTTAAATGTTGGCACTAGGTGGGAAAAATGGCGTTGAACGCAAATCTAGTGCTGGAAACTACACCGAAAATAAATTACAGGCAAACAGAGGATCACCATGAGCCAGCTTGGGTCACCTGAGTTGTTGGCCTGGGATGACCTCCTGAACGAGTGCAAGCATTTAAGGACGCGTAAACTGCATGTGAACTCGTAATACGAGCATGCCATATCATTTAGATGTCTAAAAGGAGATTATTTCGACAACTCTACCGTTTCGTAGAACGGTACAGGTGCATTTTCGTGGTCATATCTCGGTACGTGGTCTGATAGCGACATTAATTTTTATACATTTTAGAAGGTAATGCGCTCTGTCATGCGGAAGTCGTGGTTTTCGCTTTGATTGTCAGACTGGAAATTTTGAGCATAACAAAAATTATCCTTGATCTCAACCTGCCTTGTAACCTCACCTGTGGTCACTTCTGGTTCCTGCTGGATAGGTACCCACCTATTGGTATGCAAAACTTTAGGTAATATGAAGTCGTATTTTTGACAACTCTCTGAAAAGTACGTTTAACATTAATACTTTTCTAAAGCGGTACCTTGCTTCTGACTCATCTCTTTCTCGGTAGCCCTGCATTGCCACACAAAAGTGTAACATCAAAATATAAACTATTCAACTATCAGAAAGCATGCAAATATGAGTGCTGTCGCGCTGTGTTTCGGGCGGCTATCCTAAATAAATGTAAGGGTCAAAACATAACCCACCCCTCGGCCACCACGGTAGTTTTCGGGTTCACATCCGTTCTCCTATCCATCTTGCAGGACACAATGGATCGAAAGAGGTAACTGCAGTACAGGGGCCGTTCCGGCCCTTCGTAGATGGGTAAACAAATTTTGTCCCGTTAGGGTAACAAATTTTGTTCCCATGAAAATGGATGGATTCCGGCCACTCGGGCTTGTGGTCTAGGGAACACATATTTTGTAAAGATATTTTAGCACATAAACAAAATAAATGAGGGGAGGCCAATTGTCCTTAGGCCTGCACCTTCGGACCGCATATGAATTCGAGCAACCTTTGCTATCTCTAGTCATCGGTGTCGCCTACAAAAGAGGATTTTCTGTTCCTATTACTGTTAAGTAAAAGATAAAAGCTCTACCATCAATCATGAAATATCACCTAAGACGTTTCAGTGATTAGATACATTAAATCATGATGACCTCCATCAATTTGCGGTGAAACCTCTGGCTTAATCTCTGGCTGAATGATATATTATTAACAAACATCAGTGCTCTAATTATGGATGTTGCCACCATAAGTGAAATATCCGCTACCATCTCTGATGATTCTCCAAGAAGATACGAATGGTTCAGCTACCTGGTATCTTACGTTCCTAATTTAAGTTATGATAATATAAAACATCGATCACTTCATGTAACTAAGCAGCAATCAGGCGGTTTCATAGAACGAATGGGGTAACTAAAAATTGCAGTAATCAAGTAAACATGTTCTGCATTGTTTCACCATCTACTTAGTTGAAAGGGCCTAGTAGTATTTAAGGGTACTTTGATCAAATAATTATACCATGCCATTGTCAACCTTTGATGCTGCCTATTGACGAATTCATGATATTTTTATTTCCCATCAGTCGTGGCCCTAAAGGTAATTCATGGGTAAATAAGTAACTCGTAACCACGTCAACGGGTCGGCCTAATTCATACTAGTTTAGTTCACACTGCATACTATCTCTTCGCTGAAAACATGTGTTTCCTAGCATTGATATGCGCAGTAGCAAACTCGGAACACCACTGTACACTTTGAGGCTGAAAGGTATGACAAAATATCATATTACATCAGTGGTTTTAGAAAAGTTGAATCCAAATCTGACACGTAATGTTATTTCCAAATCCTAAGCAAAACATTGCACAAGCTATGGCAATAGTTGCATTTCAGATTTTATGGCCCACGCCTATAGTACAGTGTTAGTTGATAGATTTAGCAGACGAGGTAAACTAATATAGTATACGAGGTAAGCTAGTTTCATCGAATACTTAATCGCATTTAATAGCACGTTTGTGTGCATCATCGAATCAGAATTGATTTATCTTTCCGAATGAATCATTTTCATCACTGGCTCATGAAGATATATGAAAAAAATATCACCCAATATAAAAATCCGGAAGTACAAAAATTGGATAACTTATGCTTACTTGTAAGGCAAGTCCCTCCCCCAAGTTAATGCCAAGGTGACAACAATATTCGTACTCAGCTGGCTAAGACTGCGCTCGACTTCTTCTCAGTGATGTTCGAGATCCATGTTCACATTCCATGCCATCTTATTGACATCTGGTGTAATGTATGACCTGTAGAACCGGCGTTGTAGCTAGGAAACTTATTGTTCTTCGTTTGAAAACTCAGTTCAGAATTTGCCTCTCGCAGTTTGTAAGCACATCACATGGCTGAAACACCGCCATAATGGGAGACATGGCCAGGTGGTGGATCTCGTATTGTTGTGCATAGCCCCGGCAACATCGATCAATGATAGGTTTCCATGGAAGTTTTCCATCATACATGTCAGCGTCACCGTCACTGTCACTGTCACCGTCACCGCTCGCTCTCTATATTTGTGAAGCAATGGGTAAATCGAGTTTAGAATGACCGGTAAGGAAATACGACGAGGAAAAATGAGGAAAGGATGGATGGACATTTATATAGGCAAGCTAAATGGCACTTGTATCGCTTGAAGATATCCACCACTTACTGCATGTGAAAACAGTAACATGATTGTGTCTACTGCCAAAAATAGCAAAAATATTTGCTTTAATGCATAGACTCAGCCATTCGGCGGTTTCCACATAGTGGCCTTGACCATGACTGGTTTCATTAGTACTTTAATCAAGACAGCAAGAAAATAAAACGGGAATGCTTTGCGCCTAGGAATACAAAATGGGAGCAGGTATTGATGCATTGGCAAAGGCGGCAAGGAGGCCTCAGTGATTATAAAAAACATCTTTGTTTATTCGTAATAGTTTGACACAACCAACTCCTTGAATCATTGACAGCAGTTAGATGTTATTTGGTGTTAATTGGATTTAAGTGCATAAGTTGACAAACACACTAAAACCCGATTGTACGGCTACCAATACTTTACGGCACTTCCATAAAGCGCAATTATAGGTGAGCACAAAACAACAGTGTAGTTTTCAGAAGGTAGGCGAACTTTTAAAAAGTCTTACCATTTTATCTTGCGTTCTTGACTTCGGCGAGATTGAGTTTCCCATCTCATTTTGTTAGGAAAGATTCAAGCAGTAGCACCAATGAAACCTAACAGATTGATCTTGTGTGATTCTGACTTTTCTTTACTGCGACCGGGTTTCCCAGAATCCCGCCATTTGGGGGACCGGGTCTAGTTGAAGCAGTTTTGGCGAAACTCAAAATAACTCATCACCTTTGAAGGGCAGCGACGAGATAGTTACACCTATGCCAAATATATACCTTCTAGTGCCATCCCGGACGATTGTTTTTGTGTCATCCTCTGAGATAACCGCCAGAGAAAAAAAAATGTTGCGGAACTACCGGTTCATCAACTTACTCCGCTATATGGATAAGTTTTTTTACTGACGATGGGGCAAGTTGACAAGATACAAGTTGATCAAATATATTATCTATATATGGCATTAGTTTACGCCATCTGATAAAGTATATATTTCACCTGTACAGTAATAATGCTGGTCTAAGTTCTTGCAGACCATAGATCATAGTTTATGTCATTCATGGAGTGCGCACACGTTCATTCCGTAGCTGCACCTTTTCCTCCGCTCAGTTTCTTTTTTGTCGGGTGACAATGCCCTTGTACATAATGAATACGATAATCTTGAAACAATTTTTGCAAACACTTGAATACAAATAGTTATTTCTGTGGTTATTATATTTAATTACCAGACCACAAACTTTTGATATAGGCTGATGTCGACATAGGATAGTTAAGTCGAAACAGGATGTATCAATTTACCCCGCAGAGTTTCTGGTGCAGGCTCAACATGTTACGCAAAATTGTGGGCACAGCATAGCGGCAAATGATCAAAGCATTTCACCGTTTTAAAGCTGAGAGAACATGGTAATGATAAGAGACACCTGAAAAGTTAGCAAGTGAACGGCAAATTATAAATTAAGAGAGAAGCTCAGACATTGGAATTTTACTTTCGCTCTAAAAATGTGCGACATCGTCACGATTCCCGAGGTGTGGATGAAAAAGAATTGCGCTTGTTTTTGTTGCGAGGAGAGGGTGCCAGTAGCAACATGTGTGATAACCATGGCAACTGGATTCATACTGTTTGAGAAAATGCTGTTGTATCAGCCATCTCGTGTATCAACTAGACCCGGTCTGCCCTGAACTGCGTGATCCCTGGCGCCGTCGGCCGTTCTGGTCCCACAGCATCGGTGCACCTACCTGTAGACGGTCAGGTTTATCAGATGGCTCCACCTATCGCGACTGAGGAGCGGCGCGGCCCGTCACAGCAGCAACGCTCAGGTCACGCCCGCCGCGAGTCACGTGTCCACTGCCCGCCACCGCCACACGCAACGGCAAAGTGTCAGATCCCGAGCCGCCGGTCGACACCAGCGCCACCGCCGGCAACCAACGGAGCTAGCATAACTGCAACTGCGGGCAGCCACGTTCGCCCGCAGGCAAGAAAAACGACCGGTGGTCTGTGATTTCCACCACTCACCCAAATGTTCGGAACGGATGGATAACCACTAGAGTTGCCACTTTTGTTTTCCAAAACTGACACGGGCATAGTTTTCGTATTCAGGTCATGAAGCAAATGCAACTTTGAGCTTCAAACAACTTGACCTTTGAGCAAGGTGGTACTTGCAAAGGTCAAGATCACAGATCCCGTCAATACCGAATACCTCGGAGTATGTAACGAACTATTAAAATGACGATTTTCGGAACAGATGGCAGATCACATGCAAAAACGGCATTGAAACGAGATCGTTAACCCACATTTATTCATCCTAGGTCTTGTATCTCAACACTCGCACGTCCGGAGGTCCGCGCCAACTTCGCATGTCCGGGGTGGTGGGGGCAGATGTCTGTCCCCCTAAGATCTCTAGAACTATGCTAGCTAACGACAAACCGAAAAAGGCGTTAGATACCTGGTGACAGGCTCTATCGAAAGTGTTTTGGTCATTTTTTTCACTCAGGTTAATATTCAGGCCACTGGGCCATCATAGGTCAAATTCGACCAGATCGGATGGGACTCTCAGATATTGACACAGATATCAGGACCTATGACAGGTAGAAAAAACGGCGAACGCTATTCGACAGTCCTTGAAATGTGCTATTGACAATAGGCGGTGTGATTTAAGGTCAGTTCAATGTCATGAAGTAGCCTAGGGAGGGCATGTCATGTATCAATCGACATGTCTTGGCGATACAAGCACAATGACGGTAATTTCAGCCGTCTAGCTCAATGCAGTGCGATATAATGCGCAGAAATGTGTAGTAATTTCAGGTGACCTCAGATGACCTTGGTGAGGTCACTGAGCAAAAATGTCAGCGGTAGCATTGAGCATAGCTTCCAACTACACGCCACAACCGTTGTGAGATCATTCCGAGAGCAAATATGTAACCAGGAAGCATTTGTATATTTTACCCTAGCCCTATAATGGGGAAGCCATAGCGGCGACCTGGGCTCAGGTCAAAGGTACGAAAAAAATTCGATATATATATTATGGTTCCTGATGAGATCATGACATGTTATAAGTTTGAAATCAATCGCCCAATTATTGTGGAAGGTATGCCACCTAGAACTCCGAGTGTAGTTGGGTCACTTCTCCTGACCTGGTGACCTGACCTAAGATGACTGAGGGTTAAAAATGTATGAGGATATGCGGAAAAGACTAATGAGTAGCCGTGCGAGGTTTCGTCTTGCTAACTCGATTAGCAAGGCGACAAATTAGGAAAAACCGCAGGGGGCAGATATCTGACCCCCCGGACTTGCGCGTGTTAAGAGACCGGAGCTCAATTCCTTTACACAGTGTGTGCTAATGAATTGGCGGCAGGTATGCCTAATTGCAGGGCTATAGGATCAACAGTGAATTATTTACATCAGACAAATATTATGGGCGCAGGGAGGTCAACAAATTTTTCCTCCCGGGCACTGGGAGTGTTAATAATTCCCCATTTTTATATTTAATTGCGCGACCGGCATTTTGTTCTCGTCTGGATGAAAAGTGAATCTAAGTGAAGTTTGAAATGAAGGAAAGAAGAAACATCACTTGATCGTGACCTTATGAAGCCCGTGCGGGGTAATGTTCTTCCTGTCATATATATGTGTATGTGTGTGTGTGCATGTGCGTGTGTATTTCTGCAGTGTATCTTTATGCACGTGCCTATTCTGCCCGTAGAATAAGCACGCAACTTCCACGCGGGATCTTGTATATAGGTGACTCGCTGTGAGTGTCTCATTGTGGATGCTGAGCACGAAGGATGTCCATTGTCTGTTTCCCAGTGGACTCTACTATTCCTACCAGGCCGCCCATATAACAGGAAATGTGTGCGGTATTGTGCTGCATGGGGAATATAATGGTCTGGATTGGGGATTTGTTAGCACGGACTTTATGCCCATCGTCGTCCATCCGTTTTGTTTTTACTTTTAAGTAAAAAAATTGCTTAAACGGAAATGTAAGGCCCGTAAAAATCTGTGTTGCGTGTGTTAGCTCATCTTAGAGGTGCTCGGTGCAGCAAACTCGGTAGGCCCGTTGAGATCAACCAAGCGCTACCCCCTGCCCACCATTGTTCATGTGGGCTGTTCTGAAAAGAAGTGCACGAAGTCATTTTATTGCAGTGTGCTTCTGATATACTTCAGAGGCCTTACATTTTCACTCCATTGACAATTAATGACTCATTTTGGGTTCAAATTAGGGGCGCAGGATACCGTTTATGGAATATTAATAAATGGAGGCGTGGAATTGTGCACTTTTGGTGTTGCTAAGGTGACAACAATATTTTATCAATTTCCTATTAGGTTTGTAGTGATGCACAGGAAGAATGAACAAACAGAGGTCAAAACAGCAGGAGCAAAAACTGCACCGATTCGCTAATCAGCCGAGATTCGACTCATTGACAGTGCACCAGCTCATATAGGTGGTGGCGTTATATTGCAGCGACGGTATCTTTGATAGAGTTGCAATACGATTCACACTATTTAAGAAATGCTGAAATATTAAGATCTACTCATCAAATGGCCGTTGGAGGCTGACACGGTATACCACATTCTTATTCAATCCACCAATGCTATCACGTGCATTTTTACCGTGCGATGGTTGACAAAACAAAATGCACACAAATATCTACAAATATATGGCTGTTTATACATTTTCAAGCACAACCATCGGGGAAATGGGCTTTCTCCAGTTCTGAATTCATCTTCGTATGCAAGAAATCAACACAAACTGAAACACTGTCATGTTATGTGTCAGGGAGTCAGACCACCCACAAGCTTTTGCACGGTACGCTGGGGCCTAGCACTAACAGATGAAGAGTGCATCGAGAGCTATCCCAACGAAAACTTTGAGCTGCATCCCGGATAACAAATGAAATATGTATAATAAAAAGTGCCGACCACATTACTGTCAGAGTCACACGGGTTCTTAACCCGCGCCGTCTTTCCTGTCAAATCCTCCCACCCCGTCTCGGGGGGGGGGGGCCGGTTGAAGACCCCCCTCTAAAATCCAAACTAAGCATCGCACGAAAACGAAAGAGGTGTCATCAATGCGCTCGACGAGTAGGGTACCGGTCCACCCCCCAAAAAAAATTACCCAAAAGTGACGTCACCAGGGGGGCTAGATTTTAAGGACTTTTCACGACTTGCATTGTTTTTTTTTTTACTCTGGTGAGTTCATTTTGAGGATATATGAAAACAATGTATTTGGGATGAGAAAAAGACAGCGAAATCGACCAGGGCTTTAATTTTTGGGGCCCTTTTTTCAAGTTTTCTTTCATTTTCCTTCTCCAATGGGTTAGACCGAGAAATGTTTTTGGAAGTCAAGTTGCCCTAATAAAAAATGCTTACTTCAGCCAGAATCCTGTGTTTGATCTGCAATATGGCAAATACCCAAATTTATATGTAGCCAAAAACGAAAAAAAAGAAAATTCAACTCGTACGTTTTGTTGCATCCGTAAACAGAAGCAAACGCTAAAAGTTTCATTGATATGCCTGTATCCATTAAAGCGTGACGACTGGTTGAACTTTTTTGGAGGGGACCTCACTTGACCTTGACTAACTCGTTGACCCTAGATGACCTGACCAAAAAAATGTATTGGCATGTCAAATTGATGTGGGAAAAGGTATGCCGAATTTGGGCGCGCTTCCGCGCACCGTTCGTCTGCTATCCGCGAAAAAAACCTGAGGGGGGCGGTTGAAGATACCCCCGGGACGGGACGGATTAAAGTACTCCAAATGCGCTTGGGCAATAAGGTGGTGACGTGTGAGCTGCGATGCGCGAAATTACCGTCAGCTGCGATTTTCACTAAGAGTGAAAGCATGCTCTTCGACTGGAAGCACAACGTTAATTAACTTACACCATTCAACAGATCACACACAGCCACTATAAATGCCCCACAGTCGGCCAGCGCGCAATGGCCTCAAACTCGCAATGGTTGAAAGCCAGATGACAGATCTGTCACTTTCGTCCTAAAAAGCAGTCTACGGTTCACGAAGATTTCCCCAAAAGCTTGTATATTGCACATGTCGTGCCTTCTGTATTTCGAACGATTAAATTATGTCACTGCCAATGTACATCATACTGTCTTCTGACTCGTAAAATTTAATCATTTTCCTGTTCAATTTATGTCCAGGGACGTGAGTGGTTGCGGCGGCTTCCACCAATACCTCAAAGAAACGTCACAAAATGATAATGACCGCGAGACGATAATGAGTCGCCCAGGAGTCAGCAGGCCCCAACGACAACAGCAATCAGATTGTTACCACATCCCGTAAGGAACCGTAAACCGTGATATCGAAAATGTGACAATATGAACGTGAGTTAGGTGACCTTCCATGACACGTTTACGGCGTTTCTAGTCTTCTCCGAACAAAGTTCCTCCAGATGACACCCATATCGAATACCTTCAAAACGTACACCTCAAGCTTCAGCTTAGCGGCGGGTCGCTCACTGATATGTGATCACCGGGCCTCTGATGCAGCTTAACCCGATGTAATCAGGATTTAACAGCAATGAGCTTTTGTCAAAATGCAACATTAAAATAAGGCATTTTTGCAGGTCACGGGGTAAATGAAGCATCACGAGGATGCATGGTCAAATGACATGAGAAGACTATCCCTATGTTCAGTGCATTGACCAGATATTCCGCTTTGGAATGGTGTGCAGGTTTGGTAACCTAATTGCTTCCACTAAATACTGACTCTGATTTTCTTCTGACCTAATTGCTTCCATTCTGACTCTTCCACTGACTCTGATTTTCCGATCAAACAGATCGGCCAGCAATGAACAGTGTATAGGTACCCAGTTGTACGCTGCAGAGTAAAAGTGTAAGTGATATAAATAGGTGGAAGTGGCGCCGACGACGGAAATTTGACATTGAAATGTTCGAGCTTGAGCGATCTGGGGACTCATTTCCCCACTGGAACTACACCTCTTATATATGCATAGCTGAGGGAGAGATGAGGTGGAGTAAAGGCAGAGGCGCATCCAGTGGATCTTGGGGAGCTCAGAACAACTATGAACAAAACGTGACGATCAACCGTTTATCAATCAAAACCGTTTATCACTCTGCAGTTTGATAATCCATGAATTGTCACTTAACTATGTTTGTTTTTAAAAAAGTATAATCCTTATTCTTCCTGGGGTGGCTTTGTGAACCGTGGTCCTATTGCAAGGAAGAGTATGTTCCATGAACCTTGGTCGCGCCACCCGATTCATGAAATCAAGTTCAGCGGCATAATTTTGACTGAGAGTTCAACTTGCCGTCAATGCACCGACACGATCGCCCCGGTTGCCCGTCCCCGACTTTATCGGGCCGAGCAAACTGACCCTCCCAACCGGGGGCCAAACGCAAGCGCGTGAAGCGACCTGAACTCTGTCTTGCCAGGACAGGAGAGACCAGAGCAGGCTAGCTCTCAAACCAACTGAGCTACCCGAGGTGACATGTTTGCTTGGACTCCTCTGATCTCCGAGTGCTGAATTTTTTTGGCTCCCCAAAAAGGAACTAAAAGTTTAGTGTACTATTCCGGGCAGATTTCTAAAGTCGGTTTTCACGAAATTGTCCATGGTTGCTGTAGACTTCAGATGCAAATCTGTAGAGATGGTGTAGGTATTGTGCAGTATGCACAGTGACGCACATAGAAGGAAGAGGGAGCCCTATGCGAGAATGGCTGCCCGCGATACTGTAGTGAAGTTTCCTTTGTTGGCAGCGTGGTAGAGTCTAGGAGGCTCGCCTAGCGATAGCGCCCGTTCAAAGTATTGCGGAACGTTTTACTTTATATTCAACGGTTATTGCGAATGAGGGCCGAAAGGTGACAAGTGTCGACAGCATTTTAGTTCCTTCTGTCGACACAACAGTTTATCAGCAGGTATGATCGGTGCGCGTCGGCCGGCCTGTGAGTTCTCTTTTCCACAATAGCAATCCAGCACCATCCAGTCGGGAGGTGGCTCCACCCTCGGTACCATGATTGGCGGCCACACTAGTGACGGGACCCCATTGCCCGCCGGCGATTGGTGACACACACTTTAACACACCTCAGAACAACGTGGCCGCTAGTGTTGACGTCATAATTGTTTATATACCAGCCACGTGCTGAAGGCACATTCCGGTGTTCCTAACCTATCTCCAACGGATGCAAGTCGGTACATTGGCCATATTTGTATTGCAGTCATCGTGTGAGTCAGGCAGCATTCCATTCAGCGCGGGCCAGAAACATGATCAATCTTGAACTACGTTACAGTACCTACGGCCAAAGGTGGGGGTGCGGTGAGTAAGCGGTAAACGTCGACTCAAACTTAACGGTACCGCCAAGTACGGGGGAATGGTAAGTAAACGGTAAACGTTGACTGAAGTAAGCTTAAATTGCCACTGTATACTGGGCTCTTAATTTTACTGGCTCTTACTGGGCTCTTGTTTGGAAGTGGTTTACGAACTACCCGCTGAAAATTCATGGTCCGCTCAATGCCGCGGACATATTCGGAAGCCCAATTCAAAATAGTTCGTTCATTTTTCATGAAAAATGAACATAATATCATGATTAGCATACCAATTTACAACCGTTTATAGGGTTGGCCAGAGTTGGCATACGGTTGGCTCAAACAGGTGCCCAGAAATGATCTCCAAGAAGGGAGCCCCGGACCTCCATGGAGAAATTTCCCCCAATACTCACCTCCTTGGCTACGCATTAGTTTTTATTTCAGAATTCGATTCCAGGCAACGAACCGAACGTTGGGGGGGGCTCCATAACTTGCGGTGCCACCACCTTGCAGATCCGTGGCTGGTTTGGACCTTTGTCTTGGACCAGTCGTACATACCATAGGTCCCGTACTAATATCGAACCGCCGCGCCCTACGCGCTCTGGATGTTGAATCTGGGTCTGTTCACTCATCCACTGGGGCCATAGAAAATATGGTGATGACTCATATCACTCCACCACCCTCCCCTCTCTAAAATGTACAAATGCTGCTATGTAAACGTGTTTTATGGCTAAGGGTTCTGCAAAAGGCTGAAGGAGATGCATTGCTTTTGCCCCTCTTATCCCATATGTGCGTCGTTGCTACAGCCCATAAATCAGAACGACCATCCAGTACGACCTTTCTCCTGAGCGTGACACATGCAAATGTAGAAGCCGGCAGAAGGCGCCGAACAGCGAGCAGTGGTGGCGGGAAGCTTGGGTGGCGGGCGACCGCCGTCACTTGCTGCCGCCCAGCCGCGCCGAGCAGCCGAATTGTGAGCCGAGCCTCGGGTGCGTTTCTGGACTACCGAACCATCCGGTGCGAATATCTTGGGAACAAAAGACCGTGGAGTTATTTTAAGAGCGGATCTGTGATCAGGGTCGGCGACTTCATCGGATGAGCGTGAAAAAAAGATTCGTATCCCAATAGAGAAAGCCTCCATTCCTCCCGACCTTTCCAGGGGAGACTTGATGCACCTGCCATGTGACACAGACACGAGGCTGGCAAAGCTGATGTTAGTGGTCGTGCCCTCCCCCAACTAGTGTCCCGAGAGACGGCGGTGCGACGTCGCCCGACCAAATCGTTAAAGTTAATGAAATGACCCCTAAAAGTTTAACGGGAAGCTTGAAGGTCGTCTCTTGAGGAATTCCAGGCATAAATACACAAGGGACTTTCTGCGGGGGGAATCAACCTATTCAGGACGGCTGGAGCTGGAGTTGCCGCCGGCATTCTTGTGTATGCGTATGTGCCATGTCCTAGGCATGTACTGAGTGGATTAATCATAACATGCTTAGCATTAAAAAAAAACTAATGTTGAAAACATATTCTTAATTTATTTGAATACTCCTTGCTTGTTTCCACGTACACAGTGGAGGGTACAAATTTCGCTATTCTCCAACTGATGTTTTTTTGCATCCCAACAACAATTTGCACGAACTTCACCGTTCTGTTTTCCATTCATGTCATTTTTTACCTTTCATGACTCCAATTTAACCCGCGAGTCACTGAGGATGGCTGTTTCACCACCTGTGTGTTCTTCTGCGATAACAACTAAATCCATTGAGACAACAGCTGAACACTTTCAGTAGCTTCAAACGAACACCTGAGGTATCTTGTACGAATGCACTGACCTCAATGTCATCTTAGGTTATGTCCTAATGACGTCATAAATTCGTGCATAGGTGCCGTTCTTGACGTCCAAAACGGTTGTTTGTTGTTATAAGATACAATCGGGCTAATACAGGCTGACAATTCAATGCAAACGCAGTTGGTGTACCAGAGGTCATTGCCGTGTGACCTCAACAAGGACCCCGTGTAGTTGGCCGACATAGTAGCGACCCCGCTTGTAGTTGGCCGACATTCTGCGTCAAACGCCGCTCATTGATAGAGCAAAAATTAACAAGGATACCACCTTGTTACAAGGTCCAAGCAAAGGAAAACCTTGTGAACACACATGGTGTCTACCTAGCTAACTCGGTGCTAACAAGGGCGTAACCAAGCGCTTCAACTAAAGCGTAGGAGCCTTGTCGCAAAGCGCAAACAATGCTAAGCCTTACACATACCGCAATACGGCTAGACCTAGTTAAATAGGTATCGACAAGGACTTCGCTAGACCCTTCGCTAGGCCCTTAAGTCCACGCGTCAAACTAACCTAACTAAGTTCTAACCAAGTAAGTAAATTATAACGCTAACAAGGTGCTTACAAAGTGCATCGCTTGTCGTCGATCACCGAAGACGAATCAGAGTGTCGACTAATCTTGCACAATATTGTTACCCGGCTAAACTGTATTCTTAATTCAGTCTCAGAAGCAGCAATTTTCTGTGCTATTATCTAAGAACGTTGCCGATAGGAAACCCCTCTATTCTGTGATATTATGAGATTTGGTACCACTGATACCATATACATAATAATATGGACGTATTAACACTGGCATACTGAAGCAGCAGATAACACCGATACACACACAGCAGTACACTAGTATCACAATCACATAGCACACGGTAATGCATTGCACATAGCACAAAACAGGAACATATGGTACTGGTAGACTCGAGCACAATCAGAACATTCACAATTTGACATTTCACAAGTTGACCGTGGCCGTGGATTATTTCCACCGAGTCGTACTCCTGCAAGGATTCCAAGCTGGCCTCTTCCACAAGAATAGCCATAAGCCAACGTTAAAGATGGTGTCACGCTTTCAGTTGTAGTATTCGAGCCTAAGCCTAGCACAGATTAAACAGTGACACAAAGGAATGGTGGACTATAAATCATTGCATCTGCAAATGCAAGGCAGACGCAGGAACATTGCCGTCCACTTATCTTGACTGTTCAAACACATCAGACATTCGGGCGAACCCAACTATAGCACTTCACATGTTCAAAAATGTCGGTAACGTATATGAAGCAATCGCAGCAGAACATAACAGCGTTTCTTTGCTATACATGCACCGCCGACTGTAACTTGCACACACGTTAACGATGATGTCCCCGCGGGGTACCCGGTCGCCGTCCACAGCGGTATTTCAGGCTGAACGCAACGAGCGCCAGACACCAGAGTGGGGCAGCATCAGCCATATCTGAGGCCGTGGGGGCATCGACTCCATCGACTACTACGTTCTGGCCGACTATTCCTGCCGGCCCGGCGGCTACACTCGGCGCCGAGACGTCCATGGATTTGCTCAACGCCCAGGAGAAAGCCTTGGCCACGCGATCTGAGGAGGAGTGGAATATAAGATAATGCTGTCACTCTGCCAGGGGCGGCTGTCAGTAGTAAGCACATGGGAGGGGAGGGACTATTTTTGGAAGTCTTTGTTCTACCAGGGGCAGCTATATTTGATATTTGTTCCGATGATTGAAAGTAAAATAGATTAAACGTTCTGGCACACATGGACAAGGACTGCTGTGCTTTCAATAAGAAATTAGATATATTAAGGTCTCAAACTTTTCGATCATGGATCGTTTAGAAGAGTTTCCAAGACTCTTGAAATCGATCCATGATCGAAAAGTTTTAGACCTTAATATATCTAATTTATTATTCAAAGCACAGCATTCATCGTCCATGTGGGCCAAAACGTGTCATCTTCTTTTCCTTTAAATCATGGTAGGCAAGGAAATCGTCTATTTCTTCTCACAATTAAATGAATTTCTTCCAATTGTCTCTCTGGAGGGGCCCAGCAAGCCGCTGTTTGCTTGTGGTAGAATTTTCCAGCCTGCCACCGTATTGGTGACGTTGGCTGTGTTAGATTGTGGACAAATAACTTGGTTGGGTGCCGTCACTTTGAGTGAAGGCGAAGTATGGGCAACCAACTGTATGAATTAAGGTCGCATGCAGTGATGGGCCATATCGCTATAATTTGTCAATACCTTGCTAATAGCGGATGATGTATTCAGACGACTGCACGTAATGGCGCGTGATAGAAGCATAAAATATTGTATTAACACTACCCAATGACCATGGGCGAAGACTGTTGCGACTGTTGCGAATATTTATGTACATTTTAAATAAAAAAGATCCTCGCGAAGATGTGTTCCAGGAGATGAATTCCAAGATATGCTGAATCGGAACGGCAATTTGACTTTCCTACAAGTCACCTTACTTGACCCTAATCCAGGAATTTTTGCATTAATAGTTTTATGGACGCCTTATATGTGCTCAAACACAGCTGAATTTATCCATTGCCCTGGTTTGTGTTAAAATTAAGCTCTCGAAAACAGTTAAATATTTTCATATGGCATAACCTGAGACCTCACCAGTGAGATCCAGGTAGAGAAAAAGCATTTTATCTCAATTCAAGTTACGCGGCTGTCGAATTGCGTTTGAACAGGCGTAATCGATCAATTGGTTGTGAAGATACGAGAGGGACAGCTCCTTTCCCCGGTGACGCGTGATAGTGGAAATACCCAGTGGCCGCCTGGTTAGCAAATGCAACATAATGTCTTTGATATGCTTGGAGTAGCTCAGAATCGATGCATAAGTGAATGTTAAACTTTCTGTCTGGTGCATTGCCCCAGACGTTTTCGTTGGATTTCCTTTTTCGTCAGTTAAACCATTGCATCATATTTGCATTAATCTCGTGAAAGCAGCCCAAACTTAGCTTCGTGAAAATGCAAGGTTTTCATGTGTGCGGACTTCGTCCCTGCCCTAATTCTGTAATGATTTTCAGTTAGTGTTAGCGAAGGTCTCTGCTAAGTATTTTGACTGTGTGGCCTGGATCCCGACCATTGGTGGCTGCCTGACCACCATACGAGCCATCCGAGCTCTCTCCTCTCCCAATAATTTAGCAAGCAATGAGGAAAGGTCACTGTCTATTCGGTCACACACATGACTATGGAGGGGGTCACGCCCTAACTCTACCCTCAGCTAACGAGCTGGGTAAGGTCCTGGTCTTAATTGAGCAAAGCGAATGCCATTGCTGCAAGATGTACATACATTGGCTATCACCTCCTAACATGGATGACATACGGCGCAGGAATGTGTGAAAGTATTACGTTATCCTCCTTATATTATTGAGCTAGTTTTGGGATTGTGTGTTTGATTTTTACAGCTTCCAACAAACTTAGTGGGAACTTACGTCATGGGTTCGTTTCAGTCATTGGGCCTTTGTTTTTGCTTAGCTTCTTTCACGGCCGGTTGGAACCTATTTGACTTGCTTCAAGCATTGTTCTCAGGGAATGCAAGAATTTCAGTTGTTCCGAGGTGTCCCACTCTGTCCTGGTGGTTGCTAGTTGGCAACCTAGTGGCTGTAGTCAGTGGTTACTGCGAGATAAAGAGCCCATGCGATTGTTGAAGTATTAAATCCTGGTACTTCAGGCCCTGGCCTGAAGTACCAGGATTTAAATTTGGGAATCAAATCCGTGTTGTCCGTGGCGGAATTCCTACAGTCTTTCAAACGTCATGGGTATCCAAATAGCTCTCTGAGCCTATACCCCAGGGGCACCCCACTAAAGTTCTGTGTCTATACCGCAGGGGTGCCCCAGTCACTCTATGTGCCTATACCCCAGGGGCACACCAGTAAATATATGTGCCTAACTTAAACATATATGCTGCAACAAAACCATTCCAACTCCACCTGACTTCGTAGTAAAGACTCAACCTAGTTTAGAGCTATTCCGACCCGTAAATACCAGAATTTGAAAATGTATCTGTGATGAAGAGCTGCCAGATTGGCAGCTCTTCCTGTGTCTGATCTGAATAGCGAAAGGCGTGTGTTTTGCCATGTCTGTCGGCTTTGCATCCGCCCTTCTTCCGTCACATTCTGAAGCAATTCCCTAATGGTAAAAGTAATCGGCAAATGCTCTCCTTTGTTTTGCTGGACAATGTAAATAATAAAAATCCAACGAATGAATCCTCAGTACGAGGCAGTTGTCCATAAAGTTATATGGGTGGGTTGTCAGGCGGCAGGACCACTGGTAGCACGTCCATTCCAATACAAAACTGCCGCCACGGCAATCATTGACCTATTCTTAGGCCATAAAACGTTCGGCCGCATTCTCGGAGAGTTCTCCGGTCGTGCTCCTCGATCGGACATGGCCAACTCGCGGCTGTCGCCGGGGTCGGCCAGACGCAAGCAACTTGGCTGACCTGAACTGGCATGCGCCGCACGCTCAACCGGCAACTGGCGGTGACAGCCGGGGATCTGACCGGCCACTCAACGTCGCTGGAGCCCGGCTGCTTCTGACGGCCAGTCTCTATGCCGCTGCCGGTCGCGATGAAGCCGGCGCAGTCGTGTGCTCTCCGGGCAACACCGCCTCGCCGGCGGCCTTACGTCAGAGGAGCGCACAACCAAACGTTCCTCTCACAACGTTTCAAGGCTTTCGGAGCACATTCGAGAGGCGTGATTAGCCTCGGCCTGAAGCAAACTCCACGCCATTGAAATGTTATATTTGTTTGTTCTATGTGTCTTTGGGCACATTTGCCGCAGCCTTGTAGACATCCTTGTTGTGCTATGTATCACCCTTCGTGATATTACTGGCCAGCATGAACGTAGGTGCGAAAAGTTCTCAGGCTGTGACATTCCCAAGTACATGAAAACCGTCTAAATCTGGCATACGTCCACCCACGTGCGTGAAAATACATTGCAGGAATGCATGGCGAATTCGGATGATCATCATCATTCGATGACCGATCATTACCAGCATCAGAACTCGGTGACTTCGTCACGGCTGGGTTGTCGAAAGTTCCCCTCGATGCTCTGTCTCTCCGTCCTCTCAGACAAATTATTGATACTCCCATGAAAATGAACCTCCGCTACAGTGGCGCTTTTCTCTCGGCATGAGTCCCTGGCGAATACGTCTTGGATTTTTATCGAGCTGTGACAGAAGCTTGCATACTACGTTATGACATCTCGAGCTGTGACAGAAACCTGCTTACTGCAATGTGTCATCCCGAGCTGTGGCAGAAGCTATCATATTGCGTTATGCCAAAAGGAATTAGCGGTCTGCGAACACGGCCGGGTTTTTTGCAGCCACGAGGGTGTCACAATTTGGGGATTAAAATCGTGAATGAATGTTAGCTTGATGAAAACCAGCTGACAATTTGGAAATAAAAGTTATTATTGAAGTCCGTGACATGATGTTCATGGATCTATAATGGTATGGAGTTGAGAGAATATCGGTACAAGATTCAAATAAGTGTTTGCATTATTTATAACTACGCCAAAATCACGGAAGAGTTCTTTCCGTAAAAAAATATATCGCAAAAAAGACGGCGATCGGAGTGCAAGCCTGAACATACTTTGACTGGCGAACATTCAGCTTTCTGCACCACAAAAGATGGAGAACAAATTATTACCTCCGGTCCTCGAGGTCTTGTAGATTGCGCCTTATTCGATCTCTGCCAGCCGTGTATGCTGTACACACCCTGTCCTCGTCCATAAATACACCATATATACATCCTATCCTCCATACTGTCCTATCCACATCCTATCCTCCTATCCTCCATACAGATGGTCTGTGAGCTGGCCGGCCTGAACGGAGTCGTGGCGCCGCTGTAAGATGGCATCCCTGAACGGTGTCGGGTCGGCGCTGTGAGCTGGCATCCCTGAACGGTGTCGGGGCGCCGCTGTGAGCTGGCATCCCTGAACGGTGTCGGGGCGCCGCTGTGAGCTGGCATCCTTGAACGGTGTCGGGGCGCCGCTGTAAGATGGCATCCCTGAACGGTGTCGGGGCGTCGCTGTGAGCTGGCGTCCCTGAACGGTGTCGGGGCGCCGCTGTAAGATGGCATCCCTGAACGGTGTCGGGGCGTCGCTGTGAGCTGGCGTCCCTGAACGGTGTCGGGGCGCCGCTGTGAGCTGGCATCCCTGAACGGTGTCGGGGCGCCGCTGTGAGCTGGCGTCGCTGAACGGTGTCGGGGCGCCGCTGTGAGCTGGCATCCCTGAGCGGTGTCGGGGCGCCGCTGTGAGCTGGCATCCCTGAACAGTGTCGGGGCGCCGCAGTGAGCTGTCATCCCTGAACGGTGTCGGGTCGCCGCTGTGAGCTGGCATCCCTGAACGGTGTCGGGGCGCCGCTGTGAGCTGGCATCACTGAACAGTGTCGGGGCGCCGCAGTGAGCTGGCATCACTGAACAGTGTCGGGGCGCCGCAGTGAGCTGGCATCCCTGAACGGTGTCGGGGCGCCGCTGTGAGCTGGCATCCCTGAACGGTGTCGGGGCGCCGCTGTGAGCTGGCGTCGCTGAACGGTGTCGGGGCGCCGCTGTGAGCTGGCATCCCTGAACGGTGTCGGGGCGCCGCTGTGAGCTGGCCAGGCAGACTGACCATGAGCGGAATTGTCTGCAGCCAGCTGATGAGCCATAGCCGCTGCACTTCAGCGCAGCCGTTCTGCCGCGGTGTTATCAGCGTGAATTATGGCTGAGTTGGACCGTCGATGATAAGTGGCTCGATCAATTGCTGGACCTTTGGAGGGGGCTGGACATCTCGGCAGCAGCTACTTCAGCGGGCAGATACCTTTGAATAGACCTAGCACCTCTGGGCGCGGGCAGACTCTCTAAGTAGACGCTGTATTTTTGGATAGGGGATAGAGAGTCATTCCCTGATTCCTGGGCAGAGGCCATTGCGGAACAAGCATGGTGTTTGTATTCCGCAGTCTCAACAGACGAAATCAATACGACTCCTACCTTAAAATAAACATCCAAAGCGTCGACCGACGGTGGATCCATAAATCTTTTATGTGTCTGGTCCATCGATTTTCTCACTCCGAATTGTCCGCCGGGTCTAACCAATGGGGACTCACCCAGACTTGCCGTCTAAGTTCAGAAGTTCCCATTAAAGATGAGAGCCCATGCCCATCGGCAGATAGGTGCGATGGAGCAGAACAAAAGCAGATGTCATATGCTCATCATACATATTTAGTCATGCTTGTCTACCCGTCTGGGTGTCCTCCATAATAGGCCGTAAAGAGGTTGAGTGCCGTATATTCTAGCCGCAGTGCAAGATGCAATACCACTTAGACATGGGCACGAGCATGGAATCGAACACAGATAACGACGCTGAGTGACCACTCGCTTACAGTTCCGCGGTGTGCTTATCAACTGATAACGTCAAATGCAGGGGTAGAGTTCTTGGAAAATTATTTGTGAGACCCAGCAAGAAGTGAATACATTATTTTACTAAGGGGACAGACCTGGACCATTCCTACCCGCGACAATAAAATGAAAACTGATGCGGTTTCGGACATTTTTTTATCGGGTTCACCAGGCGCATTCAAATTAAGATTTCACATTCTGTTTCACGTGCAGTGACCATTGCCAATTGTGCTTTCCTTCTGTCCAGCAATGAACAGAAGGCAGCAATGAACAGGTTTGAGCTTAATAGAACAACACTATGAAATGAAATATTACTATTACTATTATTATATATTTAGTACTAGAATGCGATTTTAATGAGCAATGTCCTTCCCTCGAAAAAAATATATTGTCACAATGCTACTGGCTTACCTTACTTGCACCATTTAGAAAACGATGGAGGCTCAGTAATTCAAATTAATTCGTGTTCCCTCAAAGATAAATTGAATTAAGTTGTGTATATTTTTTAGAAATTTTAAGTTGATTGGTACATTATCTGTGAAGAGACGTGGCTTACGGCTGATTTAGAACCATGCTTTGGCACAAATAATTATCATTTCTTGGCATCTAGTAGGAAGACCGGTTATTTTGTGGGTACAGCAATATATGTAAATAGTTCTGGGGGATATTGAGATAATAGGCATTAAGAGCAATATATTTTGGACAATTTGCATTGAATATGAAATGAAAGGAGGGGAAACTGCAAAAATTAACAGTTCAAAGGTTTAGATACCACATATGCAGATACCACAGTTTATTATGTGATTAAATTAGAGAAAGAGTAGTTGTTTCAGTATACATATTAAATGCACATGTGTGTTGGCAGGAGACTTCACCTTTAATCATATACATATATACATATATATATATAGATATATATATATATATATATATATATATATATATATATATATATATATATATATATATATATATATATATATATATATATATATATATATATATATATATATATATATATATATATATGTATATGTATGTATATATAAGGCGAGTGCATGCGGTTGTGGAGGAATGCATAAAATCTGGTCGCTAATAATCTAGCGAAGTTAGCAATTTCTCTGGAAGGTAATTTCCAAATTTAG
This sequence comes from Imbricaverruca yamaguchii, assembly GCA_034440575.1. Taxonomy (NCBI): domain Eukaryota; kingdom Metazoa; phylum Arthropoda; class Thecostraca; family Neoverrucidae; genus Imbricaverruca; species Imbricaverruca yamaguchii. Next base: position 542,591 of record JAOTOL010001416.1, on the reverse strand, counting down.
GACCTCGACATCATGCAGTGTTGTGGAAAAGTCCACTTTGAACCCCTCTTTTGGAAGCGTTTAGCGTTCTAATCACGGTTGCCCTCATGTATCCTTGGGTCCGCGATCCGAATGGATCTCAGACTTCGGTCGGCACCTGCGGGCGAGCGGACCTCAGCAGTTGACTCCACGGGCCGCGACACACGGGCGATTGGTGTGTTTCTCGCACGCGCGGCCCGGCCCAGACCCGATAGGACCGCACGCGCGGCCCGGCCCAGACCCGACTGGATGCGGTGAAGTGTACCCGGAGAAACAGAGGTGAGCGAACCACCCCGCTCGGCGGTTTTTCTGTTCTTCTCAGTGATTACGGGCTGGTGATTTGGAGGCATGTACTTTTGTTGACTTTGGTGTTACTGATGAACTATTGAAACTGTTGCACAAGGTTCGCCGCGTTGGTTAACTAATCCGCCCGGTCACAAAGAAGGACATTAACGGCTGTTGGCATTGAAGAGCGGCTCTTAGATTTTAGAAATTGGTGGTTTCGGGCAGCTATTCAGTTTGAGAATCAGGCGTCGTACAATATCAGTTATCTCTCTCTCCCTCCTTCTCTATCTCTCTCTCTCTCTCTCTCTCTCTCTCTCTCTCTCTCTCTCTCTCTCTCTCTCTCTCTCTCTCTCTCTCTCTCTCTCTCTCTCTCTCTCTCTCTCTCTCTCTCTCTCTCTCTCTCTCTCTCTCTCTCTCTCTCTCTCTCTCTCTCTCTCTCTCTCTCTCTCTCTCTCTCTCTCTCTCTCTCTCTCTCTCTCTCTCTCTCTCTCTCTCTCACTCTATCTCTCTCGCTCGCCCTCTACCTCTATCTCTACCTCTATCTCTATATCTACTCTAACTCTAACTGTATCTCTATTTCTATCCCATCTCCATATCTGTCTATATATATATATATATATATATATATATATATATATATATATATATATATATATATATATATTTGCATCTATATATATATATGCATATGTATACATATATTGATCCATATCGCAATATCTATATATGCCTCTATCTCTCTTCCTGTTGGTCTGCTTCTATGTCTGTCTGTTTGTATGTATGTATGTCTGCCTGTCTGTCTGTGTAGCTCTGTCACAATCTCCATCTCTACATCCCTATCTCTCTCTTTCTCGCTCCCTCGCTTTCTTCCTCCACGTGTTTCTCCGCTTACCCTCTTCCCTGCACCTTTCCTCGTCTGGTTCATTTCCAAAGTGTTATACTTGTTTTTGTGTGAATTTAGAACTACGTCACGGGTCAACTGATATTTTGGTGTTTGCTGGACCATTTGTGACGTCTTAGTTCTTTAGTCTTGTCAGGTTTCTACTGAAGACACATCATAAGGGGAAGATATTCAGATAAAATTTGAAGTCGTATTATTATAAGCATCAGGCTGGCATATCAATCGATCAAAATCACTATCTTTGAATTTCAACTTCACATTTAATGAGCAAACAATTGGAACTACACTGGCGAAATTAAAAGTGTGTTGATTCTTGAAGTCCAAAGCTAAAAGGCTACGGTCTGCCAGCCGGTGTTTGCTTTGCTTCGCTTCGCTCTGCTTCGCTCTGCTTCGCTCTGCTTCGCTCTGCTTCGCTCTGCTTCGCTCTGCTTCGCTCTGCTTCGCTCTGCTTCGCTCTGCTTCGCTCTGCTTCGCTCTGCTTCGCTCTGCTTCGCTCTGCTTCGCTCTGCTTCGCTCTGCTTCGCTCTGCTTCGCTCTGCTTCGCTCTGCTTCGCTCTGCTTCGCTCTGCTTCGCTCTGCTTCGCTCTGCTTCGCTCTGCTTCGCTCTGCTTCGCTCTGCTTCGCTCTGCTTCGCTCTGCTTCGCTCTGCTTCGCTCTGCTTCGCTCTGCTTCGCTCTGCTTCGCTCTGCTTCGCTCTGCTTCGCTCTGCTTCGCTCTGCTTCGCTCTGCTTCGCTCTGCTTCGCTCTGCTTCGCTCTGCTTCGCTCTGCTTCGCTCTGCTTCGCTCTGCTTCGCTCTGCTTCGCTCTGCTTCGCTCTGCTTCGCTCTGCTTCGCTCTGCTTCGCTCTGCTTCGCTCTGCTTCGCTCTGCTTCGCTCTGCTTCGCTCTGCTTCGCTCTGCTTCGCTCTGCTTCGCTCTGCTTCGCTCTGCTTCGCTCTGCTTCGCTCTGCTTCGCTCTGCTTCGCTCTGCTTCGCTCTGCTTCGCTCTGCTTCGCTCTGCTTCGCTCTGCTTCGCTCTGCTTCGCTCTGCTTCGCTCTGCTTCGCTCTGCTTCGCTCTGCTTCACTCTGCTTTAGCTCTGCTTCGCTTTCCTGCTCTTTGCTGCGTTTTGTTGCACTTTACAACGTACATTCGCTTTGCCAGGTTTGGGGTGCCAAGTACGCCATGTTTGTTTGAAAACTAACAAAAATTAAATTATAATTTATTTATTTTGGGGGATATTTTGACAAGTTCAATCGAGGTCTTTCGACATGCACTCACCTCTAACTTTGGAGTCGTATGTTGTAGTTGGGGTGAAAGTCGTTTGCAGGAAACATATGGTCTGCGCTGCGCTAAATAACACAACTTTGTGCCATAGATCACGACTGACGACAGTGAGTGTCGATGTAAGGCCACATCCCTTCTGCATTTCGCTTCAGGTGGCGGGAACGCGTCCGCCTGCCTGATGTTTGCGTCGAGTGGCAGCACATTCACATCCACGTGTGTTGGGGAGATAAGTTGCGTTCGGTAAGAGGGCGGCTGAAGACAATGCCGAGCGCTAACGCGTCGTCTGTGTGTGGCAGTGAGTGGCAGGTGGTAGGTGGTAGGAGTGGGAGGAAGCCTAGTCAGAATGCTCAACAAACAGGCATAGCAATATCGAATAGATTACAGGCACTATCCTGTGCCCAGGGTAGTAGTGGTGGGGATTCGGTACTGGTCGTAGGTGATTCTCGTGTGCGACATTTAGATCGAGTATTCTGTAAAGGTAGGAGGGACAGGAGGTGCATCACCAGGTCTGGTGCCCCAAGGCCAAGGACCTGTTGCCAGTGGTGGCACAGGCCACCAGTGATCACCAGTTTAGTACAGTTGTAGTACAGGTAGGGGTGAATAACATAGGTTCTGCTAGGAGTGAGGAGCTCCTGCAGGACCACAGGGCCCTTCTGGCCACCCTGAAGGATACCAATAGGAGTCAAGTACATACGTGCACACTGAAACCAACTTTGAAAACAAACTGCGCCGGAAACGAAACCGTTGCGTCGGATTCAATCTCTGGTAGGTGACAGGATACTGTTTCGTCCGTTCGCCGCTTGAGATTTCCGAAAGTGACGCCTGGCAACGGTTACGGGCATCGATGATTGCAACAAAAGTATTTGTGGTGGGTAAAATCCGAAGGACCTGTGAGCATCACAAAGAGTGGAGCTATCCGCGCATACAACTTTCTCTGCGAAATGTCATTCGACATTGGTGTGGAGACAGTAGAAAGCAGAGCTTTTTTCACGGACTGAAACACGTGCAGCCCGTGTCAAGATGACTGCACCCGCACACTCTGCAGCCACTGATCGTCAATTTGAAAATTATAGTCGGTACATGGGGCCATGATGTGAAGGTGACGGCAAGTCGCTAAGTTTAGCCATTTCCGAGAACCATACCAAATCGTGAAAAACGCCCAAAAACGTCGCTTCCGCTTTGCACACCCTCCTCGCGTGCGCGTAGCGCGTGACTCGGAGACGATTGCCACGACGATGTTGATAATTGTCGTGGGAATACTGAGGTGTTGATTTGTTGTCAATCAGTCTATTGGTTGTCGAGATATTGCGGTTTGAATCGGGTCGATGGGGAGCGCTAAAATTGGTGATTTTCCGAACGCGAAATCTCAGTTTTACATTATTCCTATGGGCGACCGGCCATTCACCGGACACCCGTTCTCTCAAGACCTCGGTGACGTGCACGCTCAACACGTTGACCCGACCGCAACAAAACGAACACCCGACCCGACCGTGCCAGACAGATAGCCAACATTTGGAACTTTCACGTGATGTCAGCCATATCTCGTTACCCGTGATGTGAGCCGTGCCACACGCCACAAACTACGCTGGAGAACGGAACTGTTGCGTCGGGCTCAATCTCTGGACGGCGACGGGACAGTTCGTAGGTAACAGGCTTACCACGGCAATGTTAAAACCTATGGACTTTACCAGGAGTCGTAGAGCTTTTTCAGCCCCCCCCCCTGTCCCCTCGATCATAGCTACTAAATTGTTTCTGTACGCTTCTGATACATGCACTGAAACAACATGAGTGCGTATATGTCTGTATGGTTAGAAAATACAAATTGACTGGGTATGTTAAGAGGAAAAACGGCCTGATGATAAATGCAAACCATACGCAATGATAATACGGTTCCGTAAGTTGTCACCACAACCGGACATATTTTTAATATATCTGTCACCCACGCTCGTGGCCGAGTAGCCGTTTTTTTCACCTCTGGATGAAAGAACTCAGCATGAAACATCCAGAGGTGGGTATGGAACATACTTTAAGTGTATGATGCTTAATGCTCAGAGTATTCGATCCAAATTTGACGATTTCAAGTGTTATGTTGCTGAGAAGGAACCAGATTTTGTTTGCATTACGGAGGCATGGGCCAGTGAGGGGTATTTTGGAGATTACTTGCAGGACTATGAGATCCAGGGATACAATATGTTTTCGTGCGATAGGGATCCAGCAGTGAAAGAGGTGGTGTAATGCTCTGTGCGAATAGCTTATTCAGTTCTCAAAAAGTAGCAGGTGGGGATAAAAATGTGTCTGTGGAGTCCATTTGGCTTGATGTCGCTGCGGGAAAATGCAACAGCAATACACTGAGGATAGGAGCTTTCTACCGATCAGGAACCCTGCCACATTTTCAGCAACTGGAGCTTGATAAGGTGATTTGTGAGGAAGTCAGTAGAAACTTTCAGTGGAAGTACCTTATTCTTGGTGACTTTAATCTAAAAGGATATGAAAATGTTGGTGCTGGCTTTCCATCATGCAAAATGTTTAGGAAATGCCTTGAAGAGGACCTGTTCTTACACCAGTTTGTAACGGAACCGACCAGGCATGTTTCATTCTTGGACCTTGTATTCTCGGATTTAAGTGACTTGGTCAAAGACTTGACAGTAAGAGAAACTCTGGGAAGAAGTGACCATAACATAGTTAGATTCAAGGCACATGCAGTGGATATCATTAAGGATAATTTGGTAAAAGTTCCTAATTCCTAATTCCTAACAGAGGAGACTTTGACTGCATGAGAGCGGCTTTAAGTGCATAAGATGGGAAGAAGAGTTATCCAATTTAAATGCCTGTGAAATGTGGGAAAAGTTCAAATCTTACTTGAAGGAAATTCAGATTAGACATGTCCCCGGAAAGCAAAGGCGCAAAAGAAGGGTAGGAAAGCCAGCATGGCTTACACCATAAAGACACAAAGACATAAAAGATAAGTGCAACTATGAACCACAAGGGCCCTTCTTGGTTGCACTGTGTATACTCAACCAGTTGCCCACCAAATCCGTCGATCAGACCCCCCTGTAATACTGAAAAGCAAGCCCTCTATTCTTATGATTGTCTATGCTGCTTTGCTATAAGATGGGAAGTAGAATTCTCCAATTTAAATGCCTGTGAAATAAGGGAAAATTTCAAATCTTACTTGAAGGAAATTCAGATTAGACATGTCCCCCAAAAGCAAAGACGCAAAAAAAGGGTAGGAAAACCAGCATGGCTTACACCAGACTTGATAAAAGCAATTAAGGCTAAGAAAACTGCATTTAGAGTGTTTAAAGAAGCTTCAAATATCGTTAATCTAAAGGCGTATCGAAAGGCTAGAGACACTGTGAAGCAAAAAACCAGAGCAGCAAAGCGAGCAAAAGAACTGGATTTAGCTAGAAACTGTGATGGGGACAGTAAAAAGTTCTTTAGTTTCTATAAGCTGAGCAAAGTTTCTAGCACAAGTACTTCCACTGGAAGTAAAAGGGACTATATTGGGTGAGGACAGTGAGATGGTTGAGGAGCTGAGCAAGCAGTTTAAATCAGTGTTTACATTGGAAGATATGGCCAATCGGCCGACCGTACACCATAGTTCAGTGACACGTGATCTGATAAATTATGTTTATTTCATTGATAGTGATGTTGTTTTCAATTATATCAGGAAAATAAGGTCAAACAATGCAGCGGGACCTGATTCAATTTATCCTAGGGTCTTGCGGGAAGTTGAAAAGGAACTGGCATTTCCACTTAGTATCATATTTTGTAGATCAGTTTCACGAAATGAAATTACAACAGATTGGAAAAGGGTAAATGTAGTTCCTATTTTCAAGAAATGAGAAAGAGGGAAAGTTGAAAACTATAGACCAGTAGGTCTCACATCCCCAGTCTGCAAGGCAGATATCTGGAAGGAAACAGATTAATTCAAGATACTCAACATGGGTTTAGAAAAGGGCGGTCGTGTCTCACAAATCCTTTGGACATGTTTAACTTCGCCACAGAAAAATTTGATCAGGGAAATCAGGTAAATGGTACAAGGTCATCATGGCAAAATGTTCTTAGTGGAGTCCCCCAGGAGTCAGTACTGGGGCCACTACTCTTCATTATATTTGTAAATAACATCGAAAGTGGCCTAAGCAGTAAAGTTTTGAAATCTGTGGATGATTTGAAGGTCTTTAGCGCAATAACAGGTCAAAACGAGGATATCTCGCTGCAAGAAGACTTAGACGAACTCGTGAAGTGGTCCGAAGAATGGCAAATTAAACTTTACTTTGATAAGTGCAAAATCATGCCTGTAGGTAAGCAGCATATGAAGGCTCCATACTTGATGGGTGGCCAAGTGCTATCAGTGACTCAACAGAAGAAGGATTTAGGTGTTATTCTAAACACAAAATTGTGGGCATCAGAACAGACCAAGGAAGCCAGGAAGAAGGCACTGAGAATGCTTGGGGCAAGAAATAGGAATGTATCATACGGAAGTGAGGAAGTCGTCAGGAAGCTTTACTGTGCATATGGCAGGCCACATTTGGAATATTGCATCGAAGCTTGGTCTCCTAGCTATGAAAAAGATTGTTGTTGGTGAAAAGAAAAAGAAGTGCTGTTGGTGTACGCAGATTACCTTGCAATGGTTGTATTGTGATTTTGTGTTGCGAAGAAGTGTTCATTTGGCGTTCGGCACAAACATTACCGTTAAAAATGATGTGACTGCAAAAAGAGCGTGTCCATCGCTCTTTCAACCTGCGTCACACAAAGGGAAAAAGAAGCTAACAGCAGGGGAAGTGAAGAATTGATTTTTCATGGTCTCGAAGGCATAGTACAGGAATTAGACTTATAATCTACAGATTACAGAAACTCAGCAATCTGGCACAGCGGATAAAGGTTGCAATTGCCTTTAACAATTTGCCAAGACAGTCAGACTTATATTTGTAAAGGGTGTTGTTGTTGACTTCGGCCAGCTCAGGCAAACTAAAAACGTCAACCTTGAATAAGTGCGCAATTACCGTCGATGCTGATGAGGCGACTTCCCATACTGTACCGGCGCATCGCCATCTTCAGCATTGCCACAGTACCCATCGGTCCATGGCAGTCACGAAAAAGTTGCGATGTCACAATAACTTTCATTGATGGCGGTGGTCGGCGGGCTTGCCAGAATGCATTTCGGATCTGTTTGATTTAAACTCTCAAACCGTTTGACTCTAAAACCAACGATTACCTAATGACATCGGCAATCTTCGACTGTTATCCGTTTCATCCGAAACCAATGAGCACAAAGGAGTCATTTCTGCATAGATCTCCATGCACATTATTACCTTGTCGATTTTTCTGACGAACAAAAACCCGTCGTCATTGAAGAATGTAAGTTCTTGTAAACACAAAGCCAACTCTCGATTTAATGGCACATTTTCCTTAAGTAGTGGAAAACATATTTCTTTTTAAATACAATGTTATTGATTGAATGCGAATTGTCTGCATGTGACATACATGGGTTCATGTAGAAATTAATGGTTTATCATACACTAAGTATTAAGACCTTTTTGTGGAAAACGACGAACGAAACCGCTTCCAGCTCCTCTATAATCACTGGTAGGATGGAGAGAAAAAAAAACCCTGCCCTATGTGCCATTGTGTTCATTTATTTCACGTGCACTGTGGCCATTTTCAGCAACACACGGACAGAAGAAGAGCGACAATTGGATTCAGCAACAAGGAAAACAGCGGTGTCTTTCTTCAGTTTACGAAGTTGAAGTTAAGCTGCAACGTTCACCGGACAGAGAGGAATCTGGTCTGAATCCCATGAAGTTATGATGCGGAAGCTAATCGTGAAGTTTACGGTCCTACTGCATCACAGTGTAAAACTACACATTGTCCAGCTTGTTTTTCACTGCAAAGAAAAACGTCCGCATGTTCGTCACGACCTACCACATGGTAGGCAATGTGTACAAGAATTGAAAGCTAAGCACAAACAAGAAAAGCGTCTCACGATATCCTTGCCGCACATGGCATGATGGCCCCGGCCCATGCCATGCTGCAGCACAGTTAAAAGCCAGTTGGTAATTTCCATGAACGTGGTGAGACCAATATATTTATGCTGGGCATGGAAGATGCTGCTAGCGTTTGCGATGAGGGGGTAGAACGAGAGGAAGTGTCTCAGAGTAGAATTATGATGGGTAAATGAACATGTGGTTATCAATGCGGTGGCATTTTCAACTTTTGCCATCCTTCGCCCGCTTCTGGCTGGAGCTACTGGAATACAGTCCGTGTGTGGACGTTTGCACCGCTAAAACAGAAAACTGATGCTAACATCCATCAGTAATCATTTCACACCGGAGAACCTCATGCAAAAACCATGTCGGTTCCATCAGAAGAACGAATATGACTTGTGATAGGGGTCACCAACCACAACGATTATCAATGCTTTCATCAATAATTAGTGATGCAAAATTAGCATTATATTCATTCAGATACCTACATGCATGCGTATTAAGTTGGCAAAATGTCAAAAAAGGTAAAAAATGTGTGAAGCTTCTTCATGTTCCTGTGCAAGTTTTTGTATAAATTAATGATTTAGGTAATAACCCAGTAAAGCATTGATAGGACAAGAGCATCTTTTGGGGACCTGGACCCTACCAAACTAATTCTGATAAAATTACCAATATCATGGAAGCGGAAAAATGAGATCGTATTCGCAGGAAAAGGCGCCTTTTCATGGAGAGGATGAACGCGTGTTTTCCTTCCCTAGCCTATTCTAAGTAAGCAAATGATTTATCGCATGGGAAGAAATTATAAGCCATGCAAGTGTTCATATTGTAGCCAGCGTATAGCATTGCGGGAGACGCTACTTTAATTTAGTTTTTCACTTCACGGCGGGTCCGAACACTCCTCTGACAATAGGAAAGCGTCACGTATGAGGTAGGTAAGAATGATATATCAGCAACGGCGACAGTCTGTCGGGCTATGGGCGGACATAGGAAGGCACTGAGGGCATGTGTTTGCCCCTTCTTCCAGGCGTATCTTCGTGATAATTCGAGTCCCCCTCCAACGGATTTTGTAGGGCAAAAGCACTCGAGAATGTACGCCTTCAGTTCGTCCGAATGCACCCTCCAACCAGCACAAACATTTTTTTTTCGCCGAAAGCCCCCTCCAAGAAAATGAGTCCCTCTCCTGGAATTGATCATGCATGAACCTTGACCTATGAATTCCTCTGATGTCCGAGGATGTATATATTTAGTACCATGTTGCTGATTATTTCACATTTATCCCTACACTCGTTGAATTATTGCGTCTGTTTAATAGTTGTTCACTGGTAAACAACGGCTGCTGAAATATCCGTGAAACCGAAGTATTTTGCTAGAAACCGAAGTATTTTGTCAGAAACCGAAGTGTTTTGCTAAAAACCCGAAGTATTTTGCTATAAACCGAGGCATTTTGCCAGAAACCGACGTATTTTGCCGTAAAGAAATAACTATTTCACCCGAAAATGCAAACATTTTCCGAAAACTCCCGTCCAGTTAGCACACTGTTCGAGTTCTTGCTTGAATCAACAATAAACATGCCACCCAGCGGTGGCGGTGGTTATTGGCTTTGCGACCCCTCGACCATTGCGTCACGTGATGGCGCCACAAATCCATCACGTCTGTCGTTGGCGGGAGAAGAATAGCGACCGGTGGGACTCGAACCGGCAACCTTTCGGGCGGAGATGAGACGCTGGACTACTCGCTCGATCCACAGCGTTGTTCTCCCTTTAGCAACCGTGAATGTGCAATAGCCATGACATGAATTGCACAACTCTATTGCGAGGTCGTCAGGTTTGGCGACATATAAAGTAACATAGGGTTACTTTACTCGCACGGCGATGAAAATCTATCGGCTGGCGATAGGCGACAGAATCGATCAAAATTAACAATTAATGAATTTAGTGTAGACTATAATACTGACGTTGCAGAATAAAAAATACAGTAGTTTCCAAAGAACTTTTCAATTTTTGAAAGAATTTTTTAATTTGTTAGAAAGTCCCCGCTGCCCTCAAAATCTTTGAGCACCGGCAAAAATTATCATATGACCCCCTATTGAAGTCATGTTTGGCACAAATTAAGTCTTTCTTGTTGCGCACCTCCAGAATCGTCACGGGCTATCGAACGGTATTTTTTTCGTGTTGTTGTGGATGCCATATTTTCTGAGATCCAGGGCAGAGGTGGAAATCTCCCTCACTCTTTCGGCCGGGCGATGTAAGATCTGAGTCCGGGTCGGGCTCGAACTTTGTGGAAGGCTAACAAGGAGCCATTGATACAGGCTGTGCAGGAGAGATAGCATTGATATCGACCACGGCAGGTCGGGATGCCTATCTTGCGGCTAGTCCTTAATCAAGAGATACATAAATAGCAGTTCCCAGGACTCCTCACCACTGGCTGACATCAACTGGGAAAAATATCCGCAACATGACAGGCCAGTCAATTCGGACAGACCAGACAGACAGAGTTCGGTTGTTGGACTGATTATGATTAGTTTCTATTGCCCACCATAAGCGGGATTAACACGTCTCGCATGGGTGCATCCGCCCTAACTATATTTCTAGATGCATGCACAATACAGCAGCAGCCGCATCTGGCAACATGGATCCCCATCTAATAAATATGCTCGCTTGAGGATCGATATGTTCATGCTAGCTTGGGTGAGCAGTTTCGGCTGGAAAGGGTCTCTCAGCTCAGGCATTAACATGTCTTTGAATTCCAGGGGCATATTCAAAGTGTGCCTAAGGACCAGAAAGGGCTGGAATGATCCTAGTGATTAACCCGTCCCGTCACGATGGGGGGGGGGTCTTCAACTCAGGTTTTTTCGCGGATAGTGAACGAACGGCGAACGAACGAAATTTGGCATATTTTTTCCACATCAATTTGGCATGCTAGGTCAAACTTTTAAAGTCAAGTCATCTAGGGTCAACGAGTTAATATAGGTCAAGTGAGGTCACCTCCAAAAAGTTCAACCAGTCGTCACACTTTAACTGATACAGATATTTCAATGGACTTTCAGCGTTTGCTTATCTTTAGGGATGCAACAAAACGCACAAGAGACATTTTTTCTTCTTCAGTTTTTGACTACATATAAATTTTGCATATTTGCCTCTTAGAGTTCAAATCGAAGATTCTGGCTAAAGTAAGCATTTTGTATTAGGACAAGTTGACTTTAAACGTTTATCTGTCTGCTGTACCCACTATAAAAGGAAAATTAAAGAAAACTTGGAAATTGAAAATTCAGAAATAAAAAAAAGTATTTTGGGGGGGACGAAAATTTGTTATGGCCCTGGTCGATTTCGCTGTCCTTTTCTGATTCTAAATAACTTTTGTTCAATTATCCACAAAAATGAACTCCCCAGAGCCAAAAACATAATGCAAGTCGTGAAAATCTAGCCCCCTAGTGACGTCACTTTTGGGGGGAAATTGTTTTGGGGGTGGATCCGGGCCCTGCTCGTCGAGCGCTTTCCGATGATACCTCTTTTGTTTTCGTGCGATGCTAAGTTTGGATTTTAGAGGGGGTTACTATCCGTCCCCCCCCCCCCGTGGCGGTATGTGAGGATCTGACCGGAGAGACGGCGCGGGAAGTTGAAGAGCTGACATAAAAAACAAAAGACATCAAATACATAAAAGATCAGTGCAACTATGAGCCAACTATGAGCCATGAGCCAGCCTATGCAACTATAAGGGCCCTTCTTGTTTGCACTCTGGACCAACCGTATCTTGCCGTAGATGGCATATCGTAACCGTAGATGCCAACCGTATCTTTCAGGGCAAATCTTGGCATATGGGTATCACCGCAATATATTTACTTTGCATTAAATCAATAGTGAGGCGACGGAAGCTCACAATCTTCACATCCTGTAGCGCCCAACACCTGTCAGTAAATCTAATGTGATCAGATACATTGGCAGCACCATTGCTAACACAAAACAAGGATGGAAAATTCGTCTAATAAAGCACCAATCATGAACAATAAACATAATCGAAGCCTTTTCATACTTGGCCAAAACGGAATTTCCAGGATAATTAATTTGTGGGAGGGATTAGCATGTTCCTCGTATTATGAATGCATGCTAATTTTGTTTCAAATGTCAAATCACCAAGCTGAAATAACTTCCTTGATGGTAATCTAAATAATAAACATCATCGCTCTGATGATATGTTCGACGGAGATGAGTATATTTCATAGCCAACAAACTTTTATGGGTGGGGTGTGGGTGACAATAAGCCCGAGCATAGTGTATGAAGCAGTAGTCGCCTACTATGCCTCTATTTTGACATTTGCCGTGTACTGCTCTTCTACTGATGCGACTTCACCTGTTATTGGTCGATTTATACAGATGATTGTTGTTTTATGATTGTTATATGATTTTTGTTTTATGATTGTTATAGGTACGTTCTGCCGCCCATGGGAGGGAACGTTTGTGAGCAGAGGTGCAGCCAATGGATGGGAGGGCTGGGGCCGTCCCCTTCTAAATCAAAATTGCAGTAAATGAAAGAAGACAATTCAAACATTTCCCCAGGACATTCCCTCTCTAGACCATGGACAAATTTAAAGACCTCGATGAGATCCCCTCTCAGCCCTCTATATCTAAGTGAGACATATTCAATTTCTTCAATCTTTCTTCATATGCCAGGTTGCTTATACCCTTAACCATTTTGTAGCCCTCTTTTGTACTCTCTCTCTAAAAGCCAACAATCTTTTCATAGCTAGGAGACCAAGCTTGGATGCAGTATTCCAAATGTGGCCTGACATGCACAGTACAGCTTCCTGGTGACTTCCTCACTTCTGTATGATACATTCCTATTTATTGCCCCGGGCATTCTCAGTGCCTTCTTCCTGGCTTCCTTGGTCCGTTCTGATGCCCCCAATTTTGTGTTTAGAATAACACCTACATCCTTCTCCTATTGAGTCACTGATAGCACTTGGCCACCCATCAAGTATGGAGCCTTCATATGCTGCTTACCTACATGCATGATTTTGCACTTATCAAAATAAAATTTTATTTGCCACTCTTCGGACCACTTCACAAGTTCGTCTAAGTCTTTTTGCAGCGAGATATGCTTATTTTGACCTGTTATTGCCCTAAAGACCTTCAAATCATCCGCAAATTTCAAAACTTTACTAAGATGTGTTCTTAGCTAGCAAAATCGGCGCGCTGCGCATGCCGAAAAAGATATCTGCTTTACATTTCTCCTTCGTCGCCCCCCACCACCATTGAGAAAATTCTGGCTGCGCTACAGTTTGTGAAGGAGCGGGAGCGAGGAGCGCGACTATGGACCAGTGTTGGGGAAAAGGAATGTCCATGTCTGGCAGAGCAGTGGTGTTGGCAGGAGTTGTACTCGCCTCTCTGGCAGTATTTATTTATCCCAGCGGTGTATACGCCCCGGGTGGATTTCAACACTTTTTGTACTGTACTATACATTTTTACATATGGAATCCCTGAATATGGAATAATGCGCTAGACTAGCCGCATGTGCTACAAATGCGCCGTCAGCTCGCCGGTCTGTGTTTGTTTATGTTCTAAGGCATTTAAATGGAATTTGCATAAGCAAGGTTGGTTTTAAATGTTAACCACTCGTTTTTAATTTGTAGAGCAAGATATTGAACTATGCTGTGTCATTTTTACAGGAAGATTGGCGTTTCCCAGAATAGTTTAGCTCAACGATATAGGTACCTACCTAGGTATGCCTTTGGTTTTAAGCGTATACGGCCTTGGGTTTAACTAGTTAAATCCGTATTTTTATCGTTTATAAGGGCCCTACGACATTGATGCTAATATGCAAAACTACTCGGTATGCTATGTTAAAGTAACTTTTGAGCCAACAACACAGTTAATATACATCCATTGGATATCAACTCATTTGTATTTTTCAAAGTAAGCTATCTAGCAAGCCAGCATTATATATAAATTGTGAGATCTGATTGAATTATTTAAAGACCCTTGAAAATAGTTAACTGCCTTCCCTTGAGAGTAGTTCTTGACACATTTACAGCAACAATTTCTGTCTCAGAAGTCACAGAAGAGAAAAGTTCATGGTAGTCCTTGAAATGAACTGGGCAATTCTTGTCCAGAGCTTAATCATTCCTGATGTGAATATTTTGGTAGATTTCCTTTGCTTGTGTTGGTCAGATTTTGAAGCCAAATATGTTCCAACAGCATGTTTTTAAAAATGAATAAGACAACATGACCATTCATTTTTGTTGGAAATGCTTACTTTTCAGTTGCTGAGCAAAGAAAATTAATATCAGGTGGGTCTTTCCACCTCTGTAAAGCTTTATACAGATAGCTAAAATAGCATGCTGTAGAGTGCTGAAGTTTAGCATACCTTTTCCAACACTGATTTGATGTGTAAAGATTTTGAAGTCAGGTCATCCATGGTTAATAATAATGCTGATGCAACAAGGATACAACTATAGCTGCTGGCTTATTATACCATGAATTAATGAGAGCCATATGTTTCATTGAAATACTTTAATGTAAGTTGCACCCAAAGCAAGGTATGCAATTCTGAAAGCATGCAAAAATAATTGAAATGTGGCATTATTTTAGATTGGGCTTCATGCATCACTTGCTCTCTATAGCAAGGCATCTGCCTGACTGTCAGTATACTATGGTTACAGTAAGTCACAGAAAGTCTGACAACTGCACACACCAGACAGATGCTGCTTCCTCACCCTCCTTGAGTCTGCAGAGGGACATCTTCCCAGTGCCTGGCCACACTGCTATCTGCCACACTGCCAAGCTATCAGCTGTGCTGCAGTGAATGAGATGAGCTTAGTGATCACAGATGCAGGATGTACAACAGGTTACACTAAGCAGGTGAAATATTATATGGTATATGTAGCCTATCCTAGTTTGTAGATATTGGATAGCCTAAAGATTACAGATGCTGGATGGCCTAGTTATTTGGGGGGCTTTAGGGCACATCAACCAGGGTTGATCATTTGTGGGCATTCATCATTCATCTGGATGGCCTAAAATCTATGGATGTTGGAGTGCATAAATTCCATGGATATCAGATTGTTTGAAGTTTATGAATGCCTTGCCAGTCACAAAACCATCATGGTGGGAGCTGAGAGATGTGGGTGGGAACAAATTGTTGATAAACCCATGAGTTGTTTTTCCCCACAAATGTATTCCCAATATATTCCTCTGTTCATTAACAAGTTTTTGCACTGCAACTTTTAAGTATTAAAGAGCCCATGTTGTAAAAAAAAAGTTGTAGCTTTGATTCAAGATAAATGTTATACATTTTGTTCTAAATCACATTTAGTAAGGTTTTTCCCATCTACCTGAAACATGCATAAATTAAACAGATATATGGATGTTGCATGTAATATGTAGTAATATGCATGCAATAAAAGCAATACCTTGTTTATATAAATGTCAAAGCAGCTCAACATGATCTTCAGTGTGCTATTTTCCTATCCAGCTCAATGAGGTATTGCTGATTTTATGCAATTCGAAGGGGTTTAGGTAGCACTGTCAGCTTTGGTTTGAATATGAGTTCAAGTTTGTATGCACTGCATTGCTATGCATTGCTGTAATTAAAGTTGTTGTTCATCATCCAATGCCCTCCTGACTGAAGTTTCAGAGATTTAAGTCCTTGAATATGTTTTGTCTTTCAAGATAAAAGCCTAATGTGGCATAGGCTATCACATGTTTCTGATGCTCCTCACATAGTGTGCTCACCCATGTGCACTGGAACACAATGCTATTTATGCATATGCCATGATATCACTGTGTTCTATTTAGCTTTTCACACAAGTATTACTGACTTTTTCAGATTTATCATGGGGAATAGCTGTCTTCGAGGTCTCTTTGACTCTGGATCTCCTAGGCCAGAACCTGTGGAAACAAAGAAGTTTTCGTGGTATGTGACCACAGTGCTAATTTTGTGTTTACCTCCCACATGAATGATATATGTGTTCAACTGGATTGCATACTCTGATGTTAGTTTTGCCAATGTTTGGATTGCTTAACTGTTGAAATAAGCTATGATGTAATTGGTAGCAGGGTGGGTATTGTGCAGTATGCCACATATTGTGTTTTTTTAAATTAAAAACAACCTTGTCCTTTCTCTTGTGGGTATAGTTTTGATGTCATTGATGTGCCTGTTCCTCTCGACCCTTCGCGAGGAGACCCTCCCTTGCACCTGACCATCTCCCATTCCCTGCCTACAGGGAAGCATAGTTCGGATCCACGCCTATCCATATCGACCATATTATTGAGGCAGATGTCACTTGAACAATCACCCACTTCCACATCCCATCAAGAAAGTGGTGTTTCCGCTTCGCTCACAACTGCCTAACCATTGCGCTCAGGGAGACGCGCGGCAAGGTGAACATGGCGGACTACACGATCGAGCAGGTGCGCGGCGCCGAGGCGGGCCGCCTGCCGGGCGAGATCGCCGGCCGGCAGTTCATCGTGCGCGACTGCCACCAGGCGCGCATCTACCTGCTGGACCACATCGACACCATCACTGTCGACGACTGCACCGACTGTCTGCTCGTGCTGGGACCGGTCCGCCGAAGGTAAGACACTGTCGGGTGGACAGTGGCCGCACGAGGTAGATGTTTTATGTCCTGAGGTCGGTCCACGACAGGTGAGACACTGTCGGGTGGACAGTGGCCGCACGAGGCAGATGTTTTATGTGTTGAGGTCGGTCCACGACAGGTGAGACACTGTCGGGTGGACAGTGGCCGCACGAGGCAGATGTTTTATGTGTTGAGGTCGGTCCACGACAGGTGAGACACTGTCGGGTGGACAGTGGCCGCACGAGGCAGATGTGTTATGTGTTGTGGTCGGTCCACGACAGGGGAGACACCGTCAGATAGACAGTGGCTGCACGAGGCAGATGTCTGATGTCCTGGGGTCAGGGTAACCGAACAAATATACGTAAAGCAAATGTACGTATGGCAGATGTACGTACGCAAAGGTACGTATGGCAATTGTACGTAAGCGCAAAAGTACGTATGCGGAAATGTACCTAGTCGCAAATGCACGTAAGCGCAAATGCACGCGAGCGCAAATGTTCGTAAGCGCAAAAGTATGTATGCGCAAATGTACGTAAGCGCAATTGGACGTATGTGCAAAAGTACATATGCGCAAATGTACGTAAGCGCAAATGTACGTATGCGTAAAAGTACGTATGCGCAAATGTACTTAAGCGCAAATGTACTTAAGCGTAAATGTACGTAAGCGCAAATGTACGTAAACGTAAATATACGTATGCGTAAATGTACGTAAGCGCAAATGTACGTATGCGCACATGTACGCATGGCAATTGTACGTATGCGCAAATGTATGTAAGAGCAAACGTACCCGGGGCATATGCACCTAACCATATGGGCTTAAGCGCAAAGGCACGCTCGCCTAAATGTAGGTGCATTGGCTGATGCGTACATTTGCTCTTGCATTCTTTTACGTTTAGGTACTGTTGCGCTTGCGTACATTTGTGATTACGTACTTTTGCCCTTACGTACACTTGAGCTTACGTACTTTTGCGCTTACGTACATTTGCGCTTACGTACTTTTGCGCATACGTATATTTGCGCTTACGTACATTTGCGCATAGGTACTTTTTTGCATACGTACATTTGCGTTTGCGGACTTTTGCGCATACGTACATTACCGCTTACGTACTTTTGCGCATACGTACATTTGCCATACGTACATTTGAGCGTACGTACATTAGCCATGTGCACATCTGCGCTTACGTACAATTGCCATACGTATATCTGCGCTTACGCACATTTGCTAACGTAAATTTGCTTACGTACATCTGCCATACGTACATTTGCCCTTACGTACGGTTGTCCCAGAATCGTGGTCGATCCACAACAGGGGGGGGGGAGAGGACGGGTAGTCTAGGGGGTAATTGCTCGTCTCACAGTCGAAAGGTTGTGGGTTCGAGTCTCACCTGTCGCAACCTCTTCGCCCGCGACCAATCGGCGTGAGAGATTGGCGACACTACATGACTCAACGGTCGCTGTATCGTAAAGCCAATAGCCAACCACGACAGGGGAGATTCTGTCGGGTGGACAGTGGCCGCACGAGCAGATGTCTGATGTGCTGGGGTCGGTCCACGACAGGTGAGACACTGCCGGGTGGACAGTTGCCGCACGAGGCAGACGATGTCTAATGTGCTGGGGTCGGTCCACGGCAGGGGAGATTCTGTCGGGGACAGCGACCGTATGAGGCAGGTGAGGATGCGAGAAGATGAAGTTACCGTTCGATACACTGGGTGGCTGCAGGATGGGGCGTTGTGTGGTGAATCGTGGGGGCCATACGAGGCAGATGAGATCAGGACGGTTGGCGCGGGACACGCTGCGCCTGTTCGTGGTAGTTCTCTGGTCCAGAAATGTGTGTCAATTTCGCGGACTTCTTAGTTGCTGTTAGTGGTTTGAGTGTTGAAGATATAGCCAAGTGAAATTCCGAACTACTGCTGTACTCCATTTACGGTCCTTATTGCATGGGGCCATAATATCTCACCAGATTTGTATCACGATACCTCGCCTGGATCGTCTCACACTGTCTCTGTTTACAACCGGAGGCCAGACATCGTGTCTGTGGCGCGAGGAAAGACCTTAAACTCGCTGCGTCAGCAGTCGGCTGGTCAGTTTCTGACGACACTCAACTCATCGGGCTTGTCACTCGCTCACTGGACCTCAGTTATCAGGCTGAAACCGTATCCGAGTAATGGGACGCTCGGCTGGCAGCATGGCATCCCATTGTTAACAAGCATATCCCACTCCAACAAATAGTCACGTCATCGGTTACAGCCGTGGCTACGAAACGTAGACGTCAAAGAAGCCGTCGCAGCCAGAGATCAGGCCCAATCGCCATGTGCGGAGACGGAAGCCGAGTACCGCTGTCATACTAAAACTCACAATCCACCACATGGTGAAACATTCAACGATTCCTGGTCGCTTCAAAAAAGCAGAAGCCTAAGCCTGATGCCTGACCAAGTTCTGTCATCGTCGGCTGCACAATCGCGAAATGTCTGGCGGCGGTGCACACCGGGGGGTCGTTGCTGCCGCGCCTCCCACGGGTCTACAACAGTGCTCTTTCTCCGCGCCCGGCCGTACTGGCGAAGCTGTTGGCCATGCTGCGGCGGATCAGATCGTCACGCGTTTGCGGTGCCGACAGCATTACAATCGCCATGCTTAAGACGACATGTTATCGCACCACTTTAGCATGTAATTAATAGTATCATTGTGAACTGTGATCTTCCGTCATCATGGAAAACCGATACAATAGTGTCGATATATGAAGGCGGCGACGATCCTGAGCCGTGTAACCACCAACCAGCGTAGATATTGCTGGTCGTGGCTACGCTTTGTGAGAGTGCTGTATGCACACAACTGATGCAATATTTATCTAGTCAGCATGGTCTATGCTTAAAGCAGTACGGTTTTCACCCTGGCCCATCTACGGCATATTTACCTACTCAGCATGGTCTATGCTCACAACAGTACGATTTCCACCCCGGCCCATCTACGGAGGTGGCTGTGCTTGTTTCATTTAATGTATACGATTATAAATGCTGACAAGAGTATGATGGCCAAGACGGTGTTCGAGTCGCTTCACGCGCTGGCATTTGGGGTCAGTGCGCAACTGTACCGATAAGGCCGAGGAAGAGCTACCGGGGCGACCGTGTTGGTGCATTGACGGCACGTTAAATTATCGTTCAAAAGTATGTCCTTAGATTGGATTCATGGATCGGGTGATGGGACCAGGGTTCAAGCAACAAGCTCTATTTTGCTATGACCCTGGTTCATGAAGCGACCCCAGCAAGAATTCGTGCTAAACGTATTTAAATGATGAAACTAGTCACCGCAAACATCTCAATAGCATTTAACAGTATCAAGCACTCCCTCTTTGAGTAGCTATGATGGCACGGCATCGATAGCCAGTGGTTCTCCGCATGACTTAGCGATTGCATGCGGTATGTAAACATGTTAAGGCCCCTCGATGACACATGGGGTGGTATAGGGCACTGTATTGGACCCTGCGCTCTTCCTTCTATTCACTCACTACATATCTCCTACGTTAAAAAAACTGGCCGAAACCACCTCTGCAATAAATCGGTACGAAAAAATCGGCTTGAAATCAACCCCTTGATGACAGAAATGGTTATTGTCAAATCACGACGTGAAAAGATAGATGACTATTAATCAGTATAGTGTGGAAACTCAGAAGTAAAGCTGTCACATTGTGCTCAAATTATCCGTTTCCTGGGAGCAGCACATTGAGACCATCATGGAGTTCGCTGTGTGTCATGACACAGCCGCTCTACTGTGGAGCTGTGCTGTGAACGTCGTGACACAGCCACTCTGCTGAGGAGCTGCATCATGTGTGTCATGACACGGCCACTCCGTGATGCTGCATAATGCATGTTATAACACAGACACTTCGCTCTAGAGCTGCATCATGTGTCATGACACAGACACTTCGCTCTAGAGCTGCATCATGTGTGTCATGATACAGACACTTCGCTCTAGAGCTGAATCATGTGTGTCATGACACAGCCACTCTGCTGTAGAGCTGCGTCATGCGTGTCTCGGTAGCCGCGAATGCAGCCAGCGCGCGCCCACCACGCCGTGCCGTTTCGTTGTCAGCGCGTACCTGCGCGACTGTAAGCGCTGTCGGGTGGTGGTGGCGTGCGGCCAGTTCCGGACGCGGGACTGCCAGGAGATGGACACTTTCCTGCACTGCGCCACCCAGCCCATCGTGGAGGCGTCGGTCGGCATGCGGTTCGCCTGCTACCAGCTGAGCTACCCGCAGCTGCACGGTCAGTGGTGCCGACGCCGGCTCGGTGGCGGTGGTGGCCGTGGTGCATGGCTGGTGCAGTGGCATGGCGGTGGTACAGGGCAAAGCGTGGCGTCGGGGTAATATGATTGGGGGTAGCTACCCTATTTACATGTTATGGCGCGGTTTTTACCTTTCAAACTACACATTTTTCGACGTCAATCCATGTATTGTGTTCTTCACTTGATGTTTGACACTTTTAAGAATGAATATTCTGACTGATATTTTAGTTCGACTTTTTCGTTCTGGCTGTTAGTGCTGAAATGTGTTTTGTGATCATTGATACAATATATGATGATGGATACTATCCTGAGCCAAGTACTGATTATTATAAATGTATAAATGTGATGCCATGTATGTCATATAATGATTATATAATGTTTTTTCATCTTATACCTTAAAATAGGGCAATATGATTTTTTTCTAATTACTTACGCTGTATATTGAGTGTACATGATGGTCGATATATTGGGAATATCGTTATACTGCACATGTGCGATTATTCACCGCAAGATGATTTTCCGAAGATACGATTCTCGTTGTATTCATGACGATTGTATTGCGGTATGTCTCTTGATTGTTGGTGTTAACGTTGTGGGAATCTGTATTTTTATGTTGTTGAGTATTGACCCGGGATTTTGTCCACGGGGCACCTCACGCCATACACGCTTTCACAGAGACCTCACCTTGTCTGTCTTCTGTAGGCCAGTTCGACTCGGCCGGCCTGAGGATCTTTAATAACTGCTGGAGCAACATCCACGACTTCACGCCGGTCGACGGCGAGCAGAACTGGACGACGATGTCGACGTCTGAGGCGCCCCACAGCAAGATCACCGAGCCGTCTGATCAGCCGCTGAACGGGTGTGTGTAGCCCCTCCCCCACAACCCGTCATGACCGGCCAGTGATACCCTGCTTGATGTTCATGTGGCGACGCCACTTTGACTGACGATGAACTCCAAAATATGACAGGGAATACGTATAAATGTAACCCTGAAAATAGCATGGCAATACATGCCTGCCACTGGCGAAGTGTAACCACTTCCGATGAAGCTTTCCAATGTGTACTTTTTAAAGCGTTTGTTCCGCACGTATTGTTCACTTTAAGAGGAGCAGATTGCATGTAAGCTGATGAAAAAGTTTTAAAGATATTCGGTAGTTAAATTATGGTATAGGAGTACAGATGATGATGAATTAATATGCTTGCCTTGTGATAAAACCACCGCCTTGTCCCAAACCGCCAGTTGACGCGCTGCAGCTCTACTATTTACTGATTTACTGATCAGTGTATTCATGAAAGCCGAATTCCAATTAAAACGTGGGATAAGTACGTTTTAATTAGTTATAGCTTGCTCAAGGTACCGGTATGGTTGTATTTCTTTCCAAAATTGTTCTTGGTTGACTTGCTGGTGCTGCGACCAACTGGTAGCCTCATTTTTGCTGACTCGCAGCCGACTTCAGCTGGCTTTTGATTGGTCTGATGTTTGTCCCCTGCAGCTGACGTTTGACTGACCTATGGCTGACCGGTACCCCCAGCGTCGGCGTCAGTGCCAGTGTTGGTCGGAGTCTGGTGCCGCTCACCGAGGGTCGCGTCCGGTCGACCGGACAGATGGCGTTGGTGCTCTTCTTCCCAGACGGGCAGCAAGACGAGCGGGCTGCTACCTTCCACCGCACCCTCGTCAGTCAGCAGGTAACAGATGCGTGATGGGCGGGGATGTCCGAGTGGTTGAGGTGTTGAGCTCTGGGTACCAAAGGTCCCGAGTTCAACACTCGTTCCACTCGGGACGTTTCCCAATCCCGCGGCCCATCGATGAACCATTGTGCGTAGACATTAGCCATGATCGTGCATAAAGTGCGTCGTGAACAACCCAATAAACAAGCGACAAACGGCGGCGGGGTGTCTACTACTCAGGCTTCCTGGCCACGTTAACCCGCCGACCGAAAGCATCGCAATGTCCATGATTTTGGATATTGAGCAATGCTCCGGCAGTTAAAAATAAAAGTAGAAACCAGCATCAGAGAAGAAACTTGTGTTGGCCTCTTGAAGAGTAAACTGATTTCTTGAATTGTATTCTGAAGAAATGTGACAGCATTGCACTATAACTTCATCCTTGTTTCACTACTACATGTTTATATTGATGTCATGTAATTTTTTTTGGAATGATCATTGTTGACAAGTTATATATGTGCTGGTTTGAGCAGTTTATGCTATTGCTTCAGCAGGATGTACAAGCTAGTATTAACCACCTGGAGGTTGAAGCTCATCCCGTTCTCGAGTTTTGGCTACTTTGTCGCGAAGATACGAAACTGAAATATACCACTGAAAAACATATGGTTTGTGGTTAGGATGGGTTATCAAGTATATAAATGCATCTGATACGGGAATTTTACAGTTTTGCATTATACTATGATACACTGCTGCGATTGAGTGCTCGATAAAATTCAAGCCAAAACACCACCTGAGGCTTGTATGTACATTTTACCTCACGAATTTGTTCATCCTACATACATCACGTAAAGTAAGTGCACACCAATACAGTCAGAGAGCCCCCCCCCCCACCCCACCCAAGGAGGTCTATTGATGCCATGGATAGTGTATTTACTCCAAAGGAATCTGTTCGCAATCATATTTAATTATTTTCACCCAAAAAAATGTGTCAAGTCGAACAAATAGCAGGCTGCATAGTAATGTTAAGGACATACATGTCACACCTCTTTTGCGTGTGTTCATTTCTACACAAAAAGTGTTGCAGTACGTGGCGGAATTTTAAAGTGACTTCACGGTCATATAAGTCATGCACCACATCTGGGCTATGTGACGTGGACTTGCGTCAGAGTTAAAATTATGGTTTTACGGTAGGTGTGAGATGTCGAAATGGGCACAGTAGGATGTCGAAATTTGCCACGGAATTAGTGTCATTTAAAATGTTGTTGGCGCCTCAGACCCAAATTCGGGCTGATGGTGCAGGCACTTCGAGCTGATGGTGTAGGTTCCAAGGAGCAGGATGTGGATACTTCTTGGAGAAGGATATCGATTGAGCGTTCAAAAAGTGGTATATTCCACCCTATTTTACGGATGATTTATCACTGACTGGCGTGGGCGTGGGTAGTCCGTGACGAATGCTGTGCTATGTTCGGCAGCCACACCTTGTGGCGGCGTACACACGGGAGGTAAAGTTGGAGCCGCTGCAGCTCGAAGCCATCGTCAAAACCAACGCCTACTCCAAACTGGTGGACAAACACTGCGTCATCGGCATCCAGTACTGCGGCGATGATGTCATCAAACACTGCCAACAGGTACAGTGACGTCGTACTAAGCTGACAACAGATACAATGATGCCTGCAGACGCCGCCAATGCGTACGGTCGCGTCACTAAATAATTCAAGAAGGTGCAAGTGCATCCAACTCTCCAAAAAGGTGCACAGCGCCATTCGGCGTGAACAAATGGTACAGTATCCACTAGAAGCAGACTTGTCTTCAAGTGGTGCTAACTCCTTATACATTTGGTGTGTGATGGCCAGGTGTGTTCGCCCGGTGGCAATCAGCTTATGTGAGAGCAAGGGAAAAAATGCTACTTTTCTGCAGCCATTCCACAATGGACAATGTCATGTAACGTTACCTGTCCGCTTGAACCGAGCCGAGTTTTTTTCGAAGGGCTGACGGTTCCGAAAAGGTGCCCGGTGCTCCTACGCAACCGGATTAGCACTGCACTGCACCTAAGCACTGACTGAACGTCGGGCGAGGTGCAAGCTAGATGAGAAGGTGTCTGTGTAACCGGACGGCCGTAATCCACGTTTACGCCATCAGACGCGTACAGAAGTATGATGGCGTCATCGGACAGATGCGAATGGTCGACCGACGCACATGACGGAGTACCAGCCGTGTGTGTGACGTGCTGGGTCATGCGCGCGGTCCATGGGGGACGACATGTTTCGTCCGACAATCTGCAGCTGCGCATATTACCCAAAGCGTAGCTTACCCAAGGCAAGCACATCAACTCGCTCGCTGAAGTTATTACAACTCGTAACTGGAACATGTCCAAATTCATTGTGTGGCAGGGGCTAATTTTGGCACCAGTGTGCCATTGTGCCAGTTTGCGTCGCGTCAGGCCTGTAGGAGGGCTCTGGCGTGTTTTATGATGTCGTGATTTAGCAGTACGCAGTAGCCGATGCTGGGCATGGACCATGGATGCCGTCCAAAATCAGTGCGATTGCCGCGGTTCGGGTGGGCGGCGGACCAAGGGCCGCAGGTGCCTCGTGTCAGGCGGTGTGCTGTTTACCACCGCCGATGATAAAAGAATGGTAAAAGACGAATCGCACTGTCACCGTCCGCAGCAATGTCAACCACTTTCAAGCAGACCTAACTAACTGCATGACAGGGGATCCGCATAGAACTACCCAAACTTGCACGTCACGGAGCGATTCCGAAGTTGTCATGTCATGCAATATATGGTCATTACGATCATACGCACAATAATGTTAAAAATCATTCGTGTTCAAAACACGAACACAATAATGGCGAAAATCAACAATCTTCAGGTGGTTTTTCAGCGTCAGCTGTACAAACATGTTCAGTAATAGCAATAGCTTATGTAATAAGTGCACATAGTACTGCCGTGAAAAATGACGAGCGTTTAGACTAACAATTTGATTACACACGTGACTAATACATAATTAACATGCAGTCACGGCCTACCGTACAGTTCAGCTCTGAAGTTCGTGTCTGCTATGCATGGACCGTGCATAATCTTGTGCAGCTGAATCCTGCTTGACCTTTTCCATATGGGGCCTATTTGACCCCCTCCACCCATCGAGGTTTTCCTGAAATCTCTCAAGCCATTCAGGATATTACTGACATTTTGCGCGCTATGCAAAATGTCAAATGTTGTCAGGTGGTGGCGGACAGTGTCGTGTTTGTGTTGGCAGGTGGTGGTGGAGTGCAGTGTTCGTGTTGGCAGATGGTGTAGTGTCGTATTTGTGTTGGCAGGTGGTGGTGGAGTGTCGTGTTCATGTTGGCAGGCGGTGGTAGAGTGTCGTGTTTGTGTTGACAGGCGGTGGTGGAGGGTCGTGTTTGTGTTGGCAGACGGTGGTTGAGTGCGTTTGTGTTGACAGGTGGTGGAGTGTCGTGTTTGTGTTGGCAGGTAGCCCTGGAGACCGCGACAACCACCGGCCTGACGGGCCTGGTGTACATCAGCAGCAGCGCGCAGTCGGCAACTGCCCAAGTGGACACTTTGTTTGGTTGCGGCCGAATGCAGATGAACGCCTGATGACGCACACGTGGGTCCGTCGCGGTGTTGACGACGAGCGGCTGTTTTGTGGCAATCGAAATGCATCTGGACCGCCGGGCGTCGGCCAGATATCCCTCTGACGTCTGTCAGATGTCACCCTGACGTCTGCCAGATGTCATCCTGACGTCTGCCACATGTCACCCTGACGTCTGCCAGTGATCCCCCTGGCATCCGTCCGATGCCGCCCGGGTGACTGCCAGATATATCGCTGGTGCCGGCGTTATAGCGCCCCAATATCGGCCTGGCATCGCCCTGATCTCCCAATGCGGACCAGATGTCTCCCCAACGCCGACCGGATATCGTTGTTTTTAGTCCGATATCCGGGCGATGTCGGCCCATCCGCCGTTGTTCACTGCTGACACGCCGGCGTGCTGGCGGGCGCGGCGGGCGCGCCTATTGCCACCGCCCATCACCGGCAGACGCCATCATCACGATCACGCACACTCTCGCTGCCGTGCGGCGCCGCAGCCCCGCCACGCGCAGCACAACTTAGAAGCTTTAAGGCATATCCG
The DNA here is from genome assembly GCA_034440575.1 of Imbricaverruca yamaguchii. Classification (NCBI taxonomy): domain Eukaryota; kingdom Metazoa; phylum Arthropoda; class Thecostraca; family Neoverrucidae; genus Imbricaverruca; species Imbricaverruca yamaguchii. The sequence goes on along the minus strand of JAOTOL010001416.1, from coordinate 515,490 downwards.
TCAGTGTCTAGTCACGCCGCTCTAGTCATGTCGCGTGGTTGCCATTTTGGCTAGTGTGAAGCCATGGTCTTGACCGGCGGTCGGCCGCCGCACTGTATCCCCGCACGGCCGCCTGCTCTGACACAATGCCGCCGGTGGGTAGCAGGCGGCGGCCGCGTCTCGGTGGCCTGTTATCTCCTGTGAGCGATTTACGCACCTTCTTAATATACCGATTAAACGGGAAGCGGTGTGTCCAGATTGAACCAAGTCTCTCAAATTAAATGGTGGATTACATGTTTGCTGCCATTGAGCCAAAAGAAGAAAACTTACCGGGTGCGTATCGACCAAAGAAGATTGCTCTAATTTCAGTTGTTCTTCGGTTGTGCTAGCGTGCTCACAAGGGACCATATATCGCCCAGTCTTAGTGGTGGCACAATTACTTGTCGGATCTAACTGGAATCCGCCAAATTTCATGCTACGCAACAGTGCCTTGGGTTCTTTTACGACGCATTCAACCGCTAAGTTGTATAAAATCGCCAACCTCTCACGCCAATTCGTCGCGGGTGGACTCTGTAAATGTCGTCGGTTGTGAGACCAGAGCCCACCGTATTGCGATCAAGAGCCCGACGCTCTACCAACTGAGCTACCACGGCCCCTGCAACGCACCTGTGTGATCCACCACCATCATGGGTATTGACGGTCAAAACAAATAGATAAATGCGCATCTCGGATGAGCCGAACAAGTTTACTCGAATCCAGCGCGATGCCATCAAGTAATACATCTTACTCTCTCCTATAGTTAATCAGCTAGAGACCCTGAGGCAGGGGAACGACAACACGAGATGACGTGGCATTTGGATGTGTAAACGAACGAAAGGTTCTACGCGAATTAAGGATGGCTTGTGGTATTCACACCACTGCTTACATTAACCCGTCCCGTCTCGGGGGGGGGGTCTTCAACCGCCCCCTCAGGTTGTTCGCGGATAGTGGACGGACGGCGCGCGGCAGCGCGCCCAAATTTGTCATACCTTTTCCCACATCAATTTGGCATGCTGTTTCAAAATGTTGAAGTCAGGTCATCAAGGATCAACGAGGTAGTCAAGGTCAAGTGAGGTCACCTCCAAAAAAGTTCAACCAGTTGTCACGCTTTAACGGATAGATATTTTAATAAAACTTTCAGCGCTTGCTTATCTTTAGGGACGCAACAAAACGTACGAGTGGATTTTTTTCTCTCTTTTTTTTTCGTTTTTCACTGATTATAAATGTTTGGTATTTGCCAAATTGCAGTTCAAATAGAGGATTCTGGCTAAAGTAAGCATGTTTTATCAGGGAGTTGACTTAGAATGTTTCTTAAAGAAAACTTGAAAACTCAAAATTTTGAAATTTAAAGATACAATTTTTACTTTTGGGGGGCCCCAAAAAATTATAGCCCTGGTCGATTTCGCTGTCATATTCTCATGACAAATACATTTTGTTTTTCGTATATCCACAAAATGAACTCCCCAGAGCCGTGTATGTGTAATAAGTGTAAGCCGTGTAATAATGTAAGTCGTGAAAAGCCGTGAAAATCTAGCCTCCCTGGTGACCTCACTTTTGTGGGAAAATTGTTGTGGAGGGTGTAGTCGGCCCTACTCATCGAGCGCTTTCCGATGACACCTCTTTCGTTTTCGTGCGATGCTTAGTTTGGATTTTAGAGGGGGTTACTAACTGCCCGCCCCCCCCAAGACGGGGTGAGGATCTGACATGGAAGACGGCGCGGGTTAACCCACACCGTCACGGGGTGTGTGTGTTCAACCCCCCCCCCCCCAAGGGTTTTCGCGGATAGTGAAAGATAGGCGTGCGGCAGCGCGCCGAAATTTGGCATAACTTTTCCCGCATCAATTTCGCGTGTCAACATTTTTAAGTCAGGCCACCTAGGGTCAACAAGTTAGTCTAGGTCAAATGAGATCACCTCCAAAAAAGTTCCACCAGTCGTCACCATTTAACGGATACACGTTTTGATGAAGCTTTCAGCGTTTGCTTATCTTCAGGGATGCAACCAAACGCACCAGAGGAATTGTTCATTTCCCCGTTTTTGATTATTAGTTTTGCATATTTGCCTGTTTTCGAGTTCAAATAGAAGATTCCGGTTAAAGTATGCATTTTTATTCGAGCAAGTTGACTTCGAACAACATTTTTCGGTCCGCTCTACCCATTAGGAAAGGAAAATGAAAGAAAACTCATAATTTACATATTTCAACAAGAGAAATTGGTGGCCTAACATTGTATGGTCCTCCTTTTCTGATTCCAAATATTTTTTATTTCAAATCTCTCCTACAATGAACTCCCCAGGGTCAAAAACATGATGCAAGTCGTGAAAGCCTAGGCCCTCTAGTGACGTCACTTTGGGGAGTATTTTGGGGGTGTCGGGGTCCCACTCGTCGAGCCCTTTCCGATGACACCTCTTTCATTTTCATGACACTTAGTTTGGATATTAGAGGGGGTTCCTATCAACCCCCCCCCCCCACCGAGACGTGCAAGGTGCGAAGATCTGGCCGGAGAGACGGGATGGGTTAACATACCAGTCATTCAGGGCACATGAAGAGCTATCACGCCACTGTTTACCTTAAGACGCCAGCAGTAGGGGGCACAGGGCAGGCAAGCACACCACCGCTCATCGTAAGACGCCAGCCATTCAGGGCACGAGATGAACAATCGCATCACCGTTAACTATGAGATGCCAACAAATGGCAATATTCAGGGCACTGGACGGACAGTCGCATCGCCGCTTACTGTAAGACATCAGCCATTCAGGGCGTAGCACGAGCAATCGCACCACAGCTTACTGCAAGATGCCAGCATTCAGGGCACGGGACGGGCAGTCGCATCGTCGCTTGCTGCAAGATATCAGCCATTCAGGGCGTAGCACGAGCAATCGCACCACCGTTTACCTCAAGATAACAGCCATATAGGCGCAGGACGCGAGAGTGCAGGTTTGAATGCAGGCAGCCCATGCTGCAAGCCCAGAGCCGAGCATCACAACGCTGTCAGCGGAGTATTTGCAAACCAGACACAACTTGCTCCCGATAACCGGTGAAGGGCTAGACTATACACGGAGCACGGCGAGACAGGCCGTCCCAAAACGCCGGAGACTATAACGGAAGACAACGGGAAATACCAGCTCAAAAACCGTGTTTCCAGTGTGCTATGGAGAAAATATAGGAGTTGATAAAGAAACAAAAATGCAAAGAATTTGTTCAATTCTCAATTGATTAAGGATCTAAACAACAGCTGTACATTTTTTGGACAAGACAATCCGGTTAAAATATATGTCCATGCGATGTGCTTCCAAGTGTACACGAGAAAAAGTTCGGTGAGTTCGCAGCGCTGCTATCATGTCATGTGCGTAATATTGCTGGTGGTGGGTTGCCATGTGCGTACCACTGCTGGCTGTGATCTGTCATGTGCGTAATGGTGCTGGTAGTGGTGTTGTTCGAGGACAACGCCTAATATTGCTCTTGTCGACTTCAACGCAGACCATTTCGTCATGTACATGAGACCTTATGGCTCATCCACCGCTGTATAGCGGCCACTGAACATGCAAGCAGTCTCCACGGCTACGACAGGCAATGCATCACCAGGACTCCGCATCTCAGTCTTGAGCAGAGCCCAGATGACCCCGCTTTACCCTATCAGCCGCCGGTGGTGGTGGTGGTAGATTTGTGTTTATGGCGTGCCGACTGCGTTTGTCATTATGCGCCCACAACGCTCACCCACCGGTGAATCTCGAAAACAAGGAAAACCTGTCGCGAACAGTGCGACTTGCTGGAACCGGACTCTGCGAAACACAGAGCCACTACAGCTGACTGGCATTCCGACCGCACCAGTTGCGGCCCGCGGCCGTCACCCGCCTGCACGCGTCTCGTCGGTCGTGTATTCACACGGCCACGGCACACAGTCGGAGCATACGGACCATACGGAACATACTGAGCATACGGTCACGGCGAACGGCGCCGTCCCGTCCGCCGCGACGCCACATATCCACTAGATAGACACTTGACAGGGTACGTACAGGGCGGTGCTCTACACCCGCAGCCAGTACATGGACGAGCAGATGCGACTGTAGTCGGGCAGCGCCTCGACCGGGCCGACGGCCGCCACCGCCGGACTCCGGTCGTACACGTACTTGGTGCACACAGACTTGATGGTGTCGGCCGTCACCGCCTGTGGACAGATGTCAGGTCACGTAGGGTCGGGTCAGGCACTAGTGAGCGATGTTGCACTGCGTGGTGGCTAAGCCCAGCGGCCGTGCTTGTTTCCGGAAGGCCGGCCTCGTCCCACATGACAGATTTTCGTCGAAATCCGGCGTTAGAGGGTGAGCGGCGGTTCGTCTGGATCGTACAGGCTGCTCACGTCAGATATTAGCTCCGGTCAGCGGTTCTCGACTCAATATCAGAAATCCATCGCCAACTGTCCGTCTTCCGGGCAGCAACCGTGTGTCGATAATCCGAAACAAAGTCAGCTACGCTCTCTGGCGCAGTTTAAAGCCAGCCGAACCGCACAAGTTAGACCGCTATTGACTCCCGACCGGAGCAACCTCAAATTCACCAAAGATGCCGGGGAAGCTGACGATGCCTACAAAACGGCCCAATCGGCTGATGCAAACACAAGCCCGGTACCAGCACATATCTCGTCACCGTCTAAAAGGTGGTACACATGGTGTTTCCCACAGCACATCTTTCCCACAGCGGTCGTGCTGGCCAATTGAACTGCGGGCGACGTAATTGCATAGCCAGGTGGGCCGTACTTAGTCAACCGGATACCCAGCATTGTTTGGGCATTACCTAGATATTCTTACAGCTCCTTCCAATCTACGACACTAAGGAACTCAGATACCTACCGCCCTTGACTCATTCTCAGGACCTTCTCCATCTGCAGCCCTCTCCGACCGTCTCCGACCGAGACCTCACCACCCGTCCAGCAATCACCCACCTCGATGCGAGCCTCCAGCTCGTTAACGGGGATGCGGCGGTTATAGCAGAGCATTTGGCGGCCGATGTCCTCGCAGATGGGCGTCGTGCCGTCCAGCTGCAGCAGCATATTGGTCTTCAGCAGGTTCTTTGCCCGCTCCACCTCGAAATCGGTGGCGTTCGTGCAAAGACGAATCCACTCGTTCTGGACATTAAACAGCATGTCCTGCAAAAACGGCACTCGTAAGCCACAGATGTACATCAGTCACAGTGGTGCATCAGTCACCGTTGTACATCAGTCACAGTTGGACATCAGTGACAGTCGCGCTTCAGCCACAGCTACGCATCAATCACAGTCAGACATCAGTCACAACCGCTGACATTAACACAACTCACGGCCAATTTGATGCTTATTTTGGCGGCACCTCCCAGAAGTCAGTTGCCACATATATACGGATACCCCGAAATGACGTGCCTTTTCGGACAAACAGAAGCAATCGTAGCTGATGAAACGGCCGAAGTTGCCCATTGTCTGTTCATCACTTGTCCAGTGACTCGTCAGGTCATCGAACCTACCCATTGCCGCCGCACACATCCGACTCACCTCCTGCTGGAGCGGCTCGCCCACCCAGTAGATGCCCCACAGGCCGGTTTCCTTGTAGCACGTGTTGAACGACTGGAACGAGTGGCAGAGGCCGTCGACGGCCGAGAAGCGAGCGAGGTTGGAGGCCAGGTTGGCGCCGCCGCCCTGCGAGCGGTCCCACGAGCCCACCAGCGTGGAGGCCACCATCAGCGGGATGTTGTCGGGGTTGGTCCAACCGCAGCCCTCCACCGCCACGGCCACATGCACCAGCGGCATTGAGTCGTCGCGCACGCGCACCTGGCCGCAGACATGTCGGTCATCGCCGGCGCCGCGCCGCCACAGCCGGCACGTAACTGAGGCTGACGTCACAATACGGACATTGGCAAAGGTCACGTCGTACTACGCACACCCTCGGCTGACTGTTTATTGCTTGATTGATTTAACGATACGCCGGTAATTACAGCCACCATGCTGACAGCTACAACACACCGGTAGTTACAGCCACCATGATGGCAGCTAAGACACACCGGTAGTTATAGCCGCCATGCTGACAGCTACAACACACCGGTAGTTACAGCCACCATGCCGACAGCTAAGACACACCGGCAGTTATAGCCGCCATGCCGACAGCTAAGACATACCGGTAGTTACAGCCGCCATGCCTATAGCTAAGACACACCGGTAGTTACAGCCGCCATGCCGACAGCTAAGACACGCCGGCCATACGTCGCAGCTCCCATCACCCAGCCGCGACTCGAAGGTCGGAGCATGACCCGCACACCTGGGGTGATGCGTACCTCCGACCCGGCGAAGACACACGGCTCGAAGGCGGACATATGACCCACCCGTACATCAAGTATGACCCGTATCTGTGACCCGGTGAAGCGACGCGGCTCGAAGGTCGGGGTATGGCCCGCACATCCGGAGTGACCCGTACCTCTGACCCGGTGAAGCGACAAGGCTCGATGGTCGGGATCTTGCCGTGCTCGTACTTGTAGCCGATGCCGGAGAAGTACTTCTGGGCCAGCGCCACCAGCTGATCGTGGTCGACGCCGCCGGCGCCGGCCAGCACCATGCGAGGGCCCTTGTAGTGGTCGCTGATGTAGTCCACCAGGTCCTGACGGCTGATGGTCCTGTCGCCGCAGACGCACTACGTCACCACCAGACCGTATCACCAGCGGCATGACACAAGTGTGACGTCACCGAAGTTTACGCGACGACGCCACGGGCATTCATGGTCGATACGGGTGCTGGTTGGTTGGTCATTTGGGCTTACGGGCGCACCGACTCCGTTGGTCATACAGCGCCTGCAGCGCTGTATGACCAACGCGGGTGCAGTTTCGCACCAGCGCAACGTTATCAAACGTGGCGTCGTTGCAGTAGACGCATTAACTTGTAACGTCGAGATCCGCGAGGCAGCACACGACGATGGACGGCCACCGGCCGCCGCCCATTATGCGGGGTCATATCAGCAGCTTGTGGCCATTGCTGCTCCGCTACCAGGAACCTCAGTTTGCGATCGCAGTCATGATTTCCCGCTGCAGAGTTGCATTTGTGGAAACCTTGGAACCATCTTAGCACGTTGCATCTAGCTAGAATATATATATATATATATATATATATATATATATATATATATATATATATATATATATATATATATATATATATACATGAGTAGCGAGTCAGGTGAATCGCTCATTGTACGCAACCTCGTGCACTTTTCCTGTCAATCCACCAACCACCGGTTTGCGGTTACGCCCACGTGTTCAGTTGTGCGCCCAAGTGTCAAAACAGAAACTATTCCAAAGAATGCTGCAAAATGAACCAATGGAGGCTGACAAGTGCACTGGAATGTGTCTTACCCGACAAATTCATGTCAGGCTAGTTACTACAGGCGCATTCCATCCATAACCCGCGACTCGGGTAATTTTCTTAAAAGTAAGTTGATCCAAGTAGTCTATGCTTTAAAGCATATTTTTCTCAATCGCGGCCTTAAAGCACACTATTTGGAGGATTGAAAATTGTCATGTGTGGGTGCTTTAGCTTCTGCAGTCGGCTTGTCAGTTTGGACAGCAGTGGGTCCACGCATGCTGTATGCCACGAATCCTTAATAGCCTGGCAGGAGCGGCACCAGGGGGCGGAGCCACCATCACCCAAAAATTGCAGTGTTCTAGCATTAGCACTGGCTAGTAGCATGTGAAATACGACGTTCATATCAGTAAGTTATATTACATTATATTCTAAGTAACGACCAGTGTTGAACTGGAAGTTTTCGTTGATCTTTACTACAGGCAAGTGAAATATAAAAATGTTTAACAATAAAAAGTTGAAAATGGCGTGCGCGCTTCGACACGACATAATACTCGAGAAGTCGAAACGCAATGTGCTCCGTCTTTAGACTCGAATGGTACTAAACTACTGCCAAAATTAACATTCTGGCATGCATGTTGACTGGAAATGGCTTCGAAATATGTGCATGCACGCACACACAAACACACACAAAAAGACGTACACACACACGCACTATATATATATATATATATATATATATATATATATATATATATATATATATATATATATATATATATTCATGAATTTCGTGATATATAATCTTCCAACCATCGACATTGGTACGCTCACCAGACGGAATCAAAGCTGCAGCAATTCCGCGTACAGCGATTTCAGTGAGACGGGAACACACCGCGGAATGTTTCCTGAATGCAACAGTTCAGCTGTACGAGACATTTCGACCACAGAGACGCCTTTTGCGATAGCCCGCATGAAGCGGCTGTCGTGACATGCACCGGATATCAGGCGATGATCCGGAAGGCAGCAGTGTACGGAAAGCCGCACACTTCGCATATTGATGGAAATTTCGCGCTTTCGGGTGATAATTGGCTGAGTGTCCGTAATATCGCCACGATATTTGACACCCTATAGCCGCGAATGAATACCTTTGTATTTATGCTGGGGCCAAATAGACGCCTAGTTACGCCAAAATTCTCTAGAACGTAGATGTAGAGGGTACAAATACCAAGTGGAGAATGCTGGGAGTGAACCGTGCCAAATATCGTCTGATCCGTTATTCACTCATTATTTCACATGATACCGCATAGGGCTTGTGGTCAGGGCAAACGCAAATGGACTGTTTGTGGTGAATTGCCTCAAGCAGGAAGTTTGGAGACTAGGTGACGTGGATACCTACATGAAAGTGGAGGATGATCAATGATGAAGTAGAGGATGAAGCAAGCGAACAGTGTCTCATGGCGAAAACATACGTTTCTAGATGAGAAGAAACATAACCGTGCACAGACATTGCATTTTTTAAATCCACCGAGATCCAGAGATCAGAGCGCAATAATAGCCTCTCCCCACGCGGTCGCAGGTAGAAGACTTCACCGCGTGGGGAGGCCAGGCGGTGCCGGGTTAAGCTTGGGCGTCTGGGAATCGAGGGACACAACAAAGGAGCAGGCAAGCCTAGATCGCGGGCCGCACCAGCATCATCATGCGAGACATGTATCATTATCAGACAGCACCGAGCAATTATCAGCTCAGGATTCAGCCTTCATTTATTTACATCCGCCCACAATACAACGGTAGTTATCTTCAACAAAAATTGGTTCAGTTGCCTTCAGAAACGTATAATCTGCGACGCTCCGTTCCAAGAAGAGAATTAAGCATCGCCGGGTAAATGTTCCGTTAAATTGCAGTCACGTGTCTGACACTGACACCAACTCCGAATACAGTTTGGGCCGGTTCGCCGCACTGACTTGATATTCTGCGTTGGTCCGAGGATGGTACGGCCGAGTGGAGTGCCCTGGAAAGCGATGCTGTGCAAGTGGTCGAACACCACCTCCTGCAGGTTCATCTCCACCTCCTGCATCTCGCGTAGGATTACACCACGCTCGCGCTCGATCTCCTGAGGATCAGAGCGGCACCCATGCAGTAGATGGTGGTCCAGGCTTTGAGGACGTGGCGTCAGTAATGTCATTTTCAGTGCATTATCTGATTCGTGACTAAGTTACACCGTAATCGTGCTTAGTGCATGAACTTACACGGTGATATGCAAGTAGCGCGAAGGTAACTATTGCTGTTGGGCCAGGACAGAAACTTCGTTCCTGGCCAAACCGACTTGGCAGCAGATTCTGCAGAGGATAGGCTTTACTAGGCCATCCGGGGTTTTGAAACCTCAATATCTTGCCACGTTTGACTTTCGCTTTTGCTATCACTTTAGCTAAATAACAGCATGGCTAGACGAATTCTGAATGAATAACTCATTCACGGGGGTCTGTGATTTGGTTACTCTGACTAAAATAATGGATTTAAAAATGGTATGTAGAAGAACCTTGGGTTGTTTTACAACACATTCAACCACTAGGACATATAGCGATGACAATCCCTCACGCAGATTGGTCGCGGGTGGACTCGGTAAATGCCGTTGGTTGCGAGATCCGAACCCACAATCTTGCGATCAAGAATCCGAAGCTCCACCCACTGAGCTACCGCGGTCCCTTAAAATGGTATGTAGTTCAGGACCATGCATATTTAAATGGAGTGTCCGACTTCATCACTTAAACTTATTTTGAAGTTATTTGGGGTCGAACTAAGTGAGATCGCGCAGCGGATGGGAACCTCAAGAGGTGGAACTGGCGAAGAAGAAGAATCAGTGACGTCCCAGGCAGTCTACTACATGCTCGTGAACTACAGACGAGTCAGTAATGTCCGATGCTGTTTACTACGAGTCAAACGATCTACATCCGAAGTATCCACACAACTGTCCAACCACCATTACTGCACAACCAGCAGACAAGAAGCGTTTACATGGCAGCCGATTACATTGAAGGATCCCTGCTGGTGCACCTGTTGGTGCACCTGTTCTTCACTGTCGTATGTCCTTTATCATTGCCAAAATGAGAAATCACATAAAAAAGATTAGATCAACAACTTATTACTAAGCTGCCCAATTATTGCTACAAACAGTTTCACGCGCCATGTTGATGGAAGCAAAGTAGATAAACGATTACGGCGAGATGGCGCTGACAGAAAGGCATCAGTAGCTTTCGTGAACTTTTTCTTTCCTTGATCCCTATGTTGGATCCAATGTATTGAGGCTGGGAGCTATTGATGACTGAAAATTGTGATCAAAACACAATTGGCAGATTTATTTGAAATTCGATATGAATGTGGCAGCAAGAAGGGACACAAGACAATTTCGCATTGCATTTTACATTATTTTAAAACTGTCACAGATGTGTGAGTTGGGTCTAAATAAACATGAATTTCATGTCCAACACTATTTCTGGGTCAGAAGTGCTAAGCAAGATTGACTCCAAGCTTCTTTTGGGGTAGTTCAAGCCGTTGTTTGGGCCGGTTGAATGGAATTACTGAATTTCCGGCTTGGCGCATCGTTCTCAGGCATTAAGTCAACATACTTAGGTCTGATATTCCTTTAAAACACTACGCAGTTTTTCAATGTCGGCACACAAACTATACGGGTTTATTTTGTTTCTGCTTTCTGCAGCATAAAGGCATGTTAACTTGTGATTGGATCACCATTTATGGACCTGTCACCACCAATCACCTCAGGTGATAAATTATTCGTGAAATAGGGTGGAAAATACTACTTTCTGAACACTCAGTCGACATCCTTCTCCAAGAAGTATTGACATCCTGCTCCACAATGCGTGCTTATGAAGTCTTCGTATCTCCTTTCTAACAGCACCAGCTTATAAGTATCATGTTAATGCTTCTAATAAGATATAGTGATACACTAACATTTCGTAACGCAATTTCGAGTAAGGGGATGAACTATGATGTGATATTGTGTATGGTACCAGTTTATAGCATAGGTAATTTTCTCCCTGTCCCGAATATATAGCTCTTCCTAAATGATGAATCTCAAAGCAAGTGACAAATGTGCAGTCATAAGTGCATACATCATTGCCTCAAATTTAAGTCTGAAATGTATCAAAAGCATTTAATTGATACTAATTCCAGAGAAAATTTCGACAACCTTGTGTGCCCATTTTGACATCTCACACCTAACGAAAAACCATTATTTTAACCCTTATCACCTGCCATGTGTATTGTTACAGCAGACAACCAGCTTCGGTGTTGCCGGAATTATGCTACATTTCAGGAACGGAGAGGGACCGGAATAACTCAGCCACTTGACGAACAGAACACAAGTCGGCCTCCTCACGGAAAAGGCAGTTCAGGTTATAACGGCTCGGTTTCGGGAACGGCGAGGGACCAGAACTAACACGTTTCTCGTGAGGAACAGAAACAAAGCCGAGTTCATCATGGGACGGTGCACGTCTCCAATTTCCTGGTGGAATGACGGGCACACAGCTCCCAATAACCCACCGACCACGGTCAAAATGGTCCAGAAAGCGGACGACTGACAGATCGTAAACAGGACGCCAGAACTAATGAAGGTCGGAGCACGTCCGGTTCGCAGCACACAGTCGTGTTTAAAATGGATCAGTGAAGGGGTCTTCCGTAAAAGAGTCAGACGAGAGGCAAATGGAACCTAGCCGACAATTGTCAGCCCATCTCCTGCAATCTCGTGCAATGCCGAAAAGATGGACATGCTTCGCATTTCAGTCATTTAAAAAACGAAATGCTTGCAAAGCAGCATGTTTCTGAACATTGAGTGAAAATTGAATTTTCAAAGAACATTCAACACCAACTCGAGTCCTGAAAATATGTTTATGCAAGGTGGAAGTTCTGGGGTTACAAGAGGATTAACCTCAGTGGTTAATACTCAACGACCATATGACTGAACTGGAATCTCAATCCTCATTTCAGGAGGATCATTCGATTATTGATTTTACGACACGCCGACCGTTAGGTCATATAGCGTCGCCAGTCTCCCATGCCGATTGCTCGCGGGCGAAGAATGGCGACAGGTGAGACTCGAACCTACATTTTTTTCGATCGTGAAACGGGCATCTTAACCCTAAACTACTAATCCCCTCCGGAGGGTCATTCAACAACCCACACCCGTAGCGGATTAGGTTTCACGGAGCCAATTATGCAATACAGATGGGTAATGCTATTTGAGCTAAGCCAGTCGAAGGCATCGGACCACCAGTCGTTTTGCTGAAAAATGTGGTATGAAGTTGGCTGTAGCCCTGAACACGATTGTAATTTTTTACAGCTCTAGAGAAGAAAAACAGATTTTCGGTCATGGGCGAACCGTTTTTAGCAAGGCCATTTTAGGTGGTCGTGACTCGGTGCGTCGTAAGGGTAAAGTTATCGGCGTAAACATAATTGATCGCATTATAAAAATTAAGAATGCATGATACATGTTAATTTTGCATTTGGGAAGTAATTGATTGCTTTTGAAACACTTGATTGATTATTTTGATTTAACGGCGCGCCGACTACACGGTCATTTGGCGCTTTAAAGTTGTTCTTGCCATAAAACGACACCCCAAAATTCAACATACACAATTTTCAGATCCCCATATCTGAACTAGCGCTCAAGTGTGGTTAAAATTGAACCTCTGAAGCTGTTTCCAAAATATATAAAAGTTGCGGCACGCAATGCCCATAAAATTATCATGACTCTGCCAATAATATCAGAAAATATTTTGGTGACAATTTTATCCCGACGTCGCCAAAAGTCACCAAACTAGACGAGGCGATAATCATGTCATCTATTCCGTTTGGATGTTCTTTTTAATTTGTGTTGTGTGCACACATATTAAGACAAATGACAACAAAGCGTCCAGCTCCAAAGATACACCGAATGCACACATATGAAGACAAATGACAACAAAATACTATCGCATGCCAGGTCATAAGGCCAGGCCAGTGACACAAAGTGAGAAAAAATCCACTTTTGTGATACATTTCCCACATGTAATGATCCCACCCAGGAGCCGGAATATATACGATGGAGCACAATCTCTACAGCGTGCTAAGTTTGCAAAGTTTCAGGTCACCGTAGGCTTAAAAGTTTTGCTGGAATGTCCGCTCTGTGTCATCGCAATACAATGATGAAATGTGTACTATATCATCATTTTTTTCCAGATACAAATGTTTCGAAATAATGCTATACTGTGACTAGCTTAATGCTATCACAGTTTTAACGCCAGTAAGGTTGTCTAAGATTATTTACCTGAGATGAATTTATGTGGCTTGGTCGACATTTTTAATGATATAATATGGATCACAAGAAATTCGCTGGGGTTTTGTTCGAGTTCAGCGCCAAAAATGTATCCTAGAGTCTGCAGTGAATACCGCCACACCATATAATCAAGGGAACCATATAAAATCATAGGCATTGATGGTACGGTTACCAAAGGCGAGATTCGGCTTAGTTGAACGTAAGTGAGAGTACATTTGGTGCACTTCAAAGACCATCGCGCAAATTTTCTGAATCCTGCAGGACCATTTGTGGACCAGCGACTGCAATATTCAATATCGCACAATCCTCGACAAAAGGTGAGAACTAGATCGGAGGAACAAGCCGGTAAAGATCGTTTTAACAGTGAACTCTACGAGAACATCGCGTCCGTATGGATATTTTCCAACTGTCATATTCCTATCCTGTGGATCACTAGACAATTGACCCAAAAAATCAAGAGCAGGATGATGTGATCCATTTTGAAATCGAGAAAGGAGCGATCGAGAAGCGGTCCGGTCCTGTCGGAACACAAAATGCGGCGAAGGTGTTATAAATGCATTATTAGATTCTAGAGCCCGGAACTTGCCCAATGGAGGGAGTATCTGATACATTGTCAAAGGTACATCGACGATATATTGACCACCGTAAAAGACAAATGGAGTTCAACTCACAGTCGTGCTAATGTACGGCAGTACACAACCAACCGTCGTCTCGTATGACAGACAGAATGCCCATCGTGGTGAATACAGACACTTTAGGGCAGACTGACGCTGATGTTATGTGGTGCCACAATATGCGCACCATTCTGAAGATGTTGCTTTCTGCGAAACAACATAGCCGACATAAAACTCCGACTGGGAGCAATGCTCCGTCCATACGTCCAATTCGCCGCAACCACGTAAGTTCCATTTCGTATGTCGGGACTAAGAGGTATATGAGCATCGCCCACATCCAAGTTCAGATATGGGGAATGCACATCCGACACTGTTCGGCAGTAGGTTGCCAACCAGGCGTGACTGCTGCTGTTGATAGTCTTCTTTGATCTGGCAGCGCACGGCTGCAGTCAAACACAGCCGACGTCCGGCGGCAGAGGCGCCGGCCACGTGCAGGCGCCGGCCAACCGCCACCATTACCAGTCTAGTTCCCGGAACCACCTGACGGCTAACCCACGGCCGCGCGCAACACTAAAGGGCAACGTTCGTGGACGCAATCGATACACATTCACTGTGAACTACTTGGCAGTCGGTTGACATTGACTAGTAATGAGCGATCATTGTGACTGGGAAAGGGTGCTGCAAGAGGCGAACTTGCCTGGACATAGCGAAAGCATGGGCCGTACTGGCTGTGGGAGTTCATTTGTGCTGCAATACGTTAGATGCAGAGAAAAAAACATGCAGATCCCCCTACGCTTCCATGAAACATTTACCCATCAAATCGGTCGTGTGCCGTGCCAAATCGCTGTGCTGGATATATGCATTATGCATATCCAGCATAATGCACTTAGCAAAAGCAATATTAGCTTGATATGCTTCATGATGCTTAACTGATATTAGCTTCCTTCAATTATTGCCGTGTGGATGACATGTCATGGGACATTTCATGCCGGGCCCACCATCTCGCGTCAGCTGGGTGGAGGCACCAGAGGCAGCTCTGTCCGCAGTCGGACACGACAGCGGCCGACGGTCCGCAGTCACCTGAGAGGGGGCTCCACAGGCATCTCCGTCGACAGTCCTCAGCTCAGTGGGGGCACCAGAGGCAGCTCTGCCGACAATACTCAGCTGAGTGGGGGCACCAGAGGCAGTTCTGCCGACAATACTCAGCTGGGTAGGGGCACCATAGGCAGCTCTGCCGACAGTCCTCAGCTGGGTGGGGGCACCGGAGGCAGCTCTGCCGACAATACTCAGCTGGGTGGTGGCACCAGAGGCATATCTGCCGACAGTCCTCAGCTGGGTGGGGGCACCAGAGGCAGTTCTGCCGATAATACTCAGCTGGGTAGGGGCACCATAGGCAGCTCTGCCGACAATACTCAGCTGAGTGGGGGCACCAGAGGCAGCTCTGTCGACAGTCCTCAGCTGGGTGGGGGCACCAGAGGCAGTTCTGCCGACAATACTCAGCTGGGTGGGGGCACCGGAGGGAGCTCTGCCGACAGTCCTCAGCTGGGTGGGGGCACCAGAGGCAGCTCTGTCGACAGTCCTCAGCTGGGTGGGGGCACCAGAGGCAGCTCTGCCGACAGTCCTCAGCTGGGTGGGGGCACCAGAGGCAGCTCTGCCGACAATACTCAGCTGGGTGGGGGCACCAGAGGCAGCTCTGCCGACAATACTCAGCTGGGTGGGGGCACCAGAGGCAGCTCTGTCGACAGTCCTCAGCTGGGTGGGGGCACCAGAGGCAGCTCTGTCGACAGTCCTCAGCTGGGTGGGGGCACCAGAGGCAGCTCTGCCGACAATACTCAGCTGGGTGGGGGCACCAGAGGCAGCTCTGCCAACAGTCGCACGCGGCAGCGACCGACGGTCCGCCACTGACCTGCTCGCCGAACTGCGAGTTCTGGATGATGTCGGACAGGATGTCGACGGAAGCTCCGATGTCGTCCTTGAAACACTTGGCGTAGAACACCGTCTGCTCGCGCGATGTGTAGGCGTTCAGGTGTGCGCCCAGGTTCTCGACCTCCAGCTCCAGGTCGGTCTGAGATCGCTTTGACGTGCCCTGAGAGCAGGTGGTGGGGTGTTGGTTCGCATGGGGAGGCTCGGCCAATTCGAATGAAAACAGCGAGACCGCGGCCGAGCGGATCGGAACATGACACAGTTGTGCCATGTTCCCGGCTGTTTGTTGGAATACATGCACTATGTGATATATGCACGAACACATGCTCTCTCCAGGGGGACATTTATTGTTTGCAGAATACAAGATGCTTAGCACAAGGCATGCAGAAAGAGCCTAATGAGCAGCCTAGCTATCATACAAAGTCACTCAGCCAGCACACATTTTTTCACTATACAGTGTCTCAAAGGATTTGAACCAGTGTGAGAAAAACAGGTGGCAATAATTGTTCACTTCTACATTCCTATTTCACCAATAGTTTTCCCATATTTGTCTGCTCCTACATGAAAAAAAGGTATTAAATGGAAAATATACAAGAGTTTTAGGAGTTGTTCAGAAAACCTGCATTCGATGTCCTCTTTCCCCATTTTTCACACTCAAAATGTTTTTCCAAGAACTTTCCACTCAGATGCCTTAGCTCAGAAGGGGATGTGGGACACTGCTATTAATAGTGACGGAATACGTTACTTAGTGGATTTAGATATTTTCGCAGTACAAGCAAATACAATGGGCAATACGTCGGGCAATCCCATTATACTTCCTACTTCGAAGATCCTTATCTGGGCCAAACAACATTCACCACCTCTCTAGCCCTGGGATGCCCCTAGATTTAGCTAACACAATTTTCTTCTGGCTCTACATAACTTATCACAAGCCTGTTATCTTCGGTTCGTGAACAGAGATTTCATTAAGTGATATTCTAGGTTACGTTGCTTGTTATGTCACAGCATTATTGTACCATATATGTCGCTACCAATTTCGACGTAGAGGAAAATTAAGAACATTTTAGTCATAATTAACTCATCAACGGACATCAGATATTTTTACACAAGCTTGAATATTTTTGCATGATCATTTTTGCACCATGATGGTGTGATGGACAACAGTCTGGGAGGACACTTCAATCACATGGAGGAGTCCCTAGGTATTGCAACAAAAAGAATCATTCATGAAGTAACAGTAAAGAATGAGGTGATGAATGTTGCATGTATGGGACAGTAGCAGACATTGTCTCAAACAAAATAGATATGCAACAAACGCAAATCATGTCTAGATTAGAGCAGTTGGAAAAAGTGATAGGGCACAATGTTATGACCCTGAAGTCTCATCAGGAGAAAAGCAGAGATGAAAATAAAACACGGAGGCAGCTGTCACATGCTAGCATCGTTAAGGGATCACGCGAACAAGTCATTCACTCACTGAGTTCCAAGATTGAGACTATCCCCAAGGCACAGACGGTGGAGACAGTCAGAGGGTCGATGGCTGATGTTGTGGATAGACTTATGGGTAGAGAGAAACGTAAGTACAACCTGGTTGTCCACAACCCTCCTAAAGATGATGCAGACATATATCATGCTGAATCTGGGCAACAGAAGGATGCACAAAAGCTGGAGCGCATGGTTCAGGAGGTGATGACCTTGCATATCAGAGTCATCAAATCCTTCCACATGGGAAACAAGATTCCTGGAAAACATCGCATCATGGTGGCAACTCTCGAAAGTGAAATATCCAAATTGGAAGTGATACGGCTTGCTCGGCAGCTCAGGCAAAATGAGAATTTTCAAAACATCTACATCGACCCAGACCTCTCCAGAGAAGGGATACTGGTAAGAAATTGAGGGACGAGTTAGCTGAGCGAAGGAAAAATAGAGAGAATAACCAAGCAATAAGAAGGGGTAAAATCGCGTCACTCCCTACTGAACTAGTAAAACCTACTGGGCAAACAGATGCACCTAAAGTTCCTGCAAGCTTGAGGACTGCAAATTCCCTAGCTTGACTATGCCGAAGGGGTAGATGCCAACAGGGGAAAAAACTTAACGTGCTGTACACAAATGCTGACCAGCTCCTAAACAAGCTAGATTATCTGCGTATGTGCATAGCAGGGAATCAGCCACATATAATCTGTATTACAGAAATCATCCCAAAAGTTCAAGTCTTGCCCATATCACCTACTCTACTGGCCCTCCAGAACTATTCTGTGTTTTTGTTTTGTTTTTTTTATCCATCCCTGGCAAATCTGGGAGCCAGCAACAAACGAGGAATTTGCATTTATGTGGCTGATGGAGTGCAAGCATATGAGTTATTCTCAAACTGTACATTCTCTGAACAACTCTGGGTACAGGTGAGACTGCTGGGTGGTGGTAATCTACTTGTCGGCTGTATCTGTAGAATCCCCACATCAGGTTTAAGCCAGACCAGCCACCTATGCAATCTGCTAAGAACAGTGACAAACAGTAAATATTCTCACTTGGTCATTATGGGTGATTTTAACTTCGGTGATATTGACTGGGATTGCACTCTATCCCGATCACCTGGGTCCCACCTGTCTAAACTTTTCTTGGATGCTGTTAGAGACTGTTTCTTGCATCAACATGTGCAGAAGCCCATTCGTTTCAGGCATGGAAATCATCCACGCATCCTTGACCTAGTGTTTACTAATGAAGAAGACATGGTTCAAGACATCACGAGCCTTCCAGGACTGGGAAAGAGTGATCATGTGGTCTTGAAGTTTATTCTGACTTGTTCTGCAGATCCCCCAAAAGGCAAGTGCCCAAGCCAGCTCTTTATACAGGATACTACAGGAGAATGGAAGTTCTTTTGACAGAAGTTCATTGGGAAGCAATGGATACTCTAGGTTTGGAGAAGAGCTACCGCTTTTTCCAGTCCAATTTAGAGGGCATATCTAGAACTTGCATCCCATGGCTTCCACCAAGTAAGAGAAGAAACATATACATGACCAGAGCAGCTATGACTCAGAAAGAATAAGCAAAAGTTGTGGATCACTTACGCCAAATCTCAGGATGCCCTTGATCACTTACGCTTCACTTGTGCTAGGAATGAACAGAGAAGGCTCACCAGAAATATACGTCAAAACCTCGAAAGGAAGCTAGTGGGAGACAAAGCATAATTCAAAGGCATTCTGGAGGTACTCCAACTCTCGCATGAAAGCAAAGCCTTGAGTTGCTGATCTAAAGTTGCAAGATGGCTCAAGTACCACTGCTAGTACAGATGTGGAGAAGGCGAACATACTTGGAAGATACTTTTCCAGTGTGCTCACTTCTGAGGAATGCTCCCCTATTCCAGGCCTGTCAGTACAATGGGAGGAGCCTCTCCTTGAAGACGTTCATATATCCCCAGCTGGAGTGAAAACTAGGCTAACAAGATTAAATTCAGCTTCTTCACCAGGGCCTGGTGGTATCCGCCCAAAGGTCCTCAAGAGTTGGCCTCGCCACTAAGTGCTCCATTGTGCATGCTGTTCAAGAAATCTTGAACAGCACTATGGCATGCTTCCTGAAGACTGGCTGATTGCCGAAATTACTCCTATTTTCAAGAAAGGTTGCAAGCAAGACCCTCCAACTACCGTCCCATAAGTCTTACTTCAGTAGTGTCCAAAGTACTTGAATATATCATTCAAGACTGCCTGATGGAACATATGCTAACCACAGGGCAACTCCATGAAGCCCAGCATGGCTTTGTACCACACAAATCCTGCACTTCTCAACTTCTGGCTACAATGGAAGATTGGACCCGGATGTTGGAGGATGGCAATTTTGTGGATGTTGCGTACTTGGATTTCAGGAAAGCATTTGACACTGTCCCCCACCTGCGACTGCTGAGCAAACTACATGACTTAGGAATTCGAGGCAAGGTTCTGGCATGGATTTCAGCATTTTTGTCTGGAAGACAGCAAAGAGTTGTGATAAATGGAGCAGAATCTGATTGGGTTATGGTCACTAGTGGGATACCCCAAGGATCAGTGCTTGGCCCAACTCTCTTTTTGCTATTTGTTAATGACCTTCCACAGTGTGTGAGTTGTGGCCTGAAGCTGTTTGCAGATGACACAAAGTTGTATTGCAACGTTCGCAATCTGTCAGGCCTGGACCAAATGCAGTCAGACCTTGATGCATTATGGGAGTGGTCTGAAAAACGGCTTATGCCCTTCAACTCATACAAGTGTAAAATCCTTCACCTTATGAGCAAAAACAGACAGCATTCATATAGCCTACAGAACACCCAGCTACAGCAGGTCACAGAGGAAAATGATCTGGGCATCCTTATTGATCAAGATCTTAAGTTCCGAACGCAAGCAGACTCAGCAGTCTCAAAAGCCAACAGAGTTATCGGTCTTTGTACAAATTGTCCTTTGCACAAATTGATACTCAGATGCTTCCCCTCCTTTACAAATATCTGGTCAGACCACACCTAGAATGTTGCAATGCGGTCTGGGGTTCTTTTAACCCGTCCCGTCTCGGGGGGGGGGTCTTCAACCGCCCCCTCAGGTTATTTCGCGGATAGCGGACGAACGGCGCGCGGTAGCGCGCCCAAAAAAGTTCAACTAGTCGTCACGCTTTAACGGATACAGATATTTTAATGAAAATTTCATCGTTTCCTAATCTTTACGGGTGCAACAAAACGTACGAGTTGAATTTCTTCACATTTTGTTTTTTGACTACATATAAATGTTGCGTAATTGCCATATTGCAGTTCAAACACAGGATTCTGGCTAAAGTAAGCATCTTTATGAGGGCAAGTTGATTTCCAACAACATTTCTCGGTCTGCTCTACCCATTGGAAAAGGAAAATCAAAGAAAACCTGAAAACTCAAAAATTTTGAAATTTCAAAAATATAAAACTTTTCTTTTGGGGGCCAGACAAATATAGCACTGGTCGATTTCGCTGTCCTTTTCTCATTCAAAATATTTTTTCTTCATATATCCCCAAAATGAACTCCCCAGAGTAAAAAAAAACAATGTAAGTTGTGAAAAGACGTGAAAATCTAGCCCCCTGGTGACGTCACTTCCGGGGATTTTTTTTTTCGGGGGTGGACCCGGACCCTACTCGTCGAGCGCTTTTCGATGACACCTCTTTCGTTTACGTGCGATGCTTAGTTTGGATTTTAGAGGGGGTCTTCAACCCCCCCCCCCCGAGACGGGGTGGGAGGATTTGACAAGAAAGACGGCGCGGGTTAATAAGGCGGACCAGAAAATGGTTGAGAGAGTACAACGCCGAGCAAACAAGTTAGTGGCGGAAGTTAGACACCTTCCTTATAAAGATCGCCTACAAATGTTACGACTACATTCAATGCAATACAGGAGGCGTCGTGGCGACATGATCCTCATGTACCAACTGTTTTATGGTCTTATCGGTTTACGCCAAGAAGACATGGTTTGGTCGTCACCACACTTGTCCACCAGAGGCCACTCCTTGAAGGTGGCGAAGCCTACTGCATTTTCGAGAGTGAGACGAAACCATCTGAGTGTTCGAGCAGTCAGCGACTGGAATTCTCTCCCAGACCAAGTAGTCTGTTCTAATACTCTGAACCAGTTCAAGACCAGAATAGATGCATTCTGGTTCAAACAGCGATTTGATTATCCATCCTGAGATGTGTTGTGTATTATGCTTTGAGTCACCTTGTGTATTTCCAGTTCGAGCTTGATGCGATCGGGTTAAACAGGGCCTTGCCTCTTATGAATACCGAAATATATATCATATATGAAATATACATAGATGATGATGATCATCATACAAAGTCATTGTTTCCTGTTGTAAACGCAAAAAAACACAGCACAACAAACAGCAACACGAAAAAAACAAAGAAAACAAAAAACACAAACCAACAAAAACAAAAAACACACAACAGGCACCACCAAACACAACAACCACACCATAAAAACCAAAAAAACAAACACAAAAGCCCACCCCACCAGCCACACACCACCACCACCACCCACCAACACCCAACACCAACCCACCGCCACAGGGCACCCAAACAAACACATATCATTTTTTTTTTTTTTTTTTTTAACTCGCCGTCACACCCAATATGATCGGCTTAAACCAACGCATGTGAACTTAAATACAGGATCCAAATACTTGTCTCAAATTGTTACAGTATGTTCATTATTGAATCATTATTTCATTGTACATTCTAGTTTAACCTTAATTTTCCACTCCGACAGCGTGACACCGCCTGGCGACAAATGACCTTTGGCGTGCTGTCGTCCAATAACCCCTGGGGTAGCGCTGCTGCGTGGCGTGCAGAGCGTAACTCTAGCATGCCGCCACCCGCCGGCACAGTCAGCACGAACCACAGCACTCAGCAGCGTAGCAACACCAGTCGGCCGCGCTCGGGCCGCACTCAACCCATCGCCCGCGCACAACCACCGACACCACCAGGCGGCACTGCTCAACGGCCGGCCCATCGCACCCGCACAACCTCAGACACCACCCGGCAGTACTGCTCAACGGCCGGCCCATCGCCCGCGCACAACCCCGACACCATCCGGCAGCACTGCTCAACGGGCGGCCCATCGCACCCGCACAACCCCCGACGCCACCCGGCAGTACTGCTCAACGGCCGGCCCATCGCCCGCGCACAACCACCGACACCATCCGGCAGCACTGCTCAACGGCCGGCCGCTCACCTTGAACGCCATGTGCTCGAGGAAGTGGGCGACGCCGTTGTTGGCCTCGGTCTCGTAGCGCGAACCGGTGTCAACCCAGAGGCCGACGGTGGCGGTGGGCGCGCCGCTGTCCTCGGTAGCCACGCGCATGCCGTTGTCCAGCACCGTGACCCGTGTTGGCGGCGTGTTCGCTAGCGTCTGCTCGAACGCGGTGGCCGCCGCTGAGCTGCGGCACCGGCGCGCCTGCTGCCGGCACCGGGGCATAGGTCAGGTCACAAGGGGAATACATGTCACGTGACAGGCCATAGGCCAGGCCACAGCGAATGCCAAAGATCAGGTCATTGGGCAATATAGGTCAACACAAGTTAATACATTAGAGTGTGGAGGCAGTATTGGCTGGGTTACAAGGTGTGACACCCATATAACATGTTAGCATGGCTCAGACCACATCGATCAAACAGATTCAGTCATGGGATAACAGATGTCACAGGGCTCACAGCTCACAAATCCTGGGCCAATGGGCACACAGCCGACAGCTGGGATACTAGAGTCATGTACGTGAAAACAAAGGTCACTACTAATGGAATGAGCAATCATCTCCACAGGTGAACAGGGTATAATGACCCTACATCACATTATATTTGATTTCGGGTTCGTAACACGCATACATTCGGCCAGAAAGGCTAAATGTAAAACATGGAGGATACAATAGTCACATTGAAATAACCTTAATAGTTTCATCTTTTACCAATCAAGGTGGATTACTGTTCTTGCAGCATGAAATGCAGCATCTACCACTAGTGCCAAGGCCCAATGGGACGTGCCTGCTACCCTGTGGTGCGGGCGAAGTTAGTCGCTCTGGTCGGATGGCAGCCCTTCCCTCTCTTTGTCATAGCCATGATCGCATACAACCGCAATTAACTATGACATGACTGAGTGTGTCATTCTTCTTCACCATTCCCTGAATTAGAGCAGTATGTAACTGTTACCTTGAACTAACTGCTGTCTCATTTTTAATTAGAATAGGCTACAGCGGCATAACAATTTATGCAATTAACAATTTTATGCTATTTCCTTTGCATGTATAACTAATTCTTCACTCTTACTTGTTTATGCTCATAAAACAAGATTGCTGTGATGAATATGAAGAGGAAATGCACAAAGAAGCATCAAATGGCTACCATTATACTGGCAGTGTACTATGTGACATACCACACCAGAATGCATTTGACATCTAAATGATTGAATTTGCATGATGCTACTGTCTTCTCAAAAAGCATTTAATTTCAACACTGACACATGCAAGATGCATGGCTACATGCAGAGCTTAACATGATAAATGCATCCTCAACCTTATTACCACCACTGAATCATCAAGACCCTTCCTTCAATTCCACCAGAAATACTGATATTGAGTAGTTTGGCTTTGAGCAGCAAAATTCATGAAATACTCTTTGGTAGTGTCATGAGATGATGGTGGCAGTTGTGCCTTCAAGGAACCTACTCCGCCAGGGCAATTAAGGTCAAATGCCACTGCATGATCAAGTTGCAATAAATTAAAGCCTACTTCCAAATAGTTCTGGTTGCAATCAAAACATAAATGGAGCACCAACAGAGCAGGCTGTAAACATACCAACACCTTAAAGAGTCTCCAAAAATCTCGCAACAGTGAGTACCTGACAATAGCAGAGGACTAAAGTGTAAGGGTGGACGAAAAGGCTGCCATTTTCTGTCAATAGCAAAGTATGAAGGGCAAGATCTCTGCATATGAATGCCATAGAAGCCATGCTGATGCATCATTATTGCCCATAGCCTATATACAGAAATGAACAGGGTTCTGATTAAGTGTCCTGAGTGTCAATGAATGCAAGTAATTTCTCAGTGAAAACTATTAATCTCATCTGAAATTCCAGATGCAAATTTTTGGTACTGATGATTCAGTACAACTGCTTTTATACTTTATACTTCAGTACTGGACATAAATAAAGAAAATGAATGTGATTAATGAAGTAGGGCAAAATTCACAGACCACATGTCCTAAATGAACACAGTCAGACTCAGTATTCACACTATATTAACATTGCCAGAAATTATCTGTAGCTTTCATGCAATGTTAGTTAGTTACTATGGCTTTAGGGTGCATCAGCTACATTGGTCATATGGTGCCCATGCTTTATGTAATGAAAGATATGAAGGATTTAAGTTAGGTATTTATATTGCCCAAGGTTTTAAAGTCCCACCAGGCCATTTGTTCCATAGATTGCCTGCTGCATCACTGGCTGACCTGTACAGTGCCATTCTAGCATGAATCCATCGATAAATTGTACATTTTCCTGAATCTTGAGATGTTTAGCCCTTCTGCTGATGGAACTTCTGCACATGAGATGGGCACCAAGTGCAAAGACTGCTTCATGACCAATATCTGGTCAGCTGCTCAGAACTGTTGCTTCCCAAGACCCAACATCCAAAAGGTGACTTATATTATAGACTTAGTTAAAAATTGTACTTAAGATCTAGTGCAGGAGCATGACAGTTAAAAATATTTTCAAATTGGCAGCTTAATGTTTTGGGCAATCTGACATCCATTGAGCTTTGGTGATCCAATATCCATACATTTTAGACAATCAAACATCCATATCCTTTGACAGTAAAATAACTTAGGTCTCAGGCAATTCAAGACTGATATCTTAGACTGCATTAGTAATTTTACAGCAGCAATTTACTGTCCTGTCTACTAGCTTTTGAGCCCTCCAAGTTATTCCTCCCTTCAACTAAATAGTCCAGACATAAACTAAAAAAGTACATTGAAGAGCTTCTAATATTAATAAGAATTAGTTTTAACTACTTTTCTCAGCTTTTTCACTGAAAAAAAAAATTGTTTTTGACAGTGAGAATTAAACAACTTTAGATTGATCACTTTAGTATAATTTTCCTTCAACCATTTTATATTCCAAAAACCATGTCCCAATAGATGGCAAGTAACAAGTCAGTCAGTGCATGTGCATCTTACTCATGGGGTGTGTTGTGGATACATACTAGTTCCATGGTGTGAACATGTGAGTATCAGGTATGGATTTATAAACTTGGTTCACAATGACTAAGTATACTTTTGCTATTTTGTCTGCCATTGCTCAGGAAGTTGG
The DNA here is from genome assembly GCA_034440575.1 of Imbricaverruca yamaguchii. Lineage (NCBI taxonomy): Eukaryota > Metazoa > Arthropoda > Thecostraca > Neoverrucidae > Imbricaverruca > Imbricaverruca yamaguchii. Next base: position 489,475 of record JAOTOL010001416.1, on the reverse strand, counting down.
CTTACAACTGCATCCTTCGCTAATTTAACCATGGCTCCAATTTGCACTCTGGTATTTATTTGTCAGCTGCCATATACTGTGGAGCTGAGTGTGGTCTCCACATAAATCAGAAAGCATATTGCAATTTACCAATGTTCATAAGTTTAATTTGACCTATTTCAGCATTGTTGACAGTAAAACCTACTTTGTTATTGCTGTTGTTTATTGGTTGGTTCACGACACACTTTATGCACATTCACGGCTAATGGCGCAGCCCACACTTTCACCGGTGGGCCGAGGGATTGTGAAATGTCCTATTTTGTTATTAAAACTGATGTGATAATTATATTTGGTGGTCACTTTTAATGTATGCAGATCATGATTCCAGGTCTTCTCCCTGTGTCTCATCCCAGGTCTCTTTCCTGAGACCTGGGAACTGCAAGCAAAGTTCTGCTGTAAAACAACACACTATTTACTGTGGGATACTTCCACCTGCCCAGTGGAACAAATTTTGCATCCTAATGTCTACAACAACAGCCATCCATAGATTGTACCCGTCTTTCACACCACATGAACCCAAATTAAATAACCACACAAACCAGAGTTAAATAATGATTTCTGATCAGGTGTGAGATGTTGAAATGTTGGTAAATTTGCAATAAAAGGTTTTGGGAATTTTTGGATTTTTTGCAAGCAGCTCTAGACAAAAATATGAAATGAGTAGAGCAGGATGTCAAAATCCCAATGGAAATAATGCTATATAAAATACTTCAGTCCTTCAAAACCAGTTTTGAGAATTTAATTGTCAGTATGCTGCAACTTGGAGTTGCTAGGATTAGCTTCTCTTGCCAGCTTAAATCATTAAGACAATGGCACGGACATGTAGACAACAGCATAAAGACCCATCAGGAAAGGTCATAACATAAGGTCCATTTGGACGTTCTTATTCACACAAAATGTCCAAAAGTGTTCTGATTGAAGTCACACATCTGAAGCAACTATCGCCATTGATCGCAAATATGACTGATTGATTGATTATTGGGGTTTTAGATCACAAATAACCCTATGGCTTACATCACTTGGTTTTCACTCGTGACGCTTTCGACGCACCAGACAATCCCATCTGCTTTGTATTCCACATCACAACACACACGCATTTCCCACAACAGTTAGAAGCCAAACAAACTGAAAATAATAGCATTAGAAGCTTACCGAAGCATTTTGCTTCGCGAGCTTCGCAGCAAACGCCGAGAGCCGCAATATCCTGGACGCCATTCCCGCGGACATCCTGCGAGAAAATGCGTAGGGCCGAGTACTTGGTCGAACGAAAAGGGAAAATTAGTTAAACTTTTGTCAGCTGATTATATTTCTTGGGTTAGTTCAGCTGATTATGTTTTTTATTCTTATTTACTAATATAATTGTATAGCCTACTTAGCACACGGCTTTCCTTATAAAGTTGTAATTGATATTTTTATTGATTAATTCGTGCCAGCCCGAACAAATTTAAATGTGCTTTAGGTCTAATGCCGCAAGCGAATGTACATAAGGAAACGTTTTCTATGCATGTCTACAATCAAGCAATTACTTCGTATATCGGTCAACATTTTTGTATTGACTGATTTTGTAAAATATTCATTTTTATTCGGACTTAGGCCAATCGAGGGCATTTTTCTTTATTTGTATAGCCTTTCATATTTACTCTTATTGGCTATATGTCCCTCTTTAGCACCTAATTATAAATCACATCAATTGAATATGAATTGCAAGTGCAATCCTGAAAAAAAAGCTGTTAAACAAACCAAAAAATTAAAAATTAGTGTTTTAATAGCCATGCTGCGGGACCCTACGCTCCCGGTGAGGTTGACGATCGGTGCGATAACCATGGGTGTAACCACGGATTCTAAATTGGGGGGACAAACCCGGGACGCGGTAAGTTTGAACAAGATAGAGTAGCCTAGCCCCGTCTCCCCTCCGCCCTAAAAAAAAATGTTTTTCTGTATTACGAAGACACATTTATTTCCAATGACAACATGTTTTGTCTGTTTCACAAAGCAAAGTTTCGGTGTAAGTAGGACGTAGTAAGTAGTAAGTAGTTAAAAAAAGGCGAATAAAGGAGCTGGCTCTTATGGTATGCACCCCCACGTGAAAGGTGGCGTTCCCCAGGCCGGGAAAAGGCGTCCTTCTGAAAAGGTTCGGGTGTATCCGCTCGAATTTTTCAGCCAGAAGCACCCCTATGAAATAAAGAGGTGCCCCTTGAAAGCAGGAAAAGCGCACCTATAGGTACGGCCGAGTGAAACCCGCCCTTTCGAATTTTGCACCCAGATGCGCCCCTCTAGGAACTTTCGCAGTGGTGCCGCTCCAAAGAAATGGCGCCCCTCCAGACAAGTGTCCCCATGGCAATTCCTCGATCTACACCTGATTGCAACATTGCTCTCTCACGGTTATGAACTCCGACTAGTTGTGATATTGTGTGCACTCACTTGTGGCTTCTCTTGCAAATTTGACAACTTCCGTTGAACCATTCAGAAAAAGCGGACAATTCGAAGAAAAAAGTTATATATCTTATATGTCCGGAACAGCGATGTGCCAGTGTGAATTATGCATCAGCGATACGACCACCGTCCGAGCAGGTTATGACGGAATTCTTGTTTGGGTCAATGTTCGTCGTGTTTGGATCTTTTTAAAACACGTCGACTCATCTACTTCCGATGGCACTGCTAGGTTACTGTTTTTTATGAATGGGAATGCGAGTCAGCTCATGTACGTCCGGTGCCATTGGTATTTATTTGAAATGTTTGATGTGCCTACTGTTGGCTTGATATTGTGGACACGGGCACCGATTTTTGAAAATTATTGTGTCGGGGAAAAATACATGAAGGTAATGGGCAGGCCAAAATGGATTGGGTGAGGCACGCTCTATAGGTTCTCAAGTTAATAAGTAATTGAAGTTATTGGAGAGAAGTGGAGCAAAGGCAACATTGATGGGACACTTGTCCCCTCGAAAGTATACCAAACAACACCCCTGGCTGTGGGTGTGGTTGGATTTGTGTTGTGTAGAGTCGTCTTGTGTTCATGTGTTCTGGTGATGCTGATGTATGTGGCGTTGTAGGAGCGCTTTGCAACCGTCTACCGAATATTCCATGCTTGGGAAATATTAAATGCAAAGGCTCGTTTTGCTATGCGATATGCTTCCTCGTTCTCACGGGTGCTGGCGTCGCCCGGTATCCAGAGGAAGGAAAAGCGGTTTACCTCATGGGCCACGATTTGTTGGATTCTTATTAGAATCCAACAAATCGTCCAAAAACAACAAATAGGAAAATACTAAGCTTCTAGCTTTATTCCTCATGAGAATGGAGATAGCGACCAGAATAGCCAGTGCTTCAACTGAGTAGATGGAAACGTTATCCGCTAGATGCTTGGAAAGCCAAAGTCCTGATCCAGTGATGTCGATGCTTTCCTTGACCTCGTGTTTCGACACATCGGTTAATACGAGTGTGACGTGATTATTGGTATCGGTGAATTTGTGGAAGGTGCAAATAATTTCCGCCGATGTGATAACCGATTTCTTTTCCGAGAGCGCGTACTTAACCTTTCGTTGACTAGGGTTGCATAATGGCCTAGTAGGCGGTCCAGATGCTGTGGCTGACATTTTAAGGTTAAGATCTGAGAGAGCCGTGACAATTTGAACACCATGTGGTGGAAATGTATCCATATCGGCTCTTGTCGAATATCAGGCGTAAAGCAACACTGTGGCGGCTGATTTTCAGTGGATTTGATTTTAATGTGGTAGTGGCACAACTGTTGTCCTCCCGACGCGCAGGGGAGGCATGTGAGCTTACTAGAAGACTGGCTATCGGCGTGGTGCTGAGGGCTTCTGTGGCTGCTCTTATGCAGTTGTTTTGAATTATGTCTAGCTTCTTGCTCTGGTTTCGTGAAATGGTAGCAAAGATGACGTTTTTCTAGGATATTGGATCTAGGAACTAGAATATATTCTAGGATGTGTCCTACGATTGATTTGTAGAGTCGTAGTAGTCTTTTCCTATATCCGTCCAGTCTGTGTCTTCAAGTGCACGACGTTCATGGATGCGCTTCGTGCATCTCTTCGAGATGTTTGCTCCCAAGTTTTCCCATAGGGTCGGGGATGGCCGTGTGGTTAAGGTGTTGGGCTCTGGGTACCAAAGGTCCCGGGTTCGACACTAGCGCTGCTCCGGACATTTCCCAATCCCGTGGCCCATCGGCGAAACAGTGTGGGCGGCGCCATTAGCCGTGAATGGGCACAAAGTGCGTCGTGAACCACCCAATGAACGAACAAAAAAGTGTGCTCCTAAGAGCTTGATACTTTTCACCTGTTCTATGGCTTTTCCGTCGATGTTAGGATGTGTTGTAGATTTTGGGTGGAGACAACTATGTGTGACTGACCGAATTTGTTTTCTGCGGGCAAGGTGAAGCCCGAGGTTTTGTATCATTTCGCTGTGTGGTCTATAACTGTTTGAGAGATTTATCCCCGCAATCAGCATTTAGGAAGCATTGTCCTGTTTTCCAAATCATTGTCATCCGCAAAAAGCGAATATTGAAGTGACGTGTCGGTGTGATCAGCATGTATGTCGTTAATCGTGAGGAAAAGGCTCGGTGAGGGGCGGGGATGGTCGAGTGGTTAATTTGTTGAGCTCTGGATACAAGGGTCCCAGGTTCACCCTTCGCAATCCCGCGACCCACCGGCGTAACAGTGTGGGCGGCGCCATTAGCCGTGATAGAGCATAAAGTGTGTCGTGAACCACCCAGTAAACAACAAGAAGAGGCTCGGTGAGAGCATGATTCCCCGTGTCAGCCCTGTTCCTGAAGTGTGGTGTTTGATGTCACGATGTCGTATCGGATTTTGACCCGACCATCTCGGGGGGCTTTTTGCGCCCCCACAAGGCCTTCCGCTGATAATATTTTTTTTTTAAACAGGGCTTGGCCCACCTTTTCCAACATCAATTTGGCACGTTGTGTGAATATGTTGAGGTCAGATCATCTACGATTTACAAGTTATTCATAGTCAAGTGAGGTCACCTCCAAAATTTCAACCAAACTTTAATGGACGAAGATATGTGAATGAAACGTTCAGCGTTTGCTTATCTCTAGAAATGCGATAAAACGCAAAGGGGGAATTGCTGCCTTTTTTCGTTTTTGACGACGTATTAGTTTTGCATATTTGCCCATTATGAATATAAGTGAAGATTCTGGCTAACGTAAATATTTTGATGAGAGCAAGTTCAGTTGGTTGGAGCGCTGGCCTGCACTGGCCTCCCCTGCACTGGCAACACAGGGTTCGAGTCTCTTCGCGCACTCGCATTTAGCCCCCGGCCGGGAGTGTCAGTTGGCAGCTGGCCCGATAAGGCCGGGGACGGCCGTGTCGGTGCATTGGCGGCACGTTAAACTTTCGGTCTAAATTCTGCCGTTGAACTGGAGTTCGTGGATCGGGTGGTGGGGCCAGGGTTCACGCAACAAGCTCTGCTTAGCAATAGAACCCTGGTTCCTTAAGCCACCCCAACAACAACTTGGATTAATTTTTTTTAAACGTTAAGCTAAAGCGAGGTTTCGCGGTCAGCTCTGCCTAGTAGAGAAATAAAAATTGGCGAAAAATCAAACTTTTAAAAGTTTCAGATCATATAATATTGGTTTTTGGGTGAACAAAAATGCAAAGACGCTGGTCGATTTCGCCTTCCTTTTCTCATTCCATTTTTTTTAAATCACCCTCAAAATGAACTCCCCAGATAAAAAACATGTCAGTCGTGATCGCATAGATCCCTCTAATGACGTCACTTTTGGAAGGTACAATTTTGAGGGTGGTTTCGGGACCTACTCGTCGAGCGTTTTCCGACAAAATCACTTTCGTTTTCGTACAACGCTTAGTTTCCAAATTAGACGGAGGTATAAAAGGACCCCACCCCTGGAGAATGGATGTGAGAACCTGACTGGAAAAACCGGAAATGGTTGTGGCTCCTGTATTTGAGGAAGTTGAGGATGAAGTGTGCCATGTGTCTGTGTTGGCATATCTTGCAGAGCTTGTGTTTAAATGCGGACTTGTTTACTCGGCCGAATGTGGCAGTGATGTCTGAGTAGGGAACTATTGTCGTGCGTTCCACGCATAGACCACAGGGATGCGGAGCCAGGCAAATTTTGGACGGCTCCGGCTCCGACTCCGGCTCCGCGGAAGTATCCCGGCTCCGGCTCCGGCTCCGGCTCCGAGTAAAATGTCCCGGCGGCTCCGGCTCCGTACATCCCAAACGTGATCGATAAATTAAGTAAGAGCTAGGGGGATGTAAAAAAAAGATAGCCGCGACCACTCAGAGGCGCAAGATTCATATAATTATAAGCATCTTTCCCATATAAATCCTGTATATATCTTTAAATAAACACCCGCCCCTGCCCAAATCACTTTTCGATGTTATGCCCTCGTCAACTGACGCTCGCTTCGTGCCGTATTGGGGCAATCAGAAGAGGGGAGACTCGAATCAACAACACTCCCCATCCCGTGAACGGTCCAAGGAACACCATTGTTCTAAATTATAATGTTTGACCTCATCTCTAATAAGGTACAACAACCCGTTGGTAGTAGAAACAATGAACTTAACTCAATTAAACATGGAACTATTGCAGTGACTACTGAGGCTAGAATATGGTTATTGGTTATTCTACCATTACTTGATGATATTTTTACATTTTACTCGCATTTAAACATTATGGCTTTTAAAAATGCGGTTTTCATACCATACCATACCATCCTAGGTATAATGTGTTCATTTCACGATTGCTAATTTTGTATAATTTACACCTCTTTCGGAGTCGGAGCCGCCCTACTTTTGATGGTTTCGGCTCCGACTCCGGCTCCGAGTAAAATGTCCCGGCAGCTCCAGCTCCGGCTCCGGCTCCGGGAAAAATGTTCCGGCTTCGGCGGCTCCGGCTCCGGCTCCGCATCCCTGGTAGATCACTTTTGATGTCGCGCACTTGCCTCATGAGGTTGTCTGTAGTTGATGCTTTGGTACATATCGTGGCCGTTAGTAGGTATGTTCGGGAATTTTTGCTGATATGTTTGTAAAGCTGATAGCGAATGTCGTCCGGCCCAAGCAGTGCGTTTACACACCTGCTGAGGGCAAGGTGCAGTTCGTGCATATTAATGATTGGTTATAGTCTTCGGTGCTGTTAGAGTTGGCACTTACATGAGCAACAAGGGCATCTAGAGAGTTCACCATTGTGGTGTCGAAAGTGTTGTTGCTAGAGATGCTGGCGTAGTGCAGTTTAAAGTGGTCCACGACCTATTGTAAATGAGTAATGTGCTGTCCTTTCACTGTCGGCTGGGGAGAGGGGCCTGGTGATGGGTGTTTCAGGTTGAAATACTTAACCAGGTTCCAGATTCCGCCGGTAGAGGAAAACCTATTGAATTGAGACGGGAAGGACTGCCAGCGATTTTGAGCGTGCTGTTCGGATTGTGTACCGGCAGCGTTCTTGAGATTGTCGGTATGCTGAGAGATGTGCTTCGCACATATCTTGTATATTGTTTGTGGACTCAGCGCCTTGCGGCGATTGCCCTTCGACAGCCCGGGGTCTACCATGGCATAGATGCCTTCTTGCTATGTTGATTACGTTTCGTGACTGAGTCAAGTGCTGCTGAGCTGATGGCTCTCAGTATTGTTTCGATTTGGCCGGTCTCTGGAGTTGTTAGGCTGAGGTCCAGCTGGTCCTCGAATTTTGCCCAGTGCACTATATTCATATCCAAAGATGGTCTGTCTAGTTTAGTGTGGTGGATGGCGTCCGTGCTGTGTCTAATTGCGATTTGGCAGTGGTCCCTCAGCCCGGGAACGCTTGAAGCTGACCAGTCAAATGGTGGACGTAGTCGTTAGGAGCAGTACGTTGAGTCAATTCAGCAATCCGATCATCCTGTGGTCGGGCTGTGGTGAGTGACAGTCTCTGTGTTTAGAAGTGCTAGGTTGTGGTCTGAGATAAACTAGTGAATTTCGCGGCTGTGAGTGTCCGTCTGATATTGTTTTCTCAGGAGGGGTGCTTACCGTTAAAGTCTCCCATAATTAGAACTGGTGGGGAGCCTGTCGCAGCAAGTCGACCAGCTCACGAGGTGTGGGGGTTGCAGCGAACGGTGAAATGTTTAGTGAGATGGCTGTGGTTTCGCAATGAGTGATTTTGAGGCTGACTGCTACGCAGTTCAGGGGAGAAATTACCCTTACTCGACTATGAGATATGCTGTTAGCGATGAGTATGGTTGTGTCTCATTTCTTCCTTGGACCGTTTACGTTATAAATATGTCGAGTGTAACATGGAATGCTGTTATAAATGGAGTCTGAGTCTCGAAAGTGAGTTTCTTGGAGCACCGCTAGTAATGGGTTTTGATGCAGGAATTCCAATTTATATTTCATGAATTTGTCTGGAGAGTCATCGGATTTCCATTATATAAAAAATGCATCGCCGCAGGTGATTAGTGTCTCCTAGTGTTACTCTACTGGGATGGTATCGGTGTCGTGTTGGGGGAAAGTTGGATCCAGTGGACGGAGAGAGTGGTGCATGGTGAGGCAGGCAGAGTTGGAAGTCTGGATTTGATCGCACGGGTTCTGAATGGTGATGGGATAGTGTTGCGACAGGTGCGATAATTGCGTTTGGGAGGTGAGGTAGATACGAACGGGTTTGGTTGGTCTGGGGTGGTGAGTTCGGGCTGGATGGGATTGGAAGGTGTGGTGCGCTCGGTCTAGATGGTAGCATCGGTCGAGGTCTTGGGATGGGTTTGGATGTTGAGCAGGAGGTGGTGTGGAGGTCGGTCTGACAAGAGGCGATGACCGTGAGCTTGTGGGAGGTCTGTGTGGAGTCTGGGTCGGGCGTTGGGGCTAGGTTTGGGCCGACCGGATGGGTGGGGCAGGTGCTCGGAAGAGGGAGTGGTGAGAAGGCGTCAGGGTAGTGGAGACGGTCCTGGTCAGTTGGAGGCGGGGTGGCGAAGCGATTCGCCCAGGTCCTGTGAGGGATGGGAGTACCGATGAGGGAGGGGATGAAGACCAGGTTTGGGTCTGAGGGAGAATGGGTGGGGAGGATGAGGTCTGGTATGGGGCAGGTTGGGTGTAAAAGGATGCCGTGCCAGAGGTGGGTGGATGTGGGCGTAGGCCAGGTCTGAGGTGAGGTGGAAATGGGAGGAAGCCGTGTCCGCGGTTGGGTGGATGTGGGAGGAGGCCAGGTCCGCGGTTGGGTGGATGTGGGAGGAGGCCCGACCCACGGTGGGGTGGCGTGGGGAGGAGTCGAGGGTCGGTAGAGCGGTTGAGTCGAGGATCGATAGGGTGGTGGAGTCAAGGATTGGAAGGGCATTGAGGAGGCATGTGTGTCTGACTCCGGAAGCCGGCTGTTGGTGGGTTGATAGGGTGGGTAGTTGCTGGTGCCGGACTGGGTGTGGGTCTAGGTGGTGAGGAGGGTGCAGCTGCGTACCTGAGCCCGGTTGTAGGTGCGGCGTGGGAGGGTGCGGTTGTGAAGGTGGAGATGGCAGTGATGGAGGACGTGGTGCCGCCTAGATGCTGGCGTGCTGTGGTGTGTGGCACGCTGTGAGCTGCCATATACCGGCACACCTTCTTCTCGTATGCATACTTGGGACAGGCGGGATTGCGGGATGCAGCCCATCACAGGCTGCACATCTCCTTTCGGATGATATGCAGTCGGATGCCGTGTGGTGCGGCACACGGGCTGCATCGTGGTTCTGACGACGCGCATGCGCGTTCGTGATGGCCATAGCGCAGGCAGTGGCGGCACCGTAGTGGTAGAGCCACGTAGAGATGTACCTCGTGTGGTTTGTTATGTATGTGTGCCTGTACTGGCAGCTGTAGTGAGTTGAATGAGATGCTGTGTGATGGTCGTGCAACCAGCCGATATCACCAAGCGGTGGCAGGCTGGCAAAACTCACACACACACACACATGGTCGCGCCTAGTGTTGTCTTCTGTGGCTGTGGCGTCGAGGAGGCTGTGGCGTCAAGCAGTGCATCGGTGCTGACGCGAGGTAGTGCAGTGTAGTGTGTGGCGTAGTGTATGTGCTATAATGAAAGACGACTCTTGTGTGATGGTGCATTCGGGCTCAATGTAAGTGCCTACTAGGTATGCACCGTTTGCTGTGCGGACGCTAGGCGTCAGTGTGGGAATCATTGTGTTCGTGGTCGAGCCTGCCACACCGACAAGAAGTCCCTCCTTATTGAAAATGTTATCCGGATTCGTTGCACCAGTGGACTGAGCTTTCTCCATTCGGGCCGTGTCCCGGCCTCAGTGACCCAGAGTAGTAGGCTCGTCACCGTTAGATTTCCTCCGGAGGTGAAGGATTGCTGGGAGATAGAGATAAGTCGAAGATTTGGTTTGGGTGGTTTTACTTTTAGAATCGTAGGAGTACTCGTTTCGTGTGACTGGAGCTCTGATTTTTACTGTTCCCTTGCTTCGTGTCTTGTTTGTGCTTCTTCTTGTCTTCGCAGCTTCTGCCACTACAGGTTTGTCTTCTTTCAAACCTTAAGCTTTCCTCGATCTCTTCTCTCTTCTGGCAGCCCCATTACGGAAGGTCATTCCTCGATAATGAGGGTCCTTCTTCCAGTATTCTTCGGGGATTTGGTCGGATCCTCTTAGGAAAGTCCTGGCTGTACCACTGTTGGGTCTCACCCTTGCCATGAATAACCTCCCGATTACGCTACTGGTCAACGTAGCATATAACAGAAAGAAGTATTTGTGTGCAAGGAGATGAACAGTGGTATGTTTACCCAAGCTAATTATATTCATGCCTTCATGAGAGATGTATTAGTGTCTATTTGTATTCCGTGATAGGTTTTCTCTTGTTAGATGTTGTCCGCGGCTAAGCGGTTTGTTTTTATCGTCTTGGCCAGCCTGTTTAACCTTGATTGCAGGTCCCGCTTTAGGTACTCGAGTGGTCTGCATATATATATATATATATATATATATATATATATATATATATATATATATATATATATATATATATATATATATATATATATGTATATATATATATATATATATATATATATATATATATATATATATATATATATATGTATAGGTGCTGGTTAGGATAGAATGACATATTGTGAGAACACAAAGCAATAGCAGCAACGTCTCGGAAACAGACAGAGGCAGAGATAGGGCCAGAGATAGAGACAGAGACAGAGACAGAGACAGAGACAGAGACATATACAGAGACAGATATAGATATAGAGATAGAGATAGAGCATGTGTATGAAGATGGTGATGGAGATAGAGAGATACTGCTTGAGACAAATATCGATATAGGGATATATATGTATATATATATAGAGAGAGAGAGAGAGAGAGAGAGAGAGAGAGAGAGAGAGAGAGAGAGAGAGAGAGAGAGAGAGAGAGAGAGAGAGAGAGAGAGAGAGAGGGTAAAGTGGAGACTGCATTTTCAGTCTTGCTGCGTGGAACTCATAAAACGAAGGAAATGAATTACTTACCTCATAATATGTGAGTGGAGTGCTTTCTTAACGAAATGCGTCGCTTGCAGTCCAGGCTTAGCTATCGCTTTTATTATCAAAATGCAAGATGTCATCTTGCCTCACATTAATGCATGCTTTGGTGGAAGAGGAAGGATATTTTGAAATAACCTACCAAGTAATACACAGGAAAATGTGGAGCACAATTGAACACAAAAGATCATAGGAAGGGTGTACCAGAAATAAAACATAGGGTCGTGTGGAATTGCGAGCACTACATAAATTTTCCACAACAAGAACAGCAGTCTGTCTTTAATACAAATTGCAAGACAATCATTCCAATATCCTGGCCCGTATATCTAGTAACACAACGTAAAGTGCCCTTTGACAGCCATAATACGGTAATAAGACTGCAGCAGGTGAGCGGTGTAAATCATGAAAAGTATGACGTTGAATGAAGATCAGAGATAACAATGGTTGAATCAACATCCCATGTCATGCAGCAGGCTCCGGTAAGATTAATAATAAATAATAGCACGCAGTAGTAATAATCCACGGACCAATATTACAGATTCATTCACTGACGCAAGTAGCAAGAACTATTTGTTTCCTTTCCATAGTTGATTGCAAAACAACTAGTTTGCCGCAAGTTTATTTTGATCGCGGTTTCTATGCCAAGTGCGAAGCTGTAGTTAATCTAATTGAATGTCTTATTTCTATATATTCTATTTCTAATTGAGAGGTTGAGAGATTGACAGACAGATATATCGGAAGGGATGTTAACGGCTATTTGTTGTTTTGTAAATATGATATGATGTTAACGGATACCGAGACTAATTTACGTGCATTTGCATAGATGAAGCCTATTTTTGCTCCTTCGCACCATTATTTCGATAATATAATTCGAGCACAGACCAGTGAACTTCTCGAAACGCGGAAGGACCTATATTTATGCGCTACCCTTTCAAGCATGATGGAAATGAAATCAGCTGTGCGGTTCTCAACCAATATAAAAAGTAATAACTGTACGGTTCAAGATAAGTACAACAATCGCACAACCTTATGCCATCCCATGGCAAATTGTGAACATTTTCAAGGACTTGACAGAACAAAAACAAGGAAAGAATCCCGTGGTCTTTTAAAAGCGCTTCTTGTGTATGGCGAATCTGCACTAGCCATGCGAATTCTGACAAAGGTGAAGAAGGGCGAAGCTACTCGATAGACCTTGGATGAATTACCTTTAGTTTTATCAAACTAAAGGTATCTTAACGTTTTATTCATGCCATACCATTTGCCGTTCTGAATCAACTGCGGCTCGATAGACGCAGTCACGTTGTTAAACACCTGGAAGCCATTATTATAATACAAGTGTAAATCATCCTTAATAAAAGTTTCATGTTTTGAAAAATGTGGCACAATGAATAGCAAATGGTCATCTCGGTTCTCACTGATAATGTACCCATAACTCGGTTCTCACCTGGCGTGGCGTACATTATCCTCGAAAAAGTATGACCACTTAATGCTAGTTTAGGGAATTATTGGAATCTGAACATGTTTCGCTGTAGAGGGCTGGAGCTCTCAATAATGCAGATATTAACATGGCTATAATTCAGCCCACCCCAGAGTAGTTTTGCAGTCATCTACTTTAAATTGATCAAACACCTCATGTTCCCAAAACTCCTGTGGGTTGTGCATTGGCTGCTTCAAGGTTCAGTGGTCCCCCCAAAACATGATCTTCTAGGACTAAAAATGCATGTTCTTGTTGCCACTAAAAGCACATGCTCTTGTTGCCACTAGAAGAACATGTGCTTCCTATTGCTAGCACAGCCATGTATGGCATCGGCCATGTAGTAATACCATGCACCATAATAACAGTGTACCAACATGATTTCCCAGGATGCATGCACATAATGGCCCATGTAAAAAAAAATCCGTATTATTCAAGCTTATGGTGTCAACGAAAATGTTCGGATACATTTTGGCTTTGTAAAATGAACAAACAGGTCAGACTAGGTTAGGTCAGGCTAGGTTACGCTTTAGCATTTGAATAGTTTAAGATTTTTAAAGTTTAAGTTTAAGAAAAATTCTTCAAACGGTTCGGTTAGTGAAGGTTAGCTTAGGTTGGGTTGGTTTTTGTTGATTAAATTTTACATTATTTTACACTCAAAGGCCTTTGGTATCATTTTGCCCATCAACTGGAAAGTAAATGTAGCGGAGCGCGTCCGCTAGCCATCTAGTGGCCGGCTGAAGACTCAGCCATTGCTGAGCGCGCGTCCGCCATCTAGCGGCTGAGAACTTGCCGTTCGCTCTTTTGACGCTAGATGTCAGTGTAGTGATTGTGTGTATCCAGGTCCGTTTCATCTGATATAATAGCCTTCCACTTCACTGAGCCGACTTGCCTATGCTCAACTCGCTTGCGTTTGCCTTTCCATAGCTGCGTACTTTAGTGTCTTAACTAGAACATACTGTGTCTTCTAGTCCGCATAAATTGTCGCTACGTCATGTCAATAGAGTACTCTCGTGTCCCATTCTGGCGAGTCGTTTATGGGGAAAGACGGGAGAGCGGCGGTGACACGCGTTACCGCCGCCGCAGAATCCTCATTCTCCTTTTGTGCTAAGGGAGGCTTCCGGACCGCACCGAGGAAATGGAGTAGCCAAGCTGTGCACATCCCAGGTATTATTTGGCAGCGACGTCTTCCTGTGGTTTTCCCAGATCCTTTATGCCTATCCACACATCCCCATATGCAACACGCGCCTAGGCGTTACATAAGCACTTCCGACGTCAATAAGTGTTCGCATTTTCCTAATCAAGTCCATAAGCGCGGTATTCAACAGTTGCATCACAATAATCAATTAACATCTTAGAATGCATATCTGCGAAATAATCAGTTTAGGGCAGTTTCATAGGGCTTTAATGTATTACAAATTTCATCATATACCCATACCGTGTTGAGAAGTCATAACCCTGCTGGTATGCACAATTAAGGTGTATATTGCCAGTGATCAGATTTATTAAGGCCTGAAGACCACGAGGAAAGTTCCGAATATAGTGCATGTTCATCAGGGTTTACAGTTTGGTGACTTATTCCAAATATAAGGCAGATATACGTGGCATGAATTGGTCGGCATAGCTTTCTGGTCATGCAATTGTTTCAGTTAATTGTGCAAATGCAGTTAAATGGCCCACGCTTCATATTTACCCCTTGATGTACCAGAATCGTGGAGGTGATCCGCTTGGCCAGGAGGGGAGGACAAACACTAATTTTAGTGTCCATATTTATCAGTCATTTACATAAAATTAATGTTAAAATTAAGATATTTGGGGCACGTTGCTCCCTAATTCGCCGCCTCTGAACTAACATGACCTACCGATTCAGCCTCAATTCGCACCTTTCACCATCCTGAAATTGTTTATGCTATGCTCTTTCTATATACTTAAATCATGCTGCAGCACCCCACTCCAAACCACGCTCCAGTGAGTGCATTCATCGCTTGCCTTGTGATGTCTAACTCTTCACCGCACTCTCCGCCTGACGTCCCCATCTGAGCAACGCAATAGCGACTGAACGCAATACAGCTCAAGATGGCGACTGAACGCGATGCGACAATATTGCGACTGAACGCGATGCGACAATATTGCGACTGAACGCGATGCGACAATATTGCGACTGAACGCGATGCGACAATATTGGGACGGAACGCGATGCGACAATATTGCAACCGAACGCAATGCGACACAATGTAGCGAATGAACGCGATGCAGCTCAATATGGCGAGTGAACGCGATGTGACACAATATAGCGACTGAACGCGATGCAGCTCAATATGGCGAGTGAACGCTATGTGACACAATATAGCGACTGAACGCGATGCAGCTCAATATGGCGACTGAACGCGATGCAGCACGCACCAGCGGACTCCTCATGGGGGAGTCATCGTCATTTTATGGTGTCATTCGCAGTTGCAAATGGTCATTTTCCCGTACTTCGAAGTTCCCGGATATAGGAGAGTCGGCTGGAATGTTTCGTGTGTTGTGTAATTGATTTTCTTTGCGGGCGTGACTCCCTCACGGGGTGTCAGTTACATAGCACCTCATATGCTGGTCGCTGAAATTTTGTGGCACCCAAGGTACCTTGGGAACTACACATAAATGGCTCCTGAAATTACTAATTTTACACCATTAACTCTGGAATCATTAACGGGACCGTTCATTGAAAACGACGCCTCTGCTGGGCCTTAAGATTCTTCATACTGGGTTGTCGCGCGCTACTCCCTGGATTATGCATATATATATATATATATATGTGTGTGTGTCAGTGTAAGGCTGCGGCTTGATCATCAACGTCTCGCCCCATAGCTCCTCTACTGCCGCCAGACAAAGCACGTCAGCTAGTCGTTAAAATCGGAGCTAGTAGGTCAGATCCATTCAGGCGCACTAAATACCGAACGGTTTCGCTGATATATCTGCGTATTAAGCTTAAAGCTGCCACTTCGAGTGAGCGGCAATCCGATATATTTTAAAATGAAAGACGGCTGTACTTGAGTCGCTACTAGTTGGAGAAAAGAGGCGCTTCGCCGGCGTACTTATCTCATGGCGTACTTAATCTTTCCTGATGATGCTGAATTTCACGCAGATATGCATGCATTTAGAAGTAGATGACCACAGCTCTCAAAGGTAAGACTGACCAGTAGGATATCAGAACCTAATATGGCTGGCAATTGATAGCTATTGAATTGAAATGTGTTCCTTCATTCTTTTTGGGGACCAACCGTTAAGAAAAACCAATATAATGGCGCTTATAGTAGGCTAATACAAGAAAGAGACAAAATGTAGGTGCTATGTTCACAAAACATCCTTTGGCATTCGACTCATCGATGACGTGATTAAAAATTTAGCTGATGTTGTTGGCCTTGTAAGAAACAACCACAAATTATATAAAGCAGCGCGTTATTAGTTACTGATAAGCTCCTAAGTTGGAACATTTGCGTCATTTTGTATGCTTCTTCAGCCACTTCCATGACTTCCGCTCAGAAATCCTAGTGAGCGTCTTAGAAACGACTCATTGAGTGTGCATATCATTCGCTTTTGAGCCAACTTGTTCTATATAGCACCCAGACCAAAGCTGGGACTGCAAATTCCCCGCATGAAACTTAGCGTTTGCTCAAGAGATCGCAAATGTAGAGGGCAGTTCACGATAAGCGCCTAGCAGTAGCCAACTTCACACAACAATTCGTGTTTCTTGTGCTGTTATACCGGCATGAGATATGCATTACAGAACATATGTATTATACACTACTGGCTACTGATCGCAGTGGCCAGATCTGTGTCGATTAACATGGCATGCGCATGCATGAGGGTCGACGCCATGCTATGCTCGTAGCTCATTTAAACCACATGTCCACCCTGGCCGAAGGCCTTTGAGCTCTCAGGTTCTAGAGAGATTCTCGCCGCTCAAACGGGACTCCTTCCAGTCTCGCCCTGCACTGACCTAAGTTCATCTAAGTTGACCTAAGATTATCGTAGGTGGCCTTCTTCCAGCTTCAAAACTATGTGTGGCGGAATGTTCGACGCTGAATTCAATTTAAGCATCCATTGATACCTGAAACAACTCCGCCTTTAAGAAAAGGTCGCCAAAGTGTATGCGATGAATATGACGAATCTGACGAAAAATTAATTGTAGGTTAGTGTTCGCGGTACTGGATTCCAGCCCTGTAAATAATCATCTCCAATTAGTTGATTTACTTTGAATGCTTGGGAGTAATTAGCAAGATTCTGACGATACACTTCCGTTCTAACCTTTCGTATAAATTAGGAAACAAAAGTCATCACATCGCGCACCTACCAGAAGTCCTGCTTGTCGAGAGCACCACGCATGAACACCCCTCCACCAAGCACATCTGAGAGATCGGCCTGTCGATCGGTGCGTAAATGGCGCGCTGCGTTCGGCCACACCCACACCTTCACGCAGACGGGCGCGACTGCAGCGCGTTCATTACCGCAATGCACTCGATACACACCACACTGTTCATTACCGTCGGCCCGGCAGAGTGATGGCGTAGCTCGAGTCGGCCGGGCCTGGCCTGCCGGCCACGAGGACGACCGCCACGGCTCCCGGCCCATTACCCACCGTCGCGGCCGGAACTTCTACCACGGCAAACCGGCTCAGGTGAACCGAGCTCAGACCCTGGGAGATGGAGCCCGATAAGTAAGCGGTTGTCATGGCCCGAAGTCCAGGCCGGAGGCGAAGATTTGTGTTGCGTCAACGGAGGCATACACCGTGATACCGAACCGGGTAAGTGGACAGTGTCGTCGAGACAAGGTGGTGCTCCCGCCCAGCATTGGTAGTGGGTGCTGATCAATGCTTGTCCTACCGGCCTGATCTGAGGCCATTGAAAAGCGGGTGCTCCAGTCCAGTGTCGATAATGGGTGCTGATCAGTTGTTAAGCCACAGGCCTGATCTGAGTTCATTAAAAAGTATTGGCCTGAGTTGAAAGGTTACGCTGGACTGGCAGTCAGGAACCTTTACACTCATTTTTACGTGCACGTTGCACTTTCCGTACCCGGTTTCCTTCTTTGCTAGTGTAGGTCAACATGTTCCATTTTCTTTATTTTAAAATACAATTTCTTTACCCGATCACCACTGACCGGAAAAATGAAGCTCTACAAATCAAATGCCAGGAGAGAAAGAGTTGGTCTGGCTTACTGGGCCTTATCGAACATTCACCACACTCATGAACAAATGGAAGGTTATGACGTGGGGAAAGGGAGAAAATTATGCAGTGCATTAACCGAAGCTAGCCAAGCCAAGGACCCTCGAGGAAACTGCAAAGCTGGGTACCCAATTGGAGGCGTGTCACTGGCATTGGGTTGATATCCCGCCGCTTGGTCTCCAGTGAACCTGCTGGTATCTTCCCAGGACTGAGCATCTGTCGAGGTAAGAAGGTATTGGATTGGCATCCTGTTCCTTGGTCTCCGGTGAACCTGCTGGTATTCTAGTAGGACTGAACATCCATTGAAGTGCGAAGGTATTGGATTGGTTCCTAGGTCTCCTGTGAACCTGCTGGTATTCCACCAGGACTGAATATCTATCAAAGTGAGAAGGTATTTTATTGGTATCCTGTTCCTTGGTCTTCGGTGAGCCTGCTGGTATTCTACCAGGACTGAGCATATGTCCAAGTGCGAATGTTGCCCAGACCAAGAGTGAGCAGGCAGCCTTGGCTGGCAACTACAGTTGTCGAGGCTGTAGCCGGGGCTGCTGATTATTTCAGTTGCCGCGACTTCAGGCTGCGAGATTTGATCTGCCTTACACGGTGACTTGGCCAGAGGTTTGTGGCGAGGCTTGGGAGACGTCCGCTTTGACAGGTGGTCAGAAGCTGTGACCCGGGGCTGCCAGATGAGACCTCCCTGACACTGCAGCGCTGATCAGAACCGTGTGGAGGTCGGAAGGGGAAGCCCTGGCATGTGGCCAGCAGCCGTGTTCCGGGGCTGCCAGATGAAACCTCCCTGACACTGCAGTGCTGATCAGAGGCATGTTGAGTTCGAGAGACGTCAGCTTCGACAGGTGGCAGAAGCCGTGGCCCGGGGCTGCCAGATGGGACCTCCGTCTCACGTTCCTGACTGGGCAGCCCGGATTCTAAATCAGCAGCGGGTTCGGGCACGTCGGATTTCAATATCGGTCCTGTTCGATGAAATCATTCAAATTGAAGACTTTTGTTGAATTCAAATTTTGTCTTTGCTGGAATGGGTATGACCTGGCAAACATTCACTTATTCTACCATGTAACATTCACTCATTCTACAAATTATCATTTCATAATGCAAGATTTACGCTTCAAAAATAAAACTAACCGTGTCTTGGCGATCTAATTTGCCATTTGGTAGTCGTAGTTTCTCGCACGCTCAAATATGCAATCGCATCAATTCATTGTACAGTTGGATTAATATAATCATACTGTATGCTATTGAGACCGCCAATCTTGAACGGCTCTATGCAAATCGCTTATTAGTATTCTACCCTCGCACAATTATTGGATCATCCAGCTATTCCATAATGCACCTTATCCGATACTATTTTGCATTCGAAACATTGCGGCCGGCACAAGAATGGTGACTATGGGGAGACCAGATTATGTGGTTTGGTTTGCTCCTGTGAGGAGAGTGGATTGCCGTGATACTCAAGGTGAATGCAGAAGGACGAAAACTTCAGTGGATCCAAAGTAATTATAAATTGGAAGGTAACCTCACAAATGTGTGTGGCTTGATAATACAACGAAGAATTGCTCTTAAGTGCTCCTGGGTTTTAGACATTGCGTGAGACGAAATGTACGACCCTCAATACACCAGGAGGTGCTGAGTTTACGTCAAAAGTAACGTTAGGGATTATGGTATATTACTCAACGTTTCGGCCAGGGGCCATCGTCAGGAATGATATAAAAAATGGCAGGGTTAACAATTGAAAAAAACGCGAGAAAAAAGCGTGCAAAGATACACGTGAATCACAGAAAAGCATCCTCATTGGTGCAGACACTTCAAGAAACTCCAAACCAGAAATCAACTAGGTCAAGATAAAATCCTCTGAGGAAGCCCGAGCCGATGGTCCGTATACATATCGACACATACATGCACGCACATATATAGACATATATCCAATATAACGCGTAATACATAAAGTATACTTTATGTTACATAAACATATGTTACAGATCGGCTGTGGAAGCTCAGAACTTTGGGTCATGCTTTTATAGCCGTTGTTCGGGTCACCTCAGGTCACAATGACGGGCGGGATTTATAAAGGTGCTTACGTCACTTTATCAACTCTTTTTTGTGGACTGCCTGATGACGACGCTCAGCTTCCTGTGAATCGTTAGAACGGTGATTACCGTTGGGGACTGACCAATGTAGGTGGGCGCCTACCTACCTACGTACATACTCATTGCGTTTGGATAGGTATGATTTAGCAGGGATTCGTTATCTTCCTTTTTACATTATTGATGCATTATCAAGGACCGAAACTTGAGTTAAAAGTGGGTATCTGACCCAGGTCGGCAGACACTAGTCATCACCTTGGTGAGGAACGTGGGTGTAGGTACTGTCATAGTTACGATGACAAGTCGTGCGATCCTCATGATAGTGGTTCTGCACATGATCATCGTTCTGCACAGGTGCAGCTGCGACATCACGGCGTTCCTGCCCTCTGCTGATGCTGGAGCGGCGGAGAGGCGAGCCGAAATGCTGCTGGTGTTCGGAACGAGATTGCTTATGCTCCTCTGGGAACTGTAGGTGGAAATGGCGCTTTCTAATGCCCTTTCTCATGTCTAACTACTTCATGCAATTTAAGTGTCCATTAAGCACATGTACACACAGAACATTATGCTGCGGTCTGTTCTGAAACAGCGTATACCGTGCGACATTAACCATATGCCCATGCAGAATATTTAATGCGGTTTGCTATAAAACAGCGAATGCCATGCGACATTAACCACATGTCCATGCAGAGCATTATACCGCTGTCTCCTCTGAAATGGCGCGTGCTATGCGACGACATTTGCAGAACATTAACCCTCTGGGGGCCTTCAACCGTCCCCCTCCCAGTTTATTCGCGGATAGTGAACGAACGGCGCGCGGCAGCGCGAAAAAAAATTGCATACCTTTTCCCACATCAATTTGGCATGTTGTATCAAAATTTCGAAGTCCAGTCATCCAGGGTCAAAGAGTTTGTTAACGTCAAGTGAGGTCAACTCCAAGAAAGTGCAACCAGTCATAACGCTTTGACGGATGAAGATATTTTAAAGAAACTTTAAGCTTTTGCTTATCTTTATGGATGCAACAAAACGTACGAGAGGAATGTTTCATTTTTTCGTGTATTATTACATATTAATTTGGCATATTTGCCTATTCAAATATTCAGAGTTCAGATCGAAGACTCTGGCTGAAGTAAGCATTTTCTATTACAGCAAGTTGACTTCGAACAACGTTTTTTTTTGGTCCGCTCCACCCATTAGAAAAGGAAAATTATAGAAAACTTGAAAAGCAAAATTTTGACATTTCAAAAAGAAACATTGATGTTTGGGTGGCAACAAATTGTATGGCACTGGTCGATTTTGCTTTCCTTTCCTGATTCCAAATAATTTCTGCTTTTTTTCAAATCTCCCTCAAAATGAACCCTCAGAGTCACCAACATAAAGTAAGTCGTGAAACTCTAGGGACCTTAGTGACGTCATTTTTTTGGGGACATTTTGGAGGCTGGTGTATGACCCTACTCGTCGAGTGCTTTCCGATGACACCTATTTCGTTTTAGTGCGAAGCTTGGTTTGGATATTAGAGGGCGGTCTCTATCGACCCCCCTCGAGACGGGGTGTGAGGATCTGACAGAAGAGATAGGGCGGGTTAATAAGGGAACTAAGCCGTGTGTAATTCCCAGAGCTCACAGTAACACTGTAGGCGGTGTCAAGAACACCAGAGGCCACCTGAGAATTCCCGACCAAGGTCGAAGCCAGTCAGTTACTATTACAGAGGCAGCCTGGACCGACGGAAACGAAACAAGTAGGATTCGAAGGTGGATTGAAACACCAGAAGTGCAACATGCAGGGTAGACCACCGTCTGTTGTGTACTGAAGGCGGCCTGGATCACCTGAGAGCAATGTTGAGAGACGATCGCAGAGGGTGGAAGGATCGACAACGGTCCGTTGTGCAACAGACAGGCTGAGACAGCAGAAGGCAGAGGAGCAGGGGTGTCCGTCGTCAGAATGGACACAGGTAGAGTTGAAGCATAGCTTGTCAGGCGCCGAAGGAACCGCTGGCAGGATATCGATACTTATCGGGAATTGTATTTTATGCTCATGCTTCTATATTGTCGTGACGGTGTACGTATTTTATGCAATTGAATCGTGCATGAACCACCAGTTTGTGTGAAGTTTTAAGTCAAAACTATGGATATGATCTTGTATTATTCGTGAAATGCGGAACATGATATAATATCATGTAGTTAATTGTCAACCGTTTGCATGTCATTTAACACGCACACGTCCGAGTAGGGGCAAATATCGGCCCCTTCGGTTTTTCCTAATTTACCACCATACTAATCGGGTTAGCAAGGCCAAACAACGCATGGCTTCTCATTAGTCTTTTCCGCATATCCCCATACATTTATAATCCCGGATCATCTCAGGTCAGGTCACCAGGTCAGGCGAAGTGACCAAACATCCTTCGGAGTTCTAGGTGGCATAACTTCCACAATAATTGGGCGAAAATTTATAATACGTCATGATCTCATCAGGGACCATAATATATATCTCGTTTTTTTTCGTAGCATTTACCTGAGGTCAGGTCGCGGCCATGGATTCCCCTATTACACGGCTATGGTAAAATATACAAATGTTTCCTGGTTATATATTTGCTCATTGCGTGATACGAAATGTACGACACTCAATATACCAGGAGGTGCTGAGTTTACATCAAAAGTAGCGTTAGGGATTATGCTATATTACTCAACGTTTCGGCCAGGGGCCATCGTCAGGAGGCCATATTTGAAAATACATATTGCAAAATACATATTTGCTCTCGGAATGACTTCACAACGGTCGCGGTGTGTAGATGGAAGCTATGCTTAATGCTACCGCAGACATTTTTACTCAGTGACCTCACCAAGGTCATCTAAGGTCACCTGAGATGACTGGCATACTTCTGCGGATTATATCGCAATTTGAGCTAGAAGGCTGAAATTACCGTCATTGTGCTTGTGTCGCCAAGACGTGTTGATTGATACCTTACATGCCCTCCATAGGCTACTACTTCATGACCTGGACCTGAGGTCATAGATTCGTTTGACCTGACCTTAAATCACACCGCCTATTATCGATAGCACATTTAAAGGACTGTCGAATAGTGTTCGCAGTTTGTTTCTATCTGTTACAGGTCTTGACATATGTGTCAACATCTGAGAGTCCCACCCGATGTAGTTGAATTTAACCCATGATGGCCCAGTGACCTGAATATTGACCTGAGCGAAAATAATTACCGAAACACTTTCGATAGAGCCTATCACCAACTATCCAACGCCGTTTTCCGTTCGTTACTACCTAGCATAGTTCTAGAGATGTTAGGCGGACAGACAGCTGCCCCCCCCCCCTCCGGACAAGTGAAGTTTGCGCGGACCGCCGGACGTGCCAGTGTTAAGCAACCAGATTCATTGGTAAAATCAGCCTTACATGACTAGAGATAAAAGAGCGCGATAAGTGTATGCTTACAAGCATCACAGACGCGATCTGGCCAGCCATTATAAGCGCTCCAGGGGAATCCCAATTCCAAACCAGAGGAAACTGTCGACACAGTGAAAACGATTATCTCACTCAGTGTTTGTAGGTACGAGTGTTTCAACAGCAGTTATGCGAAACGTGTAGCGCGTCCCTGATATGGGCGTCGCCACCGCGGTGGACGAGATATGCATTACCCAACTTTGTGAAGTTGGACAATACGCCAATGTCATAGAATGTACCAAAAGAACGGTCCTAAAATCCCTTTGGTTCACCCCTTCTTCCCTACCAAAAAACACATGCGATGTCAATAGCTACTGAAGAATATTAGCTTTGTCACCGGAATTGTATCTCCACTTAGTGAAAATGCTACGTTGGTATATCGATGCCGAAAGGTGATGACTCATCCAGTCCAGCTATTCGGCGTCCGGTTGCCACGCCATGACAAACGTCATGTTACGTCTGCACACTCAGTCACAAAAAATAGTTGATTTGCTCGTAAATCGACAGCTTCAGGTTATTTGCAAATGCGTCCGAATTCACTGAGCTAATTCAGAGAACTTCTCGCAACACAGGGAATGATTGCTTTCAACAATATATAGTCATGTATTTTCTCCGAATTCGTGCAGACACCCAGTGACGTCATATACGAAGTTGTGCTTCAGCTGAAGGCTCCCTATGGCGGCTATCGAGATAACTCCCCTCTGGATGTTAGCATGTAGAGGCCCAGATGGTTCGCTCCATGTCTCCTTACTTTTCCACCTTCGAGCAGTCAGCCCAATGCTATAAAGTACTACTATCCCTTGCTCGTAAATATCTTTTTCTAATATCCTGCCTGATCAAAGTATATTGGGATGCAATCTCCAAACCACTTCTTGACAGTCAGATCCAGTGGCGTGACGAAGAGTTGGATAAAGGGCCAAATGTCTCCGCCTTGAGAGGCTGTGGGACCCAAAAATCGCATCAGGGCCCCAAACATTCGCGTCGGGAAGCCTAAAATTCGCGTCAGGCCACAGCTACGGACTACGGACATCGGGCCCCAAAAGCAAAGAGCGTCGTGGGGCCGCGTTGGTCCACGAAAAAATCGTACCGACCCTGAAAAATATATCCGGAGCCATAGAAATTCACGTCAAGACCACTGTAAATTGGCGTCAAAGGCCTGAAATAAATACAGCGAGGCGCGGAATCTCGCGCAACGGCTGGACATTCGCGGCAGGGGCGCCAACAAATCGCGCTGTGACTCAAGAATTGCCATTGAAGCCAAAAAATAAATATATTGGGGCCTCGAGAACTCCCACAACGGCCCGAAAAAAATCGTCTAATTCTGAAAACCGCGCTGACCCTCAAAATTTGCGCCCGGGCTCTAAGAAAATTCCAGTCGTGGCAAAAAAAATCGCGTTGGAGGCCCAAATAAATACAGAGGGGCCCAAAAACTCCAGGAAGGGCGCAGCAACTGTCATACTATGGACCAGGCAATTCAATCCCGGGCCCGAAGGTGCACTGGTTACCCTCGCTTAGTAATCCCTACCAATCCCTACCGTACCCGCCTACCAATCACTTTAACCCTCCGTCTCTCCGGTCAGATACTCACACTCCGTCCCTGGGGAAAGGAAACCCACCTAACCTCGAAACTAAGCGTCCCACGAAAACGAAAGAGGTGTCATCGGAAAGCCCTCGACGAGAAGGACCCGACACCACCCCCCAAAATTCTCGTCCACAAAGTGACGTCAATAGGGGGCCTAGGTTTTCACGACTTACATGTTTTGTCGCTGGGGATTTCATTTTGGGGGAGATTTTAGAAAAAAATGACTTGGAATCAGAAAAGGACAGCAAAATCGGGCATGACCATGCAATTTTTGGCCACCCAAAAATCAACATTATATTTGTATTTTTTATTTCAACATTTTGAGTTTTCAAGTTTTCTTTCATGTTCCTTCTCTAATGAGAAAGCGGACCGAAAAACGTTGTTCGCAGTCAAGTTGCTCCATTAAAAAGAAAGTTTACTTTAGCCAGAATCTTCGATGTGAACTCTAATAGGCAAATATGCATAACTCATAAGAAATCAAAAACTGGAAAAAATTCCTCTGATACATTTTTGTTGCATCTCTAAGCATAAGCAAACGCTGAAAGTTTCATTAGAACATATATATACGCAAAAGTGTGAAAACTGGTTGAACTTTGTGGAGGCAACCTCACGTTACCTAGACTAGCTCGTTGACCATAAATGACCTGACTTCAAAATTTTGACACAACATGCCAGCAAGAATTTCGGCGTGCTGTTGCGCGCCATTCTTTCCCTATCCGCGGAAAACCTTATGGGGGCGGTTGAAGACCCCCCGCGAGAGGGCGCAGGTTAAGATGTTCATGCAATCCAGAAGGCACGGACTCTCGACAGTGGCAATTCAGTTCAGTCCTGTTTAGTTCATGGAGCTCAAGAGGCGATGCAGCGAAGATTTGGATGATCGAAGTTTGCTGTGTGGCGCAAAATGTGTGCTGTGATGGAGACGTTTCACGAACGAAAGTGAAGAATGAATATGCAAAGCACGCTTAAGGCTGAAAGATGTTGAAGTATTTCTACCACGAAACATACCCTGGATTGTATGTTTCTGGAAGTGATTGGATCGGGTACTCGCATGGAAAGCCGTGCCTAAATAATACCCTTAGCCAGAGGCGCAGCCATGGGGGGCCCGGGGCCCAGCCCCCTCTTTTTAGTGCATCTTTAGTTGCTAAGAGGGGGCTCTTAGCAACTAAAGTGCACTAGATCACACAAGACTTTTTAATATTTCCATGACACAAAATCAGACATTCTCGGCGCGCATCGCTCACCGAAAGCGGTCCCTATTGTACGCATTTGTTTTTGGTGTGGGTGGAGTCGGGCCACTCTTCAGAAAACCCTGGCTGTGTCCCTGCCGAGCTTTGAATACGATCGAGTAAACTGAACATTTCGCCTCATACTTGCTGTGTTTCAGTCAGGTCACAAAAGTTGTTTGTATTTCCTTGGAAGGGCAGGTGGCCTTCCAATGCTGAATTGCACACCGCTAATGGTATATTTTGTCCTACTAAAGCTGAGGCTGGAAATATCCAGAGTGGCCCAACCCTCACCTTCTTCGCTGAACAAAGTGTTCCTCGATCAGTGTAGCCATTATATGTTAACACTGCGACCCAGCTTTCAAGTTTCTTAAATCTACTTGATCTACCCACCCAATCGTTTTCATAAAACGACTCCTTAGACGTCACTAGGTTAAGTTCCTTTGATTATTGTTAATAGGATGGACCTTAAATAACCACTGTTTATCTCTCCTGTTCAGTGATAAGAGCAGCTGTTGGTCTTCCGCATTTGTGGCAAAATATTGTCTTCAACCCATGCTCACCCCTGTAACTATTACATAGAATAGTCTCGTGAGCATGACTCGATGTCTCTGGTAGGTCGGAGAATCTGGACCTTCCTTGTTTGGTTCCCTGCTAATGTTAATTTGCCATTTTCCCTCTTCAATCTGAAGATATGTCTTAAAGATAATGACATCACCCCCTGACTCACGAGAGATCCCAGCCCTACTCGTAAGTAAAGGCCAGTGTCACATCGTCTCCTCCATCCTACTGTGCAAAGTGGACAGCGGATTCTCTATCTTCTACAGACTGCCTGAGGCTGTGGCTATAACGTGACGGGATCCCCTTTCCTTCAGCGGATTTCGGACATCTTTCAGTGGTGCCAGCTACGGCCGCCAGGGGCGCTGCTGGAGCGCGGCCGGGTGTGAGGCAGAGCGGCGGCGGTGGGCGTCGTGGGCGGGCGGTCGGCTGTTTCCGTGCACGGGCGCGTGACCTGTCCGGGTCGGGAGGCGAGCACGTCGTCCGGGCGGGTGTGTCGGCCGGGTCGTCGCAGACGTCGGCCGGCTGGCTGGCTGACCACCGCGGCAGGCCCCGGCGCGGCTGTCGGAACGTGCCGGGCGCGAGAGGTGTCAATACTGAAGCCACGCGCCGCTGACACCCACGGCCTCCCTGTGGCCGCCGGCGGTGTTCGGTTACCGTCGGGTCGACCGGCCGCCTGCGCGCGAACCGGCTCGGTCGGCTGACAGTCCGGGTCTGGACCGCTGGCAGACCGCGGACCAGCGGGCCGACGGCGGCGGTGGTGCGGTTCGGCGGTGAGGTCCGCTGACGCGAGCGCGGCAGAGGCCCGCGTGCGACAGTGGTGACAGAAGAGGTGCGGCTCCGCCCCGAGTTATTACAGCCTGAGCTGAAGTAGCCGCGCACCAACTACTGGTGGGCACCGACTGGCTGCCACACGGATCGGAAGTGATGGACAGCTTCACGGCGAACTGAAGTAGCTAGCGGATGTGACTGTCGAGCTGACTGATGACTGCGAGACCGCGGATCGGATCACTTAGACTAGGGCGGTTCTTCTCCCTCGCGGTGTGAAGTCAAGCTGCTGTACTTGGGACGCTGCACGTCCGAATAATCAGGCAAGTCATGGCTGAGTTGTACTGCCGGAACCACACTGCAGAATATCAGTATAGATAGGGGGTGATTTACTATGGTGTAATATTGCTAGCTGTCGTGCTGGGCAGTTTTAGTGAGAATACGAATGGTCGAATATTTGAGTTATGTTGAAACATGACCACGACAGTAAGACACATGATCCGCTGTATCTGAGAAGAAGCATGCTCCGCTGTAGTTGGTGTTTTCGCTTATCCTACAGTAACATGTCTTGGTGGCCGCTTTGACGATGCTCTCGACGTGAGGCCTAAATGTTAAATTTTTGGCTAAAATAGTACTCACAGATGTGGTGAATATAAGGAGCGAAGGCCCGGTCAGGACAAGTGGGCATTTCGACTGGTCATTGACTGGTCCGCCTTCCAATCGGTCTGACAGTTCATGACATTTTTTCTGGTAAAAAGATCAACAAAAACGTGATACGAAACCTAATGATCATCTTCGTTATGATGTCAATTTCATCATTCTAGCCAACAATTGTCATACTCACTTAGCAAGTTGATCATCAATGTTTTATTATTTCTAAGATGCCTGTAATGCTGATTGCTGAAAACAGAAGATTGTCCGTGAAATTGCGTGAGAGATCAAGCGTGTTCATGATATGCAGGATTCAAAAATTACAATTGCAATGACAATATGACCAAACATGTTCTTACCTCAGATATCAACCAAACGAACATGATTGTTCCGGGCTAAAACGAGAAAATATGTGGAAGCAGCTAACATTTTAGGACATTATATTGAGATCATGTAGCAATGCTATGCTTTTTTGTGCATGGTCGTATATATGCTGTACTTCATGTTCTTCAAATTTGTTTAATGGTAATGCAAGGAAGGAATAAGCCCCGAATTAAAATATTTCCATATTGTCAGGCTTCCAGAGTGCGCAGCAAAATGTAAAACAATCCTCGCTTAAAATGCACGACTTAGTGTTTGATATATAATCCAAAAAATCAGCGAAATTCCTGCTATGGACAATGTTTGATTTATCTGTCTTTGATTAATCTGGAACACACTGTCCAACATCTGCAAGATTTTAACAATTCTACTATAAGATTAGCAATTAAAAACCACATTTTCTTGATTCTTCGAAATTCACCCTACTGCAACCCTCTTTAATTAATGGTAAGTCTGTCCGTCCTACAGCCAGTGGTTGCGCCGTTTTAGAATACATATGTTGATATTAATTGGACATGATGTAAGCTTTAAGCTTTCGAGTATAGAAGCTCAAGTAATGAATCATTAATGAACGCATTAACAGCAAAAAAAACTTTGAAAAAGCATCATGCGTAGAAGAAATTATGGGGAACGAAACTCCCACCACCATGATTAATTTCCTTTAATCATTTTTATCACCTGTTAAGGATTACGTGAGTAATCGAATGCTTAAAAACACGTAGGGCTCCGAAATTTTTTTTTTGATCGCTTTCTTCGTCTTTCTTCATTTTTTTTTGTCCTACTCACTGAATGCAAGAGGTACAGAGTGCAAACATCCCCGTCAATTTTCGGATTAGCATGCTAACTATTAGCCAAAGTGAGGTAGTATAATGTAATGCAGGCGTATTTGTCCAATGTACTTAATGTACTTGTATATAAACACCATTCTCAACATGTTATATTCATAACGGTTTCAATGGTTGAGAACGATTCATGTTCGTGTCGGACCTCGCTTCACAGACCTCTTCTTCGCTGCTGGACATTCTTAAGCGCGGACATTATTACCCGGCGCCACTCCAATTTGCAATTAGTGCAACATTAATTACCTCACAATAATAACCACATCCTAGACTTCCATATTGGTGTGGGACGGCCATCAGTATATGACACCATGCAGCGAATGGACAGGAAATGTGATTCTACGAAGTTGAACATGGCTTGACATGATAATTGTGAAAACGAAATCTAGACAAACTTACACATACCCAAACATTTTCAACTATTACACAACCAGCCGTGACCAATGGCGAAACTGTCCACGCGGCTCATCATATATAATTGCATAACATCACCAGCTAACTGTAGCATTCTCGTGGCTGTTGCTATGTTGCATTCTTTTCAGCCATCTTTGTGCAATGATGTCTCTGCATTTGTTGCGACGATTGCATGAAGTGTGAGTCGGAATTAATTTTAATATCTCATGCTTTTTCGAGCTCAGTGCTGTGCATGATGATCATTAAGTATTACGGATGGATTTGTTAAGGTTGGCAGCTGATAGTTATAGTAAAATACGTCATAATCAGGGTGCAGGCTGCAGATGAGCGCAACGCAGGACGCAATCATAGGACATACCATTCAGGTCTGCTTTTAAGGTAGATTATCAGGCGTGGGACTTAGCGTGCTTTTGGTGTTGCCGAGACATCACCAATCATTTGTAAAATGTTGCATATGACCAATGCATTCCATGGAAAGAACAGGTTCAACTTTGTAATTTGTTTTAAACGCTGAAATACTTAAAATACAGTTCAGGCCATATTGTCACATGTAACACCAATAATTGTGATGGTAAAACCACTCATTTTGAGAAGCCTCTACCTATGTAGATTAACGTGAAGCTTGAAGGCTGACGAATATTATAGCTTGGATATATAAATTTGGAGGTGGTATGGCATGATTATTAAGTACGTTGTGTGGTGTATTACAGACCATTCAATATGAACAAATCAAGGTGTCGTGGTCATACACTGGCTACTTCGTTATACTGAGGATGACATACAGTGCGTCATAATAAGCTGTGTGCTTTAATAATTGCTTCCCGCTGATTTGGGGAGGGCCCCGGCTTGATTCCTTCAGTTCTCGATTCTACTTTTTGTCCCAGTTGTGTTTATTTGAAGCCCCGGCGGCAATTTGTAGGGCCCAGTGTGATTCATCCGGACATCAGAACGAGCTTGTCGGTCCAGGCACGAGTTTTCGCGAATCCGATCCAGTATTTCTGGACCCGATGCAATTCTTCGGGATTTCTTGTGAATTTTTCCGAGCCCAGGTTGCTTGCCCGGGATCCGGCGTATTTTCACCCCGAAGTTTTGGTTTTCCAGCGCGATATGTTTTGGCGAATTCTCATCATTGTGCGATTTTGTGGGGCACTGCACGTTTTCTTTTAGGGCACTATGCGATTTTGTGGGGCTTATGGCACGATTTTTGGTGCTTTGGGCAATTTATGGACTCTGGATTAATTACTGTGACTCTGCGCTCAATTTGTCGGTTCTCTTGAGTGATTCGGTTCCAGTTTCGATAGGAAATTTGAGTCCTTGTCGCGATTTTTGCAGTCTCGGTACATTGTTCGGACCTCGGCGGGAGTTTGGGGGCTCCGCTCTATGTATTTATTTGTGACCTTGACGTCACATGGTGTGGGCTGACGGGAATTTTTGGAGCCCGAACGCGATTTTTAGGCCCCAGCGCGTCTCTTTTGGCCCATCACCTCTCAGAGGTTGGACATCTTATCCTTTGTCTCCCTTTTATACGCCACTGAATGGGCATATCCATCCAGCGTCTATCCAGCATATCCATGTTTTACAGCGTCTATTTCATGCGAATGTTTAGGGATAAAGCCTGGGAAGTGCAGTTCGCAGGATTCAGATGTAGCTGTTTTCAGCTACCCAGTTACTTTATTACTAGAAACTAGAAATCCCCATCACCAAATGTTGGTTCAGTGGCATAGCCAAGATCTGGTCAGGGGCGGGGAGAACTACTGAAGAGGCCCCAGCTTTCCGGAACTCCTCTGATTACTATCACTTTATTTTCGAAACGCGATTATATATATATATATATATATATATATATATATATATACCACGCCAAAATGGTTTAAAATGCTATCTAGGAGTTATCAATTCAGGTAAAACAAATGATTCAAGGTGTCGGAGAGGCCCCTAAGCAGGTATGAATATAGTTTGAAAATTAATAGTAAGGTACTCGATCCCCACGTATGCTATGCGGGATAAATTGAATAGTGTTATATATGTATTGGTAGATGTGTGGGATGTAGGCTGATAGCTCTTTTTTAATTTAGGATGTGGTATTGGATAGGGTGCTGAGTATGCTTCTTGTATCCTTTCTGTACAGGCTTAATCCAGATGGTCCCCTGTGGCTCTTATTACGTCTGAACACTTGTATACCCTTTTGACTCTCTGAACCTGTTCCGTCGTGTTCAGTCTCCAAATGGTGACAGTTCGTGGCTGATTGGCTTGCCACGACCATGTTAAAGCCTATGGAGTATTTACTGGTCGTTACGTTGTTTTTTCACCCCCCCCCCCCTGTCAGTTCGATCATATTGCAGATCGGCACCAAATTGCTCGGGTACGCTTCGCATGGCTTGGCATGCATGTTATATTGAAATAGGATGACTATGAATGGTTTGGATGATGTGTTTGGATGATTAGAAAGGCAAATTGATTGGGTATGCTATGAAGTAAAGCGACCCCATGATAACTTATGCTCGGTAATCATACCACACCGTACGCAGGAGCGGATCCGGAAGCTTGACTTAGAGGAATATAAATGTATATTTTAAACAACTCATCAGATTTCAACATATTTCAACATTCATTGGGTCTGCTTAGGACAATATTTATGTAGTAAAATGTTCTAAAGTTTATGCAATCCCGTTTTTATGCAGAATTTCGGCACAAATTGGTCTCTTGGGGGGGGGGGGGAGCAGAGCCCTGTTGCTCCCCTTGGATCCGCCACTAACCCGTGAGTCATCAACGTAACTGCGGATAGGATGGCAACATCTGTCCCCGACGCTCTTAGCCAGGGAGCATGCTTTTCGTCTCTGCATATAAGTTTTTCAAGGCTTAATGTGACACGATTTTTAACTTTTCGTTTCATTTATTTCAATTCCATTCTCCATATTTTCACAATACTCATGAAATAATGTGCAGATAATCAGGCGTTCTCTCTCTCAGCTAAAGAAGATGTTCCAACCAAGAATAAATGAATACTCAGGCAAACGAAAAGCGGTCGTGGAGCTGAAACAATTCAAGCGTGAGAGAGGATTTCATTCTCAGCACTGGTGTTTTGATAGTAGCTGAAGGCGAGATGCCGTCGTCAGCGGCCACGCGGCGGAACCGTAAACATCCTTTGGTGGCGGATAAAACGTTCGGAAAATTGCTGTTTGACGATGCTGAAGCTCACAAATAGGGTCACGTGTCCACATGTAGATGCAGCGAAGTAACTAGAATATCTGACGAATAAGTGTGTGAAGAAATCAAGAGGACTTCTGCGGACCAAAAAGCGTGCAAAGATAAATTAACAATCATTTGCTCAATCGAAGGGTCCCCTATACCCATTCAACCTTGTCCATTTTGTGGTATCTCAAGCTAATTGCTGATCTGAATCGGTGTACCTCCGGTAGAATATGTTGCATTACGTTACAGAGTATGTTGCTGTCTCGGTGGGACAATAGTATAGCAAATATCCTTAAGCGTGTTTGGAAGCACCCCATTAGAGGCTCCCACGTGCTCAAGGGGAATCAATCATCCATTCACACTCCCCTGTCCACGTTGCTGTGCCGGTAACAATTTACGAGGTGCGACCTCAACATACGACGCATTGCGATTTGTGATACCATTTGGTCACGCGCAATATAATTCGGTCGCAAGCCGTTCTGTACTCGATGCACTGCAATAGTTGTCACATGGCATGCGCTCACTCGGAGTTAACTTTGTGCCGTGTACCAGCCGCCACACCGAGCACTATTCATACGGGCAGGCAGAATATGGTGGATGCTTCATGTCAAGCTGATCACGTGAGCACGTGACACATGACGCCAACCGGGGTCATGTTTAACTCGCCGTGACATGACCACACACAGCCCGTGCGAAAGGTCGAACTGCCGACCTTTTGTGAAAGCATGCGCCCCTAGGGGAATGAGCCGTTTTCAGGAATTGGTAGCGTGATGGCCTCAGCCGTACCTCAGCCGGCCTCAGCCGTCCGTCAAGCGCGTGCATCTGTTTTGAGTGGGACACCTCCGAGTTTCGAACGACGCGTGTTCCAGGCACGGAATGTGGTGGACAGGCAGCCCGCTTTGACTGCCCGCGTTAGCCGAATAACTGGTGCTGTTCGGTGCGCGTGTGGTGGTGGGAGACGTGCGTATGTTTTACCAGTCTCTGTTGGATTCGGTGGCCGAGACTGCGTCGTGCAGTGGTCGGAGGCGTGCGCATGTTTTACCAGTCTCTGCTGGATTCGGTGGCCGAAAGTGCGTCGTGCGATGGTCGGAGGCGTGCGCATGTTTTACCAGTCTCTGCTGGATTCGGTGGCCGAGAGTGCGTCGTGCAATGGTCGGAGGCGTGCGCATGTACCAGTCTCTGCTGGATTCGGTGGCCGAGAGTGCGTCGTGCGATGGTCGGAGGCGTGCGCATGTTTTACCAGTCTCTGCTGGATTCGGTGGCCGAGAGTGCGTCGTGCGATGGTCGGAGGCGTGCGCATGTTTTACCAGTCTCTGCTGGATTCGGTGGCTGAGAGTGCGTCGTGCGATGGTCGGAGGCGTGCGCATGTTTTACCAGTCTCTGCTGGATTCGGTGGCTGAGAGTGCGTCGTGCGATGGTCGGAGGCGTGCGCATGTTTTACCAGTCTCTGCTGGATTCGGTGGCCGAAAGTGCGTCGTGCGATGGTCGGAGGCGTGCGCATGTTTTACCAGTCTCTGCTGGATTCGGTGGCTGAGAGTGCGTCGTGCGATGGTCGGAGGCGTGCGCATGTTTTACCTCGGGGGTTCTAGGCTGAAAATGATTCGCTTTTAATGTTGCATCCCACCAGATTTATAGACCTTATATTCATGGTATGAAGTAACTATCTATACCAATGCAGTACATCCTGTGCTAAGGTGGGCCAAACTTAGCGTACACCATGATTGTCAACATAGCTAATGTTGCAAATTGCGCTATGCAATACAGGTTGAAGGAAACTTAGTGCTGCCAAACTTAGCGCATTTGGTTCATCAGCAACGCGCATGGTCGGGAGTGCGCGTTGCGTCCGCGGAAGTTGATGTTGAACTTGCGGTGTCAGCTGACCTGATTCTTCACTGATGATTTACTTGAATTGCACAGTGTGATCAGTCGAGGCTAAATGTTCGATTTCGCCTTGGAACAGGTTTTGTCGAGGAATGGTTAGATGCATTTCGAAGAGTGAATGAGCTTTATTCCTTCCCCTGGCTATTCAATATTGAACAGAATAATATTTCCGGTAGTTGGCTTTTTTTTGGGAGGGGGGTTCGAATGTCAATCCATGTTTCGCATGCAGCAGTCTATCCTATTTGGCTACATGCACTATTACAGGCTCGATTGCTATCGGTCTTTCCTATGGCCAAATATTCAGAAGTTAGGACGGCCAGCTTAGGAATGTCTCAGGATGCCAATACATGTGTCATCTGTCTGCATACCTACAGTTCACTATAAATAATTGGGTCCTTTTTTCTTTTTGTTTCCAGATCGGCCACCACCAGTTATTAACTAATAACTGGTGGTGGCCGATCTGCAAACAAAAAGAAACAAGGACGCAATTATTTATAGTGAACTGTAGAGAGGCTACTTCTACTAGTAGAAGTAGCCTCGGGAGCACCTCAGCTAGGTAACAAGCTAATAACGTCAAGGAACTCCTGGGGCCACAAAGTGAAAAGTGTTATGAGGGGGAAAGTGTGCATACACATGCACAAGCATACAGACCCGCATATGCACACACATGAAAGACGTACACCTAAGCTTACTTCACATGCATAAATACATATGCACTCCTACATCTATGCAAATCTACATGCATACATATATACTAACATGTACATACATATACATACACATATATGCATCAATACACATTTATGCACATGAATATGAACATAGTTGCATATGCACACCTGCAATTACATGCAAGTAAGCATATAGGTGCATATGCAGCATCATATATGAATATACTTGTTGATCCACATTTGGTCATACATACTTATATTATCCACCTACATATAATTCCTGCTTATTGTTGTATGAAATTTATCCAGGTAAATTTTTGCTAATCATTTAGTTTGTGGTGTATAAGTCAACGAAATGAGCTCTAATAACTTTTTTATATCTTTTTTCTTAATAGGTACATGATTACAGGAAGGAAATTTTGTACCAATGCTACTATTCCAAGTTCTTGGTGCTATTTGGTGGTTTCTATTTCGTAATTG
The DNA here is from genome assembly GCA_034440575.1 of Imbricaverruca yamaguchii. Lineage (NCBI taxonomy): Eukaryota > Metazoa > Arthropoda > Thecostraca > Neoverrucidae > Imbricaverruca > Imbricaverruca yamaguchii. The sequence goes on along the minus strand of JAOTOL010001416.1, from coordinate 453,132 downwards.
CTCAAATCGGTTTCTAATAACATGTAGCCGACATATAGTGACAAGAGCATAACGGTACCTCTGTATGCTGTTTGTTTAGTCCCTTTCATTCGGTTAATATATGCATTGCAAATATAAACGCACACAATTCACTAGGATTAATGTCTTAAAGATTGGTGCCTCCCGGCTCTATGCGTCCTACATTACATTGTATTCTGCCTAACACGGTACTTCTCAATTTAAATAGAGCATTAAATATGACGTGATCAGTGTCTTCTCTGGCATGATGATGATCGATAAATTATTCCATGATTTGGCTGTTTTATGAAAAATGTGTTTTGAAAAGTTTTCATTCCGTTTGAAAAATTCTTCAGAAACTGCGCTGATACTTCCCGGAGTTGCCTTCCTGTTGAATTTTCTCGGTTATCGGCGATTAAATGTGCTATGCATCGTGGAAGATATTGACGGGATTTAATAATTTTTTTTTACAAAGAAGCAGTTAATTAATTGCACGGCGGCTCGTTCCCAGTATATTCCATCCCAATCGTGTCCTTAGGTCTTTTCCGAAGACGTCCGAGATAATGATCCAGTTCTTGGTCTTCCTACTCTGCTTTGTAATTATACCTGCCGACATACATCACATTTTCAGCCCTGTCTCTCCTGTCAAATCCTCACACCCAGTTTCGAGGGGGAGGGTCGATGGAGACCCCTCTAACGTCCAGAAAAAGCGTTGCACGAAAACGAAATAGGTGTCATCGGAAAGCGCTCGACGAATAGGGCCAGACACCTCCGCCCCCCCCCCAAAAAAATATCCCAAAAAGTGACGTCGCTAGGGGCCCTAGAGTTTCACGACTTACGTTGTGTTTGTGGCTCCGTGGGGTTCATTTTTAGGGAGATTTGAGAATACAAAAATGATTTGAATCAGAAAATGAAAGCGAAATCGACCAGGACCATAAAATGTTTGGCTACCCAAAAATCACAATTTTATTACTGTTGACACATCAAAATTTTGAGGTTTACAGCTTTCTTTAATTTTCCTTTTCTAATGGGTAGAGTCTACCGGAAAATGTTCTTCGAAGTCAACTTGCACCAATAAAATGCTTACTTTAGCTAAAATCTTGTATTTTAACTCTAATGGGCAAACATACAAAACTAATAAGTAATCAAAAGCGGAAAAAGTGAAGAAGAAAAAAATCCGCCGGTGCATTTTGTTGCATCTGTAAAGATAAGCAAACGCTAAAAGTTTCACTAAAATATTTGTATCCGTTAAAGCCTGACGACTGGCTTAACTATTTTGGAAGTGCCTTCACTTGAACTTGACTAACTCGTTGACCCTAGATGACCTGACTTCATCATTTCACACAACATGCCAAATTGATGTGGGAAAAGGTATGCCAAAGTTCGGTGCGCTGGGGTGCGCTGTTCTTTCGCTGTCCGCGGAAAACCTTATGGGGGGGTCGTCAACGACCTCCCCTCGAGACGGCGTGGGTTGCTTAGCGCATACCATACGAAATAGTCGAATAAAGGTCGAATATAAACTTATGCAAATTCGAAAAGACATTTCTCGAAAATCTGCTTGCAAAAAGCGGACGTGGGTTTAGCAGAATGTTTACTTTAACTCGTCTTCTACTCATCTTCACACCCCGTCTCTGGTGAGGTGGGGTGGGGGTCGATACATGCCCCCTCTAATCTCCAAGCTAACAGTCGCACGAAAATGAAAGAAGTGTCATCGAAAAGCGCTCGACGAGCAGGGTCCAAAACCATTCCCCAGTAAATGTTACATATCCCGAAAGTAACGTCCCTGTTCCATGTGATCACGACTGGCATATTGGTGTCTCTGGGTGGTTTTTGTCTCATTTTTGGGAGATTTTAAATACATTTGGAATTATTTTGTATCAGAAAAGGAAGATGAAGCTGACCATGGCCTTAAGATTTTTGCCCAACCTAAAAGCTGCATTTCAAGTTTTTGAAATTTTCCCAAATTTTGAGTTTTCCATTTTCTTCAATACGTATTTTTGTAATTGATAAGGCGGACCACAAAACATTGTTTAAAGTCAACTTGCCCTATAAAAAAATAATTGCTCGAGTCAACATCTTCGAGTTTAGCCATAATGTGCAAATATTGCAACAGAACTAAAACGTTCTCAAAAACGAAGAAATAAAAAAAAAATTGTGCGAAATTGGGTGTCTTGTTTGGATTATGTTCTTTTCGACTATCTTTGACCATTTCGCGACCACGGGTGAAGGAGAAGAAGAAAATGGTACGGACATGGAGGCCACTGGAATATGGAGGGGCACATCAAAATGCGCCAACTAGTTTTCTATGAATTAAGCTGTTGAATATGGGGGGACCACAAAGCTGGTGGCAATACTTGTCAGGCTGGGGGAGAGGAGGGAGGGCAGCCGCCCTTTGAATTAGACATGGCTCTTCACTACTGGCATCGAAATAGACAACTGCCAATTCAACAACGCCGGGAATATGCTTTGGGGCCTAGCAGTGTGTTATTCTCTCGCGGTCTCGCAGCCTACCTTCTGTGTCGATCATCTGTTGTAGATGACGCCGATTACATGTCTGCCCGGGCAGACAGCGTCGTTTCCTCCCGGAAACAGACACTCAGTGTGCCCATCACTATCTCATCGGCAACCATGCACATGTCCGATCGAGAGCTCGCAGCACTTAGCCTCGCCGGACCGAGGTGGGGGTGGTTGTGGGGGGAGGTTCTCGAGGGTACCCTCCCCTCCTTAGTCTTTTCTGGTATAGTGTCCGAATGGGCATACGCAAAGACACGAAACATCATGTGCCTTCTTCTTCATTGGTTTTGCATGTGTCGTGAAAATTTCAGATTTCAGATCGAGGTTATTAAATGTCATGGGTCTGGGATGGTGAAAGATGTCTATGCTCCGAACTATTCGAAGTGCCACCAAACTGAGTGGTTTTAGCATATCAACAACAAACTCGGAGCATGCTGATATTTCATCAAAACGAACAATTCTGGCAGCTCGAACGTTTTGTCATTGCCCAGATTACTGACCTGGTGTTAGGTTCCCGGTGTTTCCCAGTAAATTCCTCGGATGTTTACCATCTTGAGCGGTGTGAGTAGCATTTGGTGCTAATTTGCCATGAAGAAAATTGGATATTGACGGTTGTAAATGCATTCTTTTCATGCAATACCTATGAGCATAATGCTAGGCTTAAACAATGGCGAGGGGATCTGTCGGTCTCAACTCCAATGGTGGTGACAATCATGCCAGGCACACCTCTTAGCGTTTCAAAAGTGTAAGTCTGCCGGCAACTTTAGCGCTGGCGGCCCATCAACGTTCAGGGACTGGTTTCGCGCCCGGCCAGATCCGTCAGTACCAGTACCACCACAGCAAGACCACCACAAGATCCGTCAGTAGAGGGCGACCAGCGGCGGCGCATTAATGATGGCGGTTGAGTGTCCAGAAGTGTTAAAGAAGACAATTCTCAACGTAAGAATATTTACAAAATTTTAATCTAAGTGGCAATGAAATGGATATCTGAAGGCAAGCTAACTTTGATAAATTAACTATGCGTCATATTTTATGGAGATAAGGTCTCATAAAATGTAAATATTCTTCTCAGACATTCACGTCAGCATCCGGACGCGCTTGTCGTGGACGCGTATTTCAGAGTTTCTGAACGGCATCGCGAACCGACTTGTTTCCTTATTGATCTGGAGATCCCCCATGACCACATTACCATTGCGTCCGACGCCTGCCACATGATTGAGGGTGGTCCGGTGTCCGCTGACGAGCATATACAACTTACTGAAGCCCGCGGCTATCGTCCCATCTCCGCGCCCCTCCCGTTCTCGACACACCCGCGCGGCGACCGGCAGGGCGCTCGACGCGCCGCCCCCTATCCGCTCGCACTGCTCCCGAGGGGTGCCGACTGGGCGGCGGGTCAGACATCGGGCAGACTTTACGAACGCACACTCAGCAGACGTCGCGGCCAGCCAGGTTCGGCCGAGGCGCGATCAGCACGCCCTCAGACGCCAGACGGCTGCGACGATGGCACCGCTCAGATTGGCAGCGTCGCTATCAAACCGGATATATTTAACCAGCCGAATGACGTTTCGGTAATTTAAGCCCGCTAATGACTTTTCGCTGAACGCATTCGGATGAATTCGGTGCTGGATCTGAGGGCTGATTGCAGTATTTTACATACATTGTTAATTATCAAAATGCATGCCGATAGTAATTAATTGTTGAGTCATTTAGCCTACATGCATTTGAATGTTTTCGTTCGCGCATGCCAATTAGCATAACAGACACATGTCTATTACACATGTCTATTACACATGTCTATTACACATGTCTATTTCACATTTTCGATGCCCGTCTAGGACAATATATGGATGTGGATATGTGTGGTGTGTTCTAGTAAGGTGACTATTTGTGAAATATCATCCGAAGTGGATACTACCCGCAATCTATCAAGACCAACAAGTTGCGATTCGCTTTAACGTTCACACTCCTCATGTACGGGACCGCTATTTGGGGTTCAGATGTTAGAAGCACCTGTCTTCAGGTCTAACTGATGGCTTTAGGGAGCTCGCACTGATGTCATAAGAACACTTATGGAAATATGGAGCTTGCACCGATGTCATACGAACACTTATGGAACTAGTGAGCTCGCGTCGATGTCATAGTAGCATTTGTGGAAATATCTGTGTGACATAAGTTAAGGTCGCCGTTAGTGGTGCTGAGACGTTGCTCATTTACAATTAATTTCATACGTTCCAACCAAATGCAGAATGCCTGTGTCATAGTCGTAGTAACCTGCATGCTGTCTTCTAGTCGTAGTCACTGCCGTACTGTATTCTAGTTATGGGCACTATCATGCTGTGTTCTAGTCGTAATCACTAGCATGCTGGGCTATATTATTTGATTAGGCGAGTATCTACGCTTTCCGTGATCTGTTACATCACATTCCATCTGAAATGCCCATTAACGAGCATTTGGATACAGGCAATCAATCAGAAGTGGATGCTTTGTTGATTGACACAGGTTAAGAATCCTGTTGAAATGCTAACAATGAATGCACATTTAATTACATTGCACCCAAACATGTGAAGCAAGCTATGGTACCTTTCGGGAAGCCGTTATTTTTCTTCACAAACGTATGCATTTGCTCTTTCGCATCATGTTAATATTAGAAGTCGTGAGCATTTTCGGTAATCATGCGAATTTAAATGAAGAGACAAGCATACCTGGTGCCTGGTGCGGAAAGACAAGCATGCCATAAGCCTAGTGTGGAAAGACAAGTACACCGTCAGCTTCATGCGGAAATGTCCATACTGTTACCCAAGGAAAACGTAAATCACGTGCTTTCTTGTCCTATCCATGAACATTGATTGAACCCTCTAGCGTACCAGACCGAGCAAAAGAAACTGCTTTTCACCGTACCACCTACCATGCTGGGAAGCTACCTCCACTTCCAATCCAGGCTGGTTAATCGGTTATTAGCACTTGTGAGCGCGTCGACTGCATTGTCATGCAGCGCCCATGCTTACAATTCAGCGAAACCATTGCTGGAAGGCAAAGTGAGGCATAGATTGGAGATGTAGCGGGAGTGATTTAAGCAGGCAACAGGTCAGATAATATTCAGACCTGTCGCCTACCTGCTCGTGCCCGAGCAGACAGCTTTTCACATTGCATAGCTTCACTGCTATTGGCAAGTTTACTTGGCCTGAGAGTGATGGTCTAGGGTTTGCCTAGCTTGTACGATAACTGGTTCTAAATTTCAATTTCTTCTCAAATCCACCGAGTTCTGAAATCCAGGAGCCGTCAATGCCCTTGTATTGACCGGGCTGATAATTAAGCAATTCGGCGACAAGTTGTGCAACAGTTCCAACAGCATTGCCACATACATGTCGTTTCCAAGTTCGCGCCTCCAAGACTTTACAGGCACCAGTGACCGTCAATCGCCCGGCGTCTGCACGCCTGCTCACCTTCGCCCGCTCGGTTTCATCTTACCGCCTCGATCGTCCAGTCGCGTCTGGGCCGAGTCATTCGCGCGATAGGGGACCATGGACAGGGGGCTGGGCAGGCTAAAGCCCTGCATGTCACTGGTCGGCATCACCTATTGCACCACATCGCGAAGGGATGGGTCCGGTCGTCGCACTCCAGTCGCGCTCCACGTGCACTACATGGTGCATTGGTGACACGGTGTCACAATGGTGACACCTGACTATGTCATGGCGTGATGACGCAGCACCCGCCGATCTGCCGACCGTCCCGATGAGAACGGAAGCTGACCAAGCAAAACATTGGGCGACAGCCAACCGCCCGAAGAGTCAAAAGGCCTGTGTCAGCGCAGCGACGGCACCTCGACGACGGCTTCGCTCGGAGCGTTTATGACTGGACTCGACGAGCCCCGGGACTCGACGAATCCGAACACATGGGAGCCAAAATAATTCCGAGAGGGGAGTCAGAAGTTGACGTCGTTGCACTATCGTAGAGAGATTCAACAAATGTCTGCGATAACTCGAACAGCTTCTTAGCATGAAACCAACATTTGGAATTTGCGGACAGAATGCACGAAGGAAAAATGAATAAATTGGCATGCAAAATAAATGACTTTTGTACGTTAGGAGGCGCTCCATGGTCTAAATTTCACCGAAGCCTAGTAATTATCAAAGCATACATCACAGTTATTTTCTGTAATCGAAAGTCACTAGTAATTGAGTCGAACCACACCACTCATGAATTATATCATAGCATTGTTTAATACAACGAAGAATGGCACTTCAGTGCTCCTGGGTTTTAGGCATTGCGTGAGAAGAAATATACGACCTTCGATATACCAGGAGGTGCTGTGTTTACATCAAAAGTGCAAACACAGCACCTCCTGGTATATCGAAGGTCGTATATTTATTCTCACGCAATTATATCATAGCAGTTAATAATTACTTCAACCGCACATGAGCAAAATATTTGCAGTACACATATTAGCAAACGAACCAAATCAGCTCTTTTTTCCCAATGACAATGTGATCGCAAATCTCGGCTTAGCCAGTGCAGCATAGCGAATCTCAATAGAGGCTCTCGTGGGTCTGTGCTCCATAAGTGCTTCGGTTAGGCAAGCTGATTTTTGTTTATCATCGGAAAATAAGATCACTTCATTCTCTCATTTAGTGCGTGCTTACATATTTATTTCAACATCCGCGTCAAGTCGACTGCTGCAGCGTTATGCTGCTGTGAAGCATCGTTGGGAATAGGACAACTGCTCAGCGTTGCGACATTTATAGGAAGCAATGATATGCATAAAGTGATTGTCCTGCCAACTTACGATTACTGCAGCATCAGATTTCTGTTGATGCCAGAAACTGTGCGGACCCGAGATCCGTCCCGGTCATACGACATGACATGGCAGTTTATGCACGCATGAGTAATATCAGCTAGCTAATGTATGCACCACGCTGGCTGATGCGCAATTGTCGGCGTGGCTCTGCTTTCATCTGCTGGCCAGCGTCTGAAACTTGTTCAGCGCAGGATGAATTTCCGGCGCTCTCGGAAGGGACTCTACCATATGCGGGGTAGCGGGCGCGGGCCACAGCGTCACCACGGGCTGGGAGACAAATTCTGGCCATGTCCTCCGTGTTTTCCGCGTAAGTGTCACCACTGGATGGATGGAAGACGCGGGGTCATACATCACGGGTACGTTGCCGACTCGACCTGTCACTGTCGAATTAAGGGGACCAGAAATCAACACGTCTCTGGCCTTTCACTGGCACGCATGGATGCATTCCAGGCCGGATTACGCCCGAGAAGAATTCCACTGCCATCCGCTGGCCTCGAGATAATCCCTGAAAGTGCATCCGTCCATCAGTGACGTGTCTGACTTCGTCTGGATACTGGTCGGTTCTGAATAACTGACATTCCAGATGCTCCGGCGAGATCTAAGTTCTTGCATTGTGTGGCTAGTGCTGCTTCCATTCACAGTTGATCTTGATCGGTGTCGTACCTGATTGGTTTGCCTGGCTGGGTTCCTTGCCGTGTTAGCTGTACTCGAGGGAGAGTCAGATAATATGAATCCCATGCCATAAGAAGTGTGGTATGGGATCCTTATTACAGCCAAAGCAGCATTGCAGTGCGTCAATGCTGGAAGGAATGCGTCTGTTGAATTGCTGCATGAAAATAGCAATGTGATGAAAAGGGTGTATGCAGCTTTATGATTGCATCCGGGCAATGAAAAAAGCAGGTTAATCGTTCAGGTGTACAAAAACTAGACAATTCAATTTCCGATTTGACTCATCTATTCCTCTTCTACGCTGGCATGGCAGATCAAGGTGGCATGGCAGATCAAGGTGGCACGGCAGGCCAAGGTGGGATGCTCAGTCGACTAAGGTCGACTGCCATGGTCATGAATTCAGGAGTATCAAATACTGAATTGAATTAGCGTCAATCACAAAGTACAGTTTATTTTGCCGAATGTGAATTAGACACCGAAGCCGCGGCTCTTGAAATCCTCTTCGCGAGGCATTAGCAAAATTTCATGTTGCGCAAATTGCTTGTCATTGAAACCATAGGTATGTGGTACAGGGTAGTAGAACACTGGAACCAGCTGCCAGAAAACATCGTCAGTAGCAGCACATTGAACATCTTTAAAAACAGCATAGACAATCATTATAAGAATAGAGGGCTTGCTTTTCAGTATTACAGGGAGGGCTGATTGACATATTTGGTGGGCAACTGGTTCAGTGTACAGAGTGCAACCAAGAAGGGCCCTTGTGGCTCATAGTTGCACTAATATTTTATGTCTTTATGTCTTTATGTCTTTAAATCGTTGAAACCATAAAATAGCGTATTAGCGTAATATAATATCATGTGCAACCGTCGGTTCATGTTGGCAATGGTCGATTGATGTGGACAATGGTGGGCTGATGTTGAATGGTTGGCTGATGTGGGAATGTTCGACTGACGTGGAAATAGTCGGCTGATATGGCCAATGGTCGGCTGGTGTAGGCAATTGTCGGCTGATGTGGGAATGGTCGGCTGATGTGGAGATGGTCGGCTGATGTGGGCAATTTTCGGTTGAGGTTGTTAATGGTCGGCTGATGTTGGCAATGGCCGGTTGATGTGGGAATGGTACGGCGTGACGCTTATCAAAGGGCGCAATATGCACACCTTCCGTTTGTATTTTTATGGATGAGTTCAAACGCTGGGTTCCTTGCCCCATAGCACAATATGACGGGAGTCATTATATCGCAGTTGTACCAAAATTCAATTTTGGATGAGCGTGAACATGTTTCCTTCAACGTTCACCATAAAAGTTTTCAATGGGATGACAAGCCATACATCCGAAGATTACATGCAGTTATGGCGTAAAAGTATAGTTCTGTGCAGTGTGATTTATGGAGATCTCTGCATTGAGAGCATCTACACATAACGGAGGATTACCAAAATTTCGGACGGAATTAAAAGTGGCGTACAATGGTGGAATATGGATAGATATATCATGACATTTCCATGTTCACATAACGTATATCTCGGACCTTTCGTGCACTATTGTCCAAGCGGTACTGCGGTCGGCTAGGTACATGTGCGCGGTTGGTGCCATCAATTTTTCGCCGCACCCCTGGGTCTGGAGTGGCTAAAAAATGACGATCATCTGATTGCGATCTATATCCGCGTGATCAGCTGGTGCTCAGACTTCACCTACTAGTTTCCCCTGTACACCACTCGCTTCAGAATGCCCCGCCAGCTCTCGATTGGTGGAACCTGCGGGCAGTTGGGAGACTTGTCCATGTAGTCGACTTTCACCTCGTTGAAGAGTGTTATGGTTTCACGAGCGTAGGGAGCCGTGTCTAGGTCTGGACACAGAACACAGCCTCCATTGAGGCACCGAGAAGCTTGAAACGGAGCTAAGATGGCCCCGGCACACTTCCCCGGTAGAATGTCATCAATCGTGACCACGAACTTGCAGAGCACTGGCTTAGTAATCCTTCTATAGGGACGTATGGCCATGCAGACCAAAATCTCCCTCGGGAACTTCCCTCCGGACCATGGCTTCGCTTCATCTGGGACACAGCCATCAGGCCCAGTGCATAATCCTACGGTGCTCAGCATCTCACTCTCAGTATAGGCGAAGCAGGCTTTGTCACTTATTGCGACCTTTCACCCCCAGCCAGCATGGGTCTACAAGGAGAGTTGGCGAATCATCGGTTCGCGCGACTTCTTTTGCTTACCTGTCATTTGAGGTGCATTCAGTCTCTGCCAGCACTTGACACCAGATTCTTGTAGAACTTGTGACTGACTTAACCGGATGTTCTTCCACAAATCAGTGATCATCTCGCGAACTTACTGGTGTGACAACGCCGCCATTTTGCACAGTGGCATCAAGTGTGCAGTCGCTAGCATAGCCAAAAAGAACATGTGCAACAACTATTAACTTGCCTCTTGCCTGGTATATGCTGTTCCTTCATGTCTCTATTCCGGTCTAATATGTACATACATATATATATATATATTTAAAACACGTCCGAATTTCAAGTCATCGCCTGTTACTTGAAAATGGTAAGGGAATGGTGTTGGTACAACTCATATTTCCTTTGCTTCTAAAATGTAGTTCACATTGACCGTTGGAAGTGCAATTCAACTAGTTTGACTTAAGTCGTAGCTATGCTTTTCGATTTGGATATTAGTGCTATCAAAGTTTCCAAACTTAGACACCTTGAAATATTGGGTTGTAAAAGTGTAAGTTGAATGTATTGCATAGCTGCTAAGCATATTGGAGGCTATTGCAGGCTAAAGCTAAAACTGACCTCATGTGACCTGCTTTCGTTTTATCTGAAGTTGCTTCCCATGCAGTGGATACTTAAATGAGAGATCAGTTTATAAATTTGTGTATCGCCCCAGCGTGACCTGTGATTGGGTCACCAGGTTAGAAGTCTGAAAATTTGCAAAGATGTTTCAGCACCATATCAGTTATTTTTGGAACACAATTGTATACTTCAAAAGTTATGTCCCGGACGTTTTCAAGCTTGAACTTTGTTGACCTTGCCATATGGCATGACCTGATCTCACCTAATGATTTTCGGATGACGATACAATATAAATATTTTACAGGAACGGTTCTGTTGGAATAACCCGAATCACGATAATATTTTCCAAGGCAGAGGTCATGTCACTAGGTTGATCTATTAATACTTTCAGCGACATCATTGTAGCCGAAAATGAACAAACAGACGTGATATCAGCTTTAGGCTATATTGGCTCGCCAATTATATTGGTTATGAATCTGCAACTTGTAAAGTTCGGGAGCTGGTTTTCAAGCATAATTCTGACATAATCTGTCTTATCCTTTTTGGACTCATTTGCACTAAGCTAAGCATAAATATATGCTGATTCATAAAAAAGCAGTGTGAAAAGAACACAAATAATGTTTTTTTAATCACCTTGTCGGACTTAGGTCATGGTCCTTATATTGATTTATTATGACCTCATTGCTAGGCAAAATGTACATTTAACGTAAGCTTCGGACTTACCATGAGCAGAGCTTTCAGACGGTGTCCTGCATTTCATCCTAGCGTACGTAGATCGGACGTTAGAGGGGGTTTCAAGAACCCCGCCCCCTGCCCAGACTTGGCTAAGGTGTACTTGCCGGCCAGCCCTCCCATGGTGAAGCACTACCATCCATGTGGTACAATGTCAGAAAACATGCCAAGTGTCAATGATCAGTAATTCTAGCAATGATATGCTCATCCAGTTTATGGCTTATCGTAACTTCAGACTGGTCCAGCTGAAGATGCGCCCCTGGGAACCTGGCTTGACCTTGTCTTCCGAAACATGCCACTGTCTATGCTTCATCTGCACAATCCTCAAGTTGCTCAGAATCTTAAATTGTGTGGTTTCTGTGAAACTTTCCACAGATGTAGGAGTGATGTGATGGAAGAGACAGCTTGAGGTGTGTGGGACAGGAGCCTGGATGAGGTTGCAACTCTAGCGACGGTTATCTCCATCTGCTTTGAGCCTGAAGCTAGAGGGTATGATTGACATTTTACAAGACGATGGAGCTTGTGCTTGCAAACTATGCTCACTAGCGCCATGCAGTCGATGCGTCCCTAAACTGCAAACTATGCTTCTAGTTTTAATTGGCATTGAAGCTCACGGGTGCTGATCAAACTCATTGCGGACCGACATAAATGTGTGTACCAGCCTCTGCGTTGATGTGGTGCTAATAGGTCCTTGGCCCGTCGAAAACAGCACTACCCCTACCTGATATCGAGCTTGGGCTGTCCGCAGCATACTGCGTACTGCATTGTTGTATGCTGAATAGGACCATTGTTGGCCTTATTGGATGGCAGCGGGATCTACTTGTGGCGCAAAGATATTCCGATTTTTTGCAATATGTTTTAATATTTATATTTAATACTAATTCGAGCTGCTTGTATGCTTAACTACCTGAAACAGTTTCAAAACCATATGTGTAGACCTCCTGCCTAACGACAATATCATTTCACTTACTCATCTCTTTGGAGGGAAGAAACGGTCTTGGTTGAAACACAGCTTCTGGGGGGAGGGGGGGGGGTATAATATGGTCTAACCCAGTTTCCAAAGGTGCCAATGTACCGTCCCAAAGTTTTCACACATTTGGGGCGTGAAGAGGAGGCAATGTCTTGCTGGCTCCTCTTGGCCCATCTTTTATTTTGCACTTATCCTGCCCATAACTTCGCGCTCTAAAGCGGGAATATTGTTCATGTGCATTACCCCGGGGCTACTTAAACCACTTAGGTTTACACTGCCCTGACAAGACTTGACTTGGCAACACAGGTAAGTTGTATTTTGTTGTTCTAGCTTTCAAATGATATATCATGTTGCATATCTAGAGCCGACTGCATGGTCTTCCTCATATAGTTGGCAAAATATGATGATCGGAGTAACTCTGTGTATATTTTATTGGTCATCAGATCTAGTTTGTTAAGAAGATCTATGTTCAGAAGATCTGCGTACAAAACATCTATTTTCACAAGAACTACTCGAAAATGAATGTGTTCACAAGATCTACTAAGAGCTGGAAATATTCACAAGATCTACTCACATGTGTAGATGTTCAGAAGATCTTCTAGCCAATGAAAATATTCTGAAGATCAATTTGTAGATGTATATGTTCACAAGATCTGTTAGGAGGAAGAAATGCTAACAAGAGGTAAGAGATAAGAGGTAAGAGGTAAGATTTCAGGTAAGGTGATGTTGGGTCAGTTAGGTTAGACTATGTTAGGTCAGGTTATGTTATTAAGAAGATTTTGTGAACATTTCCAAATCTGAGGAGCTCCTCTGAAAACATTCATACGAAAGTACATCTTCTGAGCAATTAAATTGACAAGTTCTGAAGACTGATGTCTTATTTAATATGATTCTGTACATTCAGACTTGGAAGTAGATCTTGTGAACATTTCCAGCTCTTAGTATATCTTGTGACCATCTCCCTCTTGAAGTTGATATGTTGAACATATCGCTTCTCAAGTAGATGATGTGAAAATATATTTTCTAAACATATATCTTCTGAAAATAGATCTTATGCGACTCATCCATTCCACCGCATTTGATACAATGCTTCAATACGCTAACTGATATTGTGCAGGCCTCTGCTGACTGGTTTTATTCTCATGACATCTGTGAAAATCTGGTGCGTATAGTGCAGCGACTCCATTCTATGTCGTATGTCATCAGTTTTATGTCTGATCTATGCCGCAAAAATGCATCGCATTATGTTCCGAGCCTCCATGCTGATCGGCATTAAATCGCCGCCAGTCTTCTTTTCCCTTCTGCCTCACGTTGTTGAGGATAGATAATCAATCGCTGTTTTTCCGCACGTTTGGCGAGCCACAAACCACGCACAAGCAGGAACAAAATACCGTGCCGTCTCCTGGGGCTACCAAGGTCGTTAATACCGACCAACATCGATGAGCCGTGCTCTGCGCCAGCTGAGCGCACCATTGCACCATTCGGCACATTATCCTCCGCATACTTGGCCAGGCTGTTGAGCATGAACAAAACATATCTCCGCCGTCTGGGGCTACCAAGGTCATCAATACCAAGCAGCGGCCGTGAGCCCTGTTATACGCCACTTGAGCATATTATTGGATCACTTAGCACATTACCGCTGGTCTGGCGACGCATTGACGACGTATTGGCGACGCCTTGGTGACTCCTTGGCCACGCCTTGGCCACCCCTTGGCGATGTATTGGTGACGCATTGGCGACGCACTGTGGACGACACATGCATCCACTTTCGCCCTAGCGTATTTTCGGCGGCATCCTCCTTCCCGTGGTGCTCCTACTATCCAATCAATTGCCACGGCATTGGAGCCGTTTTTGTCTTCCGTTTGCACTCCTTTTGATCGCGTCCATGTGCCAGCGAGCTGGCCGTTCAGGCTCGAGGAGCTGCGACCCCGTTCGTCTTGTAATTGACATGCGCTCCCGACATTGTCGCTGTCTGCATGATTCTCGGTGACGAAGGCCGACCTATTCATGCAATATTAGACCTAGACATGCATGTTAGTAGCTGGAACTGTCCAGAGACCGCTCTCGGTGGTGGTCTTGCTGGACATGATCTTGCTGGTTCAACTGGACATGGTCGGGACTGGTCCTGCTGGATACGGTCGGGATAGTCCTGCAATGGCCGGATGATTGTCCCGCCGGACTGATCTTGCAGCATACGACGGGAGCTCGTTCCACTAGCTTGTTGGGATTCCAGTTGGTCTGACTCGCCGTGTTCTGAAGTGGTGTGACCTGCCGCTTTCCTGGGTTGCCACTTCGACCCATCACATCCTACAGTAGTACAGTAGTGCAGCATAGTCCCCGATACCAGGTCCGAGATAACGTTCGAGCCACCTTGCTCCTGGTTAATTCGGTGTTAAGCCCGGAGTTGCTTGCGCCCACTGCATAGTCGTCAGTTGTGTATTACAGGGCTCGTGTCTATGGCGGGGTTAACAGCACACAGACGAGCTCTGTCTTTCGTAGGCAAGGCGCTTATTCTGGGTGGCTTCGTGGCCGGACGGGGCTTAGTCAGAACTTTGCGCAATATGTCAGTAGACAGGACTTAGCGACGATCCATACTGATCTGCCTCAATCCCGACTGCCCCGTGCCGTTCAATATTGCAACGTTGCCTGTCCAGGAGATGTCCCACCAGAAAGTAATAGCAGGAGAGATGGTAGACCTGATAGTGTGGCTAGATTAGGACATCAGGAGGTCACGATTACATAATAATTATCGGAGTCTATGAATTTATATCATCATTCCTTCAAAAATGATCCCGCTCCTACCTCAGCACCGTTCCACACTAATATGAAATCCATCCGCATCAACAACTGACGTAATTTTGCGAGGAAGAAACTGGGTCTAAGGTTACTTTTGGGTGCGAATGTGTAATATTATCAGTAATACGAAAATATTATGACCTGGTAACTTCTCTTTTTCCTTCATGTAATGACGTGCATTGAAACTAGTTACCTCATTATCTTCCCCGTCTCACTCATGTTATTAATCAGTTTATGTTCACTCTGACCTATGTTCGTCCTCGGTTTGTATGCACTATGCCATATGGCTTGCCTCAGCTCTGTCCACACCGATATATCGGTGTGGACCGAAACCCACAATTCACACATATATAAGTTATGTAGCTATGGAAATGTTCACAACAAAAATGAGCAGGGCTATGTAGCAACAATGAAAATGTCGTTCATTGTTGTTACATAGTCGTGAAGTAAGTTCACACCAAAGAAGACCATTTAATGCTCTGGATTTGCTCCTATATATCCGCTGATAATTGCAACTATACCTGGACAACACTGCTTCAGAACACACTGTGACTTGTGATCTGGCTTAGGCCTAACCTGTTGTGGCATGTCACCTGCGGCGGTTTCCGTTCCGTCTGACCTGTGACCTGCCTCAGGTGTGACCTGCTGTGGCTGGTGACCTGTGGCTGGACGCAGTCACAGACGACCTGTCGCGGCTAATGGTCGTCACCATTGATCGATGTTCCCGTGGGGAGACGGGTGGCATGCGCTCCGGCAGCCGCCTAATGTGTTCGCCGGCGCTGTCAGCGCTCTCGCCCGGCGACTGCATTTTCCGGCCGGCGTGACGCTCGCTCGTGACCCGCGTCACAAAGGCGTTACCAGCCAGACACCGGTGGTACTCCACCGACCGGCAGTGGTACTCCACCGACTGGCAGTGGTACTCCACCGACTGTGAGTGATGCTCCACCGACTGGCAGTGGTATGGTACTCCACCGACTGGCAGTGGTACTCCACCGACTGGCAGTGGTACTCCACCGACTGTGAGTGATACTCCACCGACAGGCAGTGGTACTCCACCGACTGGCAGTGGTATTAGTTTGACCGGCGGCGATGGTCCTCGGTAGAACCACAATATTACTTATCCCTGTTGACTCTGGTAGGCTCGTTTTTACCCAGTGTGTGCGTGTTATAAGAGCCGATTTGTTGGTGGTCGTAAGCTTCTCAACGGAGGACCGGGCCAGGACGGCAAACTTGACCTGGTGTTATTTGCGGAGAGAAGACTGGGTGATGACAGGATCTTCATCAGATCAGTGTGGTCATGGTAATGCAGATGCGTTATATATTACTGAGAATATAACATGATCAATAGGGTGTGTCGCCTGAACGGTTTTTCTTATGCTTAGTGGAATTATCGTGCAGATCACCTAAAAAAACCCGTGGTCGAAACCAAATCGAAATCAAACAATAAACAAAATATGCGACAGGCCGATAAAGAAACAAATTTCCGGGCGCCCGGCGTTGAAGTCTCCAGTGATGGCGCTCCGTTGCGATTGGCATCTAACACCACGCGTCGGCCGCCGTCGGAGCGCCGCCGCGGCGCTGTGACGAAAAAGGCGGCAGTGGTTCGAGAATGCCGCGATCGCTACTTGCGATACATGAAAACTGCTGGAAAGAAGTCGGCATCACCAGGTGTACGTCCGTCCGGTGATGAGTGGTTTGGAAAATTGTTTGATATCATATCAATTTTTTTATATGATATCAAACAATTTTCCATAGGTTGGTTTGGAAAATTGTTTGATATTATAATCGATATCAAATGTGCTGATATCGATAGCTGCAAATGTGCGATGGCCGACAAAGTGCCACGAATGGAGTTTCCCTTTGTCCAACACCAGAGAGGACATCGCCAAATGCAAATCAGCACCGTAGATATCCGTGAAACCACTCGTCGACGCGCCATGGACGAAAGGAGGCGTCTGACCGCCGAGAGAGTCACATCACCGCAACCGGGACCTTCTGGAATGGCCCAGCTAGATTCTAATTCAGACCAAGATTCCGCCACAGATTCATCATCGCTCACATCTGTAGTGAATGAGTCAGAGTATATGGTGAACAGTAACACAGACGAACTGCTAAATACGGCTCTAGCAACAGATCGGTACGGAGTGTCTAATCGTGCGTGTGCTGCGATCATAAACGGTTTCCAAGTGAACATTGGTCGGATCACTTCTGACGATATGGACTGCATAGTGGATAGCAAAAAAGTATGGCGAGCAAGGGATCGGATTAGAAGAGAGGTAGTAGCCCAGAGCCATGAGGATCATGCAGGTCGTGTATCTGGTCTCTACTTCGACGGTAGAAAAGACGGCACGCTTATGACAGCCAGTTCAAAGAAGACGGAAGAGCACATTGTGGTTCTATCCGAGCCAGACAGTGCATATTTAGGACACTTTACCCCACAGCCTGGGAAAGCGGAGGACATTTTTCAGGACCTGAACGCCGTGGCATATGAGTTTGGTGCGGATGTTTCTGTGCTTGGCTGTGACGGCACGATAATTAATACTGGCCAAAAAGGTGGTGTTATCCGTTTGTTTGAGCTCGGACAAAAACGCCCCGTCCACTGGTTTGTGTGCCAACTTCATGCAAATGAACTTAATCTTCGTGCAGTATTTAGCCAGTTAAATGGGGTCACAACAGGACCTAAGTCGTTTAGTGGGCTGATTGGCCGGGCTGCTGCAGCGCAGTAGAAACCTTGCCAGTGGTCGATTTTGAGCCAATCGATGGCGGAAATGTTTCAGAAATGACGCAGGAGATTCTCAGTGACCTAAGTTCAGATCAGGCTATTCTGTACAGTCTGGCGCGTAATGTCCAGTCCAGTATCTCAGATAGAACTGCGAAAATGAAGATCGGTCCATTAAACCACTCCAGGTGGCTGACTCTGGCGGCGCGAATTTTCCGGCTCTACATATCAACCGAACAGCCATCAGACAGTCTGAGAATGCTAGCGGAGTTCATCGTGCGCCATTATACTCCCATGTGGTTCTGCATCAAGAAGAACTGGAAATGTTCTGACGGTCCTGGCAATGCGCTGCACAGCGTGCAACTTCTCAAAAGTTTGCGACCTGAGATAGCGGCCATGGTGCAGCCGGTAATACGGCGCAACAGCTACTGTTGTCACCCTGAGGCAGTACTGCTAGCAATGGCAGCGGGCCAAGATCAAGCCACACGGGAAAGGGCGGTCACTCAAATCCAGCAGTGTCGCAGAACTCAAGTCGATAATGATACTGACGAAGTGCGGAAGTTCAAGCTTCCAAAAGTGAATATGGGGGCAAACAGCATCATGGAGCTGATTGATTGGTGTAATGAGGCGATAACCGAGCCGCCCTTGACGCAACAACTGTCCGATGATGACTTACTAGACATCATCGCGAGTCCTCTCGAAGTACTGCCATACCCCGTGCACAGTCAGACGGTGGAACGGATGGTGAAAGTGGTGACCGAGGCGTCTTTGAAGGTAATTGGTGAAGAGGCCCGCCACGGTTACATTGTGGCGAAGTTGAAACACAGGTCAGTAATGCCAGTGCTCAGCAGCAAAAAGGATTTCATGTCGGGTTTTCTGTCGAGCATGTAGACAAGTAGTACAGTTATAAAATAATAGTTCGTACAAAAAATGTGGCCGCTCGTACAAAAGGTGACGTCGCTGTATGCCCGTCTCCTTCGGTTGTAGTGGAACGGAGCATGATGCCGATTTCGCGTGGTCTATTTGTCATAACAATAAGATATCGGGTGTCTCAGAATGATTTAATTGGTCTTCGATGTAAACAGACGAGGAATTTTGAAGATGTTCAAGCTTTCAAAAGTGAAAATATTAGCATTATACGCCGATAGATCTACTGATTGAAAATGGAACGAACAAGCGACGTAAAGTGAACCTCTCTTTCGTGCGTCAGATATCCAGGCAACTTATTAAGCGACTGGTGCTTATCAAAAGCCTTTTACCCCACTAAACACTTTCATTGAGTTTTGTTAATGAGCTTCATCACCAGAATCCATTCATCAGTCATCCACACCACCGATTGCCACCTTTTTCGTCGCAGCGCCGCGGCGGCGCTCCGACGGTGGCCGGACGCGTGGTGTTAGATGCCAATCGCAACGGAGCGCCATCACTGGAGACTTCAACGCCGAGCGCCCGGCAAATTTGTTTCTTTATCGGCCTGTCGCATATTTTGTTTATTGTTTGATTTCGATTTGGTTTCGACCACAGGTTGTTTTAAGGTGATCTGCACGATAATTTCACTAAGCAAAGTGCAATTTCCCAAAAAAGGTCCTTCGTGACACACCCTAATGATCAACGATTGCCTTTCTTTGTCATTTATTGGAAGAGCTCGACAATCAATCTACTTCAGCTGACAACTCTTTGGAGGGAAGTGGATTACACTGAAGAAGTTTGCGTGGATGACGTTTAAGTCAATGTCTTCACCAAGGGCGTCTCATATCTAAGGAACAGGTCGAAATATATCCTCCAAGGTTACTGAAATAAAACACAGAATCACGGAACTGGTAGATGGCCTGGTTGTGAAACTTGTTCTGTATGATACGATCATAAATATATCAGTCATAAAGTTTTGGGGCGTAATAAAAGCGACGGGGGCTTATCTGGAATAGGCCTAAATGGAGGACACCACGAGAAGAGACAAACACGGACTGAAATCCCCTAATTAACGTTATATCCCGAGTTCCAAGGCACTATCTATCCCATTGTGCTATCACGGTCCATCTCCTCAGCGTCCCATGCCCGGAGTCCCGCTTTGAATACACCGCTAGATACAAGTCTGCTACTTGCATAATTCCCCACGTGTAAGCATGAGCTAATGTATTTACAAGCATCAATTCCTCTCATTCACCCTAATTCCTATATCTCTACTGCACGACTTAACATTCAAAAGACGATTCTTGGACCTGCACTCTTACATTGATCAACCATCCTTTGACTGGACGCTCTTTGGCTTTTAATTGTCCTACACGTCTAGCTTGAAGTGATAACCCCTATATGATTCCCTAATTTGACAAACATAATCAAGATTGACATTATCTAACCGTTTTCGGTATCTGAGGCATCTGAATCCAAACGACCCTAAATCTCCTATTAATTATGATTTACACTTACGTGTGACCTAGCATATTCTAAATTGCCTAGTCCCAGTTGTATGATATCCAAAGTCCAACTCTTCCGTGCTCCAGAACACAATTCTGGTTCAAAACATGAGACCACTTTGTCTTTCTCCAATATTGTTTTTGCATCGTCAATGCTTTGCGTTGCGGTCCATCATTTTCAGCCATCTCCAACAAGGCGGGTCGGTGATGCGCGCTCTGGCACCAAGCTCGCACTGGCCAATCCCAGGGGGGTGTAATTTGATCAAATTTCAATTCGCATATGCATAGCGAAATAAACCAGTCACATAATGTGGGCTAATCATTCGGACCGGAGTAGCAATGGGCGTGACGACTGTTGCCTCCTCGCGTGTTCAGTCGACAGGAGGGGAGATAGCTCGTACGCAGCAGATGACATCGACGGCAGTTGTCGAACTGGGGCAGACCTGGGGTCTGGTCGATGGCCCATCCAGTCCTCCTGCACGGATGTTGTAACTCTTCCCGCGGTCGCTGGATCCCATCACCACCACGGCCGTGCAACGAGGGAGAGCACATGAAGGGGAAGAGGAATAGGAAGAGGAAGATAAAGAGGTATTTGAAGACAAAAATATGAAGAAGTCAGTTGTTTAGCCCAGTATGAGATTGACGATAGAGGTGCGCACATGATTTTCTAATGGGAGAGGCGCAAATTTGTCGAAGGCTTCTATTTCTGAGGGCTCCTTGCCTGTGATTTGGGCCACTCCATCATACAACGTTATCGGGGGCAAGAGTGCCTGTCTGATGCCATGTTGCAGAAAAGTCATGGGTCAGTTAACTAGTATCCAGTATGTATGCAATGCATTCCATACCCTTGGTTTGAAAACGGTTGCAAGTTATTGCATTTAATTGATTCATTTATTCATACATTCATGTTCTGTAACATTTATTTCTGCACTACTTGGTTGACTATTTATTACTAGGTATATTAATGTATACAGTGATATCTAAAATCAAGTGTAGTAGGAGCTGTACCCCCTGGACACAGGACTTGATGACTTATGTGAGGAACACCCCGAGGCGGCTGGTCGTCTATCCGGGCGATGCTCGGCATGGGAACCATTTCCTCTCGCCCCAGCATATTAACACATTGATGACGGAAGTCGGTATACTGAGCAGTTCCTGCGACCAGAGTGGAGTTATTGTCGTTGCCGATTTCCCCACCGGCCTGGCCTGTATTATAATGACAGCCAGGTGAACTATCTCGACGCTTACGTCGCGGCCAGTGGGCTTTTTGGGCGTGTCAGTCGCCTAAAGGAGAGCTTGTTCGCGGTTGGCAATGCGGTAGTGACGAAACTCCGACAATTCTTCTTTCTACTTGCTGCTGAAGCTGCAGTGGCAAAATGGACCCGCTACTCCCCCGCGAATCCATACTCTACCAAAGCGTACATGGGGCATCGGACTGAAGAAGATGACCTGTGGGCAGCATCCACTTCAGTATGACCTGTGGGCAGCATCCGCTCCAACAGGACCTGTGGGCAGCATCCGCTTCAACAGGACCTGTGGGTAGCATCCGCTCCAACAGGACCTGTGGGTAGCATCCACTTCAGTATGACCTGTGGGCAGCATCCGCTCCAACAGGACCTGTGGGTAGCATCCACTTCAGTATGACCTGTGGGCAGCATCCGCTCCAACAGGACCTGTGGGTAGCATCCACTTCAGTATGACCTGTGGGCAGCATCCGCTCCAACAGGACCTGTGGGCAGCATCCACTTCAGTATGACCTGTGGGCAGCATCCGCTCCAACAGGACCTGTGGGTAGCATCCACTTCAGTATGACCTGTGGGCAGCATCCGCTCCAACAGGACCTGTGGGTAGCATCCACTTCAGTATGACCTGTGGGCAGCATCCGCTCCAACAGGACCTGTGGGTAGCATCCACTTCAGTATGACCTGTGGGCAGCATCCGCTCCAACAGGACCTGTGGGTAGCATCCGCTCCAACAGGACCTGTGGGTAGCATCCACTCCAACAGGACCTGTGGGCAGCATCCACTCCAACAGGACCTGTGGGTAGCATCCACTCCAACAGGACCTGTGGGTAGCATCCGCTCCAACAGGACCTGTGGGCAGCATCCGCTCCAACAGGACCTGTGGGTAGCATCCACTCCAACAGGACCTGTGGGTAGCATCCACTCCAACAGGACCTGTGGGTAGCATCCACTCCAACAGGACCTGTGGGTAGCATCCACTCCAACAGGACCTGTGGGCAGCATCCGCTCCAACAGAACATGACCTTTCACTCACTATTGGCTATCTCGTGGGCGTTCCAGATGTGTCGCAGGTATTTCAACCACTCTGTAACGGATATTAGAAACTTTAGTAAAGTCTCTGATCCTCAGGGATTACGCAGGACGCTGTAATGCACTCTTGAGTTCGCCAGTCAGCTGTCTCTGAGTGCAGCCGGCCACCAGATTCACAGAACTGCAATATGCATGAGATGTTTCCCGCCTTGGCGCAAGAGCGCACACTTCAGCCATTGTATAGCTGTCTAGCGGACAGCTTGAAATGCGACTTAGTATTGGACTGATATTGAAAGATCCATTCAAGCCTGGGAATCTACACGTGAATTCCCATTCGTGGCGATTCATTCGCATTTCTGGCCCTAGCCGTGGTCATTCACTGACATCTATGACCCTAGCCTTGGTCGTTCACTAACACTTCTGACCCCAGCCGTGGCCATTCACTAACATCCACCCTAACATTCGCCCTAGCCGTGACCGTTCACTAGCATGTCTGACCTCTGTCTGGCCATGCTCTCTTATGACGCATACGTGCCGATTAGCGTCTCCGACCTCACATCGGGCGGCTCATCACCATGAGACCTCACCTGGTGAATTACCAACATCTCTGACCTGGGACCTGGTGGTTTTTAACAGCCTCGACCCAGCCCTGTTGACGTATTAACCCGCCATCATCAGAAAAGGAATGCCGCGTAACGATTTTTGCAATGACCATAAAATGCGCGAAAACATCGGGATGTATTTTCAGGGCCAGTTTTTGTTTCTTGTTGCATCGTCCTCTTATTTGGCTTAATCCAGATGCTCGCTGTGACTTTATTTAACCCAAAACTTCAGGACTTAAATTTGCATGATTGTGATATGCAGAACAAGCTTTACAGCCAGGCAATCAGTTTCAGGCTTCTTGGTGTTATTTGAGGAAACTCGGAGGATATGTTTCTTTATCATTTCTACACATTTTGAGACACATCCAGGTGACCATAGGTCATGCGTGAGTGGTAGCATTGTGATCTCACCTCTGGTGGCTTGTGGCAAAAACGAAGGGTATACGGAACATAACTACAATACTAAAGTGATAGAGATATAACCGATTTCTTTCAGCCAGATAAAAGATAATGCATTGTAGAGAGATAATATCTAAACATTTCGCTGGACGACGTCATGACATCACGACATCACGACTCATAGAGAGAGCGAGGGAGAAAGAATGGGAGAGAGAGAGAGAGAGAGAGAGAGAGAGAGAGAGAGAGAGAGAGAGAGAGAGAGAGAGATAGAGATAGAGAGAAAGATGGAGAGAGAGGCCTGAGCTGTGTGCATGCATGCAAATGGTGAAGTTATTATTTTTTAGAATGGCCAAGTTGCTACTCCTTGAAGATCGCATTCCGTTGCGACTTATTGCAGTTATGTATTCTTACAAAATGTTCGTGATGTAAAGTAGTTCAGGTTTAATTATGCTTCTGGCCCGCGCTGAAAGGAATGCTGTCTGACTCACCCGATAACTGTAATCAAAATGTTGTGGCTATGTGTACCGACTTGCATCCGTTGTAGATAGGTTAGGAACGCCGGAATGTGCCTTCAGCACGTGGCCGGTATATGAGTACTTATGAGTCACCACTAGCGGCCATGTTGTCCGGAGGTGTGTCAAAATGTGTGTCACAAATCGCCGGCGGGCAATGATGCCCCGTCACTAGCCTGGCCGCCAATCAGAGTACCGAGGGTGGAGCCACCTCCCGGCTGGGTGGTGTTGAAATGTTTTGTGTCACAGAGAGAATTGACAGAGCGGCTGGCGCGCACTGGTCTTGCCTGCAGCTGTTGCAGTTGTTGTAGTGTCGGCAGACGGAACTTTAAATTATATGTCGACACTCGTCACCTTTTCAGCCCTCACTTGCAACCATATAATATAAAGTAAAACGTACCGCCACCTTTCAACGGGCGTTATCGCAACGCGAGGTCCCAAGACTATTCACGCAGCCAACGAAGGAGACTTCGCTACAATAACTATAGTGGACCCACTATTAAGTCATTCCTGAAATTGATTATGAATGTTTAGACACGTAGGTTGGGTTAGTGGTCTTCAACCACATATAGTGGTCTTCAACCACCATTCACTTGCGAATCCAACTCTTACCTCACTCCCAATTTGCCTAATATGCAATTACCTAGAACTAAATTTAATGACACCGCGTTTAAAAAAAAACTTTGCCATTTTATGGCCTCAAATGGAAGAAGTGTTATCCGGATATAATACCCAATTGTTGTATGTGTTTGATATTTACCTACAGCCTTGAATTTAGCCGGAAAGAACTAGAAAAGATAGCTATGTTTCGTGATCGCATGGCTAAGTACATCTGCTTGACATCTAATTCAAACATATCGAGCAGGTATTGTCTAAGATACCATAGCCTATAATTTAATCCCAGTTGACCTTGATATTTGACCTCAAGCAAAGTAGTTGTTTGTGCGTTAGGATCGCATTGACAATGAGTACCGTTTAACGTAGGAATTATGGCAATCTGCAAAAGGTCGTTTGAACTCTACCCGCGATGTGATGGTCTAGTAGGGCCGCGCGCCGCGATATCCGGTTCCGAAGGTTCAAGCTTCTCTGCAAATTAATGTATTGTGCAGCCGATTGAGCAAATAAACAACACTCACACTTCAGAAAAGACGTACGTACAATGTTTCAAGACGATAGCCGACAGCAATAGTTCCTAGTTCTGAATTTGAAGCCGAAATCCAGCTATCGGTTTGTACACGCGACCCGCCGCGCGACAGACCCGCACCGCCCGACAGTCCAGAGAGGTCTGCCATCGGGGGTAGTTCGGCGTGGACGTGGTGGCCGGCCAGCTGCGCCGCAGCAGACCGCGGGCCATCGGCCCGGCGGTGTCTCAAGAGTGATCATGTCAGCAGCTCACGGCGGCGACAGCGTCGGCAGCCGGAAGGACCGTTACGGCTCGCGTCACAGTGGGACGATAGGCCGACGCGCTTACGGGGTTGCATCATTACGGGCTGCGTAATGAGCTTATCCAGTCATATGAATGAGGCGGCCAACGCATTACATTTATAGAAACTTCGTTGCAAATCCGACAAATGCTTTGAGACAGATGTATATCATACTATGTGATTTGAAATCATATTGATGAAACCATATCCATAAACCAGATTTGAAACCATGCTAGGCTGACAGTGATGACCATCCACCACATGACTTTTTGTGTTTTTATTTGTGTGTTGCTTTCATATAATTATATCCAGTTGATATGGAGTTTGGTGTCCTTATAATGGAAGCATGGAAAGCTACCTGATTAAGGTATTTGACGTTTTCCTGTGACTTGAGACTAGATTTAATAATGCTTTGAAGTTGCACCGTTTCGCACACGGTTTGCCGTTTAAAATTATAAAACTGTCGTTACCTTTCCTGGAGGTCTAAATCTGTGTCTTCCCCCAACCATGGGGTAGCTTGGTGCTACCAGAGACCTCTATCTGGAGCGGGCCAGCAAGCGATGCACTATCCCTTCCGGTATGGCCTGGGTAGCACTTCGCCGACATGAGAGACTAATTAAGTGCCGAGCGGTCTGCGCCTGAGGATCCGTCCCGACCGTGTGATACGAGAGGGTCGTCGGCCTGACGACGTAATGAACTCTCCGGGACCTACCGTACGAGACGCCGCGAGGTGGCGACAGGCCAACCTGGCTCCGTGGATGATGACGCCGGCGATTGCATACCGGTATTCCCAGTTTCTGACGACCCGTTTCCTTTTGAATTCCTTGAAGAAAAAAATTCCTTTCCACCTGAATTCACCGCCCCTGATATAGAGCATCGAACGATGATGTGATCTACCTGTTTTGGCAGCTGAATATTTATTGATTATCGGTTGCCTACCATCCGCAGATATTACGTGATCATACATCCGTGGGTTCTAAACACTTATATATGCGTATGCTTTAGGATATATTAATGAAACCTGTAAGACACATGCGCAAATTGAACTTAACATGCTCGAACTGAGGTTGATAGAGTGCCATTTAACCCCCGTTGGCCCGCAATCTTGGCGAGCAAGTTCTTTTATCACAATTTCTAAGCATGCTCAAAACAAACAATGTCTCTCAAGTTGCGGATGACATAATCATGCCCATTAGACGTAGAGAAGGAAACAAGGAGTGAAAAGCACATAGCCCATCCAGGAAACCTCGTCCATAGAGCCATCCCAGCAAGAATCCGAACCAATGTTTTTGAAGTAAAAAAATATAGAAAGAAGTAAGGAAAGAGAAAGAGACAGGAGAAAGGGAACAGATCTTTCCATTTCGATGAAGCCAAAAAACGTTGGAAAAAAATAAAACGGAAACTAACCCCTCCGAATTACTCATCGCCCCAGCTTCGATTCCACTACTGCCCCACCGTGTCCTGCCAATCCAACCTTATCCAGCCCACTCCGTTCGCCCCATCCCTGAGCCCTGAGCCGGACCCCGTCCGGGACGTCGAGGGGGCGCCGCCTCGCCTCCGCCTGACGAGTCTGGCCGGCGGACGGCCGCTGCAGCGTGGCGGCTGCCCGGCGGACGGCCGCTGCAGCGTGGCGGCTGCCCGGCGACCGGCCGCTGCAGCGTGGCGACTGCCCGGCGGACGGCCGCTGCAGCGTGGCGGCTACCCGGCGACCGGCGCTGCAGCGTGGCGGCTGCCCGGCGACCGGCCGCTGCAGCGTGGCGACTGCCCGGCGGACGGCCGCTGCAGCGTGACGGCTGCCCGGCGGACGGCCGCTGCACGTGGCGGCTGCCCGGCGGACGGCCGCTGCAGCGTGGCGGCTGCCCGGCGGACGGCCGCTGCAGCGTGGCGGCTGCCCGGCGGACCGCTCCGTAGCCGATCTGGATGCGATCCAGGTGGCAATCGGTTGACGGACGATCCGGCGGCATTGGCGGCGCAGTTCGGCGCTTTACGGTCGGTAAGGCACTGCTCACCGATGGTTACGGCCAGGTTACGGCGACATGAAGCGAGCCGCGCCGATGCTGTAAAACGGAGGCAGTATTTCCGGTCCCGTGCGTCGCCCGCTGCCGGCGGAAGTTTGGCTTCCAGCGCCGTCATTTCGGAGACAACTAGCTTCAGCGAGCCCAGGTGGGTGAGCTTCCAGTTTGTGGGAACGCTTCAATGGATTTGCCAAGTTTTTGGGCATGGAAGCAACGTTTAATATTGCACTGGTGCTATGGCAGCATTTCTCCGACTAATACAGACCTCTCATTCCAGCCACACAATAATTATGTCATGACGGATAGGCTGCGACGAGATGGGTGCTTTTGGGCCACAGCATTATAATACAAAGCTAATAAGTGAAGGTATTCCAGGGCCGACCGTCTTTCGACTTTTGCCGTACTCTGAACAGAAGTTTCTCTCAATCGAGGTCAGAACGGGCAGATGGCGCGTGCGGCTCGGCAGGTGGATCGTCGACTTGACATCAATCGAGCTGTATACACTCAGCCTTGATATGCGGACGGTCGAGGTGTGGTGGCGCCGATACCGGTCGGGTTTCCACGGCCGCGACCTGTGCCGCCATCCGACCTGTCATGTCGCCAGCCAGCCTGTCATGTCGCCAGCCGACCTGTCGTGTCGTCAGCCGACCTGTCATGTCGCCAGCTGACCTGTCATGTCGCCAGCCAGCCTGTCATGTCGCCAGCCAGCCTGTCATGTCGCCAGCCGACCTGTCGTGTCGCCAGCCAGCCTGTCATGTCGCCAGCCGGCCTGTCGTGTCGCCAGCCAGCCTGTCATGTCGCCAGCTGACCTGTCGTGTCGCCAGCTGACCTGTCATGTCGCCAGCCAGCCTGTCGTGTCGCCAGCTGACCTGTCATGTCGCCAGCCAGCCTGTCGTGTCGCCAGCTGGCCTGTCGTGTCGCCAGCTAGCCTGTCATGTCGCCAGCTGACCTGTCGTGTCGCCAGCCAGCCTGTCATGTCGCCAGCCAGCCTGTCGTGTCGCCAGCCGGCCTGTCGTGTCGCCAGCCGGCCTGTCGTGTCGTCAGCCGACCTGTCATGTCGCCAGCTGACCTGTTGTGTCGCCAGCTGACCTGTCGTGTCGCCAGCCAGCCTGTCATGTCGCCAGCCAGCCTGTCGTGTCGCCAGCCGACCTGTCATGTCGCCAGCCAGCCTGTCGTGTCGCCAGCTGACCTGTCATGTCCCCAGCCAGCCTGTCGTGTCGCCAGCTGGCCTGTCGTGTCGCCAGCTAGCCTGTCATGTCGCCAGCTGACCTCTCGTGTCGCCAGCTGACCTGTCGTGTCGCCAGCTGACCTGTCGTGTCGCCAGCCAGCCTGTCATGTCGCCAGCCAGCCTGTCGTGTCGCCATCCGGCCTGTCATGTCGCCAGCCGGCCTGTCATGTCGCCAGCTGACCTGTCGTGTCGCCAGCTGACCTGTCGTGTCGCCAGCTAGCCTGTCATGTCGACAGCTGACCTCTCGTGTCGCCAGCTGACCTGTTGTGTCGCCAGCTGTCGTGTCGCCAGCCAGCCTGTCATGTCGCCAGCCAGCCTGTCATGTCGCCAGCTAGCCTGTCATGTCGCCAGCTGACCTGTCGTGTCGCCAGCTGACCTGTCGTGTCGCCAGCTAGCCTGTCATGTCGCCAGCTGACCTCTCGTGTCGCCAGCTGACCTGTCGTGTCGCCAGCTGACCTGTCGTGTCGCCAGCCAGCCTGTCGTGTCGCCAGCTGACCTGTCGTGTCGCCAGCTAGCCTGTCGTGTCGCCAGCTGACCTGTCGTGTCGCCAGCTGACCTGTCGTGTCGCCAGCTGACCTGTCGTGTCGCCAGCCGGCCTGTCGTGTCGCCAGCCGACCTGTCGTGTCGCCAGGCGGCCTTCCGTGTCTTGGTGGTGTTGTTTCCGATCGACCGGCGCCCGCCGTTGGTGTTTAATTGTTCGCCCTCGAGACGCGCGGAAGGCGGCCCCAGGCGAGGCCACGCTCGCGCGCGGCCGACCCGCATGGAACAAGTGGACAGCTTGTGGCGTTCTGCACTGCTGCGACTTGAGGGTCTGGACGGTTGGGGACGACTCTGGGAGGAAGCGGAGGTTCCATGCTGGAACTGCTCGGAACCGGACTATTGTCTCCGACAGTGTCAACAGTGGTTAAATACTGTCACAGGCACTGCTTTTGGAGCAGTGTTGCCGGTATTAGCACCTCTCACTCCCGTACTTGTACACCAGAACTCCCCCTAATTTCACCAGCAGGAGCCTCATCGCTGGCCAAGCTAAGCAAACCGCCCGCACATCCCACAATGTGGTTGGATGCCCAACGATCAGCCCGCTTGTTCACCCGATCACTTCGCGTCGAACAATTAGTTTCATCGCTGACCGGCTGGTAGACCGGAGACACTTTGAAGAGGTGCCGGGCGGTAATGATTTGAAGATCTGGCTATCATGACGCTTCCCACCACCTCCGGCGACCATGTGGGATGGCTGGTTCACGGTGGCATCGCCATCGCGACGGTGACACCTTCCTGATGCCATGCTGGCAGGCTGTCCGGCGTGGCCGCACACCAGTGCCGTCTGTCGAATTCGCACTGGGGCAGACGCTCCGAGGACCGACAGTCGCATCGGAAGTTCGCAGAAATGAGAGGCGTTGACGCAAGTGCACAACCAGCAGGCACGTGAACGGATAAAAGAGGGCCAGCGAAAGATTACCAGCAGACCGGTGAAAGACTACCAACAGTCCAGCGAAAGATTACCAGGAGGGCAGCGAAAGATTACCATCAGGCCAGCGAAAGATTATCAGCAGGCCAGCAAAAGATTACCAGCAGGCCGGCAAAACATTGCCAACAGGCCAGCGAAAGATTACCAGCAGGACAGCGAAAGATTACCAGCAGGACAGCGAAAGATTACCAACAGGCCAGCGAAACATTACCAATAGGCCAGCGAAACATTACCAGCAGGCCAGCGAAATATTATCAACAGGCCAGCGAAAGATTGCCGGCAGGCTAGCGAAAGATTGCCAACAGACCAGCGAAAGATTGCCAACGGGTCGGATGGCTACCAGCGGGACGGGCTGCCAATACCCGGTTTGCAGCGTAGGTTCTGCTGAACCGGAGAGTGGTACCCAGGGCTCCCGTCGGGTTTCTTGAATTTGACTGCGAATACATTATGGAGAGCGTCTGCCCCTGCTGAAGTGCGAGCATTTGGCATTAAATTGCGACTAGTGGCGTTCCAAAGACGCCGAAGTATTGAATTTCTTGCGGTTGATTTGGCGCTTTCCAGCAGACGAAATGCTTTGTCCGATATGCTGGTGTTCGGTACGTTTTAAGCCACCAGCATGCAACACGCCCTTCTATCTCGCACTGCTGGCACGTCGTTCTTTCGTCACGTCGGTACTTTTCTGACGACCTAATTATTATGGGCGCTATTTGCAGTATGGTCGGTATATACCATGAAGATGCGCGTCTATATGTGTCCATGTGGGTACGCGCATTTGCGCTATCAATTAAGTACGAAAAATACTCGCAGTGAACAGCTTAAAGGTAAATGCCGAATATCAACAATAAAGCAGTACGGAAAATCAAATGTGAGTAGAAATGATAAAGACAAGCATAACATAAGGTCGCATCGTGCTTTGTGTCCATACTCTACCCGAATGGCATTCGGTCCTGTCGAATGGTAGTGCTCTTACCGTTCACCTTCTACAGCCTGTGCACTCCTACTCTCCCACCACCAATGTGCCGGGCTGAATGAACTAAGGGGATAATGTGGCCTTACAGCCTGCGTATTGGTGGCATCTAATGAATGTGACGGTTGATATCAACATTTATGAAATTTCCCTGCAAACTATTCCTTCAGAAGTAATCTCTTCGCCTGGTGTCTCACTCGCATGCACAATTGTGTGTGTGTGTGTGTGTGTGTGTGTGTGTGTGTGTGTGTGTGTGTGTGTGTGTGTGTGTGTGTGTGTGTGTGTGTGTGTGTGTGTGTGTGTGTGTGTGTGTGTGTGTGTGTGTGTGTGTGTGTGTGTGTGTGTGTGTGTGTGTGTTTTTTTTTTTGTGTGTGTGTGTGTGTGTGTGTGTGTGTGTGTGTGTGTGTGTGTGTGTGTGTGTGCGTGTGCGTGGATATTTAGGGCGCACCGCCCATCGTAGATCATTTAGAGCCCACAATTCATGTATGCTAACATATCGCCAAGTTCATTGGCGACATTGATATCATTAAGCACATTAGCAATGTGATAAGACATTTTAGGTGAGGTGTGCATGTACACATGGGCCGAGGAAATTTCAGGCGTTATAACGAAGCAATGCAAAGAATCCAAGTTCATTTGGCTTTCACTTGTGGCGTCTTTTTGAATGATTGATTACCTTGCAGCAACCAGATTATATTGCAATGTCATTTTGGTGTATTTTGGAGATGATTGCTTTCCTTCTGCGTTACATTGACCTGCGATACACTATCATTGCGATACAATGTTAGGGGCTGGCTTCTAGTTAACATCAATCAATCAAACTTATTGCTAGCGATCACACCTATTCCAAGATAGAAGGCAAGCCAAAGTAAAGCCAAAACTGTACTGAGGACTATAAATATGGTGCTGTGAAAACCTTACTGAAAAAGTAAATAACGAAACAAAATTTCAGGTTCTCCTCGGGATCAAACTGATATATTGAACTGACTGTACTGAAAGAGGAAACAACGAAAAATATGCGGGTACTTCCCAGAATCAAACTGATGTATTCCAAAAGATGGGCGAGAAGCATCCGTGAACAAATGGAAATATGCTTCAGTCTCCCAAATGTCTTCATCCAATCGGTTCTGTGAATACAAGTGAACAACTTAATGGCGGGGCGCACCACACGTTCCTGTGCCAGCGGAGGTACCCGTTCGCCAAGCGTGCTCGAGGACCATTTCGGGACGTCGTTCCGAATTAATTTTGGAGGGTCCGTCGCCAAGACAGAACTAATTAAGTACTGGTGCCGACAGTGCACACGTACCTTTCTGTGTCATTTAGTGTACGGATCGAGCGGGTAACGGTCGTGGCTTCATACATTGACCTGGCGTGCACGCCACTGTAAGCTGTTCTGATTTATTATGTATAGCGGTACGTAACCAAGGGTGTCCTCTTCTGTCGTAACACGTTTCATAGCATATGATACTGCATTGGCTGTTCTTGGTCAGGGACGCAGACTTTCAAATGTTTCTTACTAAGTAGCCATCTTGGAACGATTGTCCAAGTGTGATGTGGTTTCGGCCATTGTTGTGCTTGTCAACCATGGACTGCCTTCGTTGACTGCTTCCAACTCCTTTGTGTTTTCGTAGTAGATGGTTTGAATGGCGCCAAGCCACGCTTACGGTTCACTAAGTTGCGCATTGAAGCATCAGTGGCCTAGCCTACCTTTCATGATATAGCTACTGCTTTTAGAGCCCAGCAGCGAAATCGTGGTTTATTTAGACATGTATTTATATGCCGCATGGCCACAAGAGCTCTCCTATTGGTGTCGAAAGACAACGCATACATGCATGCCTACACACACACATACATACATGCATGCATGTATGCATGCGCACATCAAGTTGTGCTTACCCACAGTGATCAACTTGAAATATTGTGACCTAAGTCCTGGGTAGGTCAGCTCACGAACATAGGACATCGTAATTAAAAGTCAGGTTCGAGGCATAAATAAGCTTCGCCTAACCGCCAAATTATGCCGTGTGTATGTGCTTTTTAGCTGTTCTATGCAAGGAACAAGTACAACTCATCAGTCGTTCTGGTAACTAGCATGATACGTGTTCACATCGTGGTACAAAAAAAAGGTGTTGTCAGACTTCATTGGCCTTGATATTGAAATCTTTTGCGATTATCATGATGTTAATACACATATATTTTACCTCTCAAATGGAAGTCTGATGGATCCAAACAACAACATTCATATGAAGTTCCACCAAACATGATGAAGGACGTTTGACCACACCAGAGCTTGCATTGCCTCACTTGCCCTCGTATCTGACTCTGACATTTGATCACATGCGACTTTGCATTCCTCACTTTGCCTCTTATTTGACTCTTTTGTGACCACACGTGACCTTGCATTTAGCAGCTTAGCCTCTTATTTCACTCTGACGTTTCATCACACGTGATCTTGCATCGCCACACTTAGCCTCTTATTTGAAACTTCACCACTTGACATCATATGGAACAATTTGATCCATCAGTAGGGCTTAGCGACATGCCCTCAGGATGGTGGAAAGTAGCCAAGCTACTACAATTCTCGCAAAAAAGGTAGGCTGCCTTTCCCCAAAGAGGGAACTTTTGCGCAGTTTCGGTCCTGAATGTAGAGCTCAAATTCCGCATTTCAATTCGGCTGAGGGGATTTTAGGTGTGCAGGGCTATTCGCTTGAGGAAGTGGAAACACGTTCTGTGCAATGGTAAGTTGAAGAACAAATAGAAGTCTACCTCCTTGAACCGTATGGTGGTGAAGCATGCTATACATAATACCTTTCTTGGTATGTCGCTATCTGTGAAACTAGCACTAACACCTTGTTAGAGCTACTCTAGCACTCCTCACTCACTAGTACTAGTGCATCATTAACCAACTACAACGTTGAAAGCTCTTAAGTTGTGTTAAGCACGAGGATTGGCTGAGACGACAGGCAGCATATGTTCGAACGTGGACGGTCCGAGCCGGCCTCTGCGCTGGACGGCTGGGTGGCGCTCAGTGACACATGGCCGTCATCACGGGGCACAGTTTCCGGCTGTTTATCATAGCCTGGATTGGAGTCCCGCAGAGTTGCCGCGCAAGCCCAGGGATGATGCGGAAGGACGGGTGACCTGCTGTGCGGAGGGCGTTGCAAAGGTCAGGTGCTGCTTCAAAGGAAATGCAAGGAGGGCCCTCATGTTGTTTCAAAGAAATGTAAGGAGAACGCCGGAGATGTCAAGTGCCGGTTCAAATGAAATATGAGGAGTGCCTTATAGACGTCAGGTGCTGCTTCAAATGCAGCATCTGGAGAGCATTGCTTGAGGTGATATGAAGGCGCATTCTGGGTTTATACCACGGTGAGTGACTTTGGAAGGGAGCCGTTCGGAGTTGGCGGGGGTCATCCGATTGGCATCCATCGGAGGTTGGTGAGGACATGCTGTGCTACCGCCTGCGAGGCAACAGAGGTGTGCTGCCGCATGGACGGGACACGGCAATTTGCCATTATGAATCCCACTACGCTTATCTCAAAGGCTCGCTCTTTTAGCCCAGGTTTTCGAACATGTCGAGCTCGCGCAATGGTTGTATTGATCCAGCGTCGATGCTTTGCTCACCGTGATCCCATTGTACCTACTCCAACCTCCCACCATAGGGACCCTGAATCTGGCCAGCATCGGTGCTCCGCTGACCTTGATCCCCTCCTGCCTACTCGGACCTCACATCATAGGGACCCTGAATCTCCCCAGCGTCGGTGCTCTGCTAACTCCCTTGTGACACCCTTGCACCTACTCCGACGACCTCCCATCTCTGCTGACCCTAATCCCATTGTACCTACTCTGATCTCCCATCTCTGCCGACCCTGATGCCCTTGTACCTACTCCGACCTCCCATCTCTGGTGACCCTAATCCCCTTGTACCTACTCCGATCTCCTATCTCTGCTGACCCTTATCCCCCTGTACCTACTCCGAGTTCCCATCTCTGCTGAGCCTAATCCCATTGTACCTACTCCGATCTCCCACCTCTGGTGACTCTGATTCCTTTTGCCTACTCTGACCTCCATAAGGACCCTGAATCTGCACAATGTCAACCCTGATTTACCACTATGTTCACCTTGATCCTTCACCCTGTTCACCTTGATTCTCCAGGTGAACTGTTCACCCTATTCACCTTGATCCAACCCTGTTCACCTTGATTTTCCACCATGCTCACTTTGATTCTCCACTATATGCACTTGGATTCCCACACGAAGTGGATGCCGTTGGCCCGCTGCGAGCCCATCCGGGTAACAGCCGTACGCAGGTCACAGTCCGCACTGTGTGCACATCCGAGTCACAACTGTACTCAGGTCGCAGTCCGCACTGTGTGCACATCCGAGTCACAACTGTACGCAGGTCGCAGTCCGCACTGTGTGCACATCCGAGTCACAACTGTACGCAGGTCGCAGTCCGCACTGTGTGCACATCCGAGTCACAACTGTACGCAGGTCGCAGTCCGCACTGTGTGCACATCCGAGTCACAACTGTACGCAGGTCGCAGTCCGCACTGTGTGCACATCCGAGTCACAACTGTACGCAGGTCGCAGTCCGCACTGTGTGCACATCCGAGTCACACTGCAGGTCGCAGTCCGCACTGTGTCACATCCGAGTCACAACTGTACGCAGGTCGCAGTCCGCACTGTGTGCACATCCGAGTCACAACTGTACGCAGGTCGCAGTCCGCACTGTGTGCACATCCGAGTCACAACTGTACGAGGTCGCAGTCCACTGTGTGCACATCCGAGTCACAACTGTGCGCAGGTCGCAGTCCGCACTGTGTGCACATCCGAGTCACAACTGTCGCAGGTCGCAGTCCGCACTGTGTGCACTCCGAGTCACAGCCGTGCGCAGGTCGCAGTCCGCACTGTGTGCACATCCGAGTCACAACTGTGCGCAGGTCGCAGTCCGCACTGTGTGCACATCGAGTCACAACTGTACGCAGGTCGCAGTCCGCACTGTGTGCACATCCGAGTCACAACTGTACGCAGGTCGCAGTCCGCACTGTGTGACATCCGAGTCACAACTGTGCAGGTCGCAGTCACGTGTAATGTTCGTGAGTCACGTGTGCAATGAGTCACAGCTGTGCACAGGTCGCAGTCCGCACTGTGTGCACATCCGAGTCACAACTGTACGCAGGTCGCAGTCCGCACTGTGTGCACATCCGAGTCACAACTGTACGCAGGTCGCAGTCCGCACTGTGTGCACATCCGAGTCACAACTGTACGCAGGTCGCAGTCCGCACTGTGTGCACATCCGAGTCACAACTGTGCGCAGGTCGCAGTCCGCACTGTGCGCACATCCGGCTCAGCACCATATCGATAATCTGGTCGTCATTCGGCTCAACACTATATCGATTCCACGGGGTCTGCACTGTGTGCAAGTCCGGCTCAGCACCATATCGATATTCTGGTCCTCATTCGGCTCACCACTATATAGATTGTGCCGGTCTCTCCCTGTGTGCCGGCCTCTCCCCTGTTGTATACTGGTCTACAATGGGCCGTGGGCCGATCTCTCCCCCACTGTATGCCGGTCTACAGTGGGCCGTGTGCCGATCTCTCCCCGTGCGTCTATCTTTCCCCGTGTGCCGATCTCTCCCCGTGTGCCGGCCTCTCCCCGTGTGCCGATCTCTCCCCGTGTGCTGAACTCTCCCCGTGTGCCGGCCTCTCCCCGTGTGCCGATCTCTCCCCGTGTGCTGATCTCTCCCCGTGTGCCGATCTCTCCCCGTGTGCCGGCCTCTCTCCCCGCTGTGTGCCGCTCTCCTCAGCCGTGTGCCGGTTTACGGTGTACCGTGTGCCGATCCCTCCCTGTGTGCCGGCCTCTCCCCCACTGTGTGCCGCTCTCCTCAGCTGTGTGCCGGTTTACGGTGTGCCGTGTGCCGATCCCTCCCTGTGTGCCGGCCTCTCCCCCACTGTGTGCCGGTCCGCACTCCGACTGCCAGCCGCCGGCGAGGCTGCGGCCGTCGGCCGGGTGTGTTAAATTCAGAGGTCAGACTCGCCGCTCGCGTGCTGGCGCCGACGGCGACGGCGTGTGCGGCCAAATTGTGAATGAGGTCGTGACAGCCGGCGCCGGCCCCCGCTTTATGCCCGGCCACCGTGTAACGACACGTACCGCGACTGGAGCACTGCCGGTCGGGCCGTGGCGGCCAGTGCTGCCTGTTACGACCGGCGTGCTTACGGTCGGCTCAGGACACAGGCCGAACCCAGCCGAAGTGCAGACATCAGCGGCCGCCGAGTCCCACTCTCCCGTCAGACATGCGCCGCTGCAGGCGCATCGAGTCCGGCCCCGTGTGAGGACACTGCATCGGAACCCGTCCGGGGCTCTGTCTTAGTCCGTGTCTGAGGCTCGTCGGCCATCCTTGGTCTCTGTCCTGGATCCTATCTGAGGCCTGTGTAAGTTCCATTTGAGACCCATCTGATTGCTGGTATGAGCGCTCCGTTTGACGCGCCGTCAAGAGCCCATTCCGAGGGCTCTGCCTCAGGCGCTCACTTCTTAAGGCGCAGTTTAAGGCCAGTCTGTGGGAGCAGTCTGAGGGCACCAGAACATTGGTCGAACACCGAACAGCTTTGACGAGATCGTGCACAGCCCCATGTCCTGGCTGTCAGCTCCACATCACACAGAGCACACACACAGAAAACGCCAGGGTGGAAAGCACCAACTAAAACTCGATTGTGTTTTTTCGTTGGTGCACGCGTCGAGTCTCCTTCAGTGGATGTCCGACACTGAATAATCTGCTCCGAGCAGCTGGGCACATTCCCATCGGCCTGATAAACGTTCCATCGAAATACCGTTCACTGTGTGCTCAGGAAACGAATCTGCCCATTCCGACACACCACGCCGGGCGGTCAACAGCTTCGCGGTCCACTCGAGAGATGAATTGCGTTTTTGTAGCATCCAACCCACTCGAGAATCGCATTTTCCATCCGGGTCGGATCGATAGCCTGCAGAATATGCAGAAGAAAGCAATCAGGCTGTCATGCTGGTGTGAAGTGGCGGTCGTATGCAGGGCCGTCGGCGACGAGTGGGTCGTCGGGTGCTCATCAGCGGCTCGTGGCCGCCCATCAGCCGTGAGTGTCCGCAGCTTATCAGGTCGGGTAGACCGGTGCAGTGTGCTGGCCGACCCGGCCGCCATGCGCTGCCTACTCTCTGACCGTGTCTGGGGAACAGACCTACACAGCTGGACATCCTGTCTCCGTACCTCTCTGTCAGTCTAGCCGACAAAAACGTGCATACTTCCACTGCACCGCTGACGGCAGAATGGTGCGACCATCATCGTCTCCAATCGTGGCATGATGGTCCCTATCTCCCTCTTCTGTTGCAACAATGTGTTCGGAAACTACTTCCACCTTCCCACCCACGCTTCCTGTAGCATCAGGGTTCTCCGATAGCACAGCTCACCTCTTCAGCGTCAGCCCCTCCCCTTCCTACTCCCAGCCTTGGGCATCTGTTCTATCGTGACAATTTTTCGGATACAAATGGGATCTCTTTCACGGTTCCCCGTCAGGAATCGATGGCCTAGAAAGTTTCTTCCGTGCTGTGTCCTGCCCACAGACGTTGCTAGCAGAGTTTTTGTGCTATTGTTGTCGTTGTTGTCGTCAGTGGTGCTATCGTTTCTGCTGTTGCCGCTGCTACCGTGACAACACGGCAGCCAAGCTCACAGAGAGCTTGGGCTATTCACTATTTTTTCCGTAGGTGTTTTGATAATAACTAAGTGGTTGGACCCGAGAGACAGGTAAATTAAATTTATAAAATGTAATTAAGCCCTGACGGAGAGCAAAATGATCGAGCATGTGTATTGCAGTTTTAAAAAAAGGCACTCATAGGACATGCTCACACATATATAAAGCACATCAGATACACTCTGATCAATGAGGCATGCAACTGAAGAGGAATAGTGAACGCATCACGTATGACACCTCATAAAGCACACGTTGCTGAGCCGTCAAATGTCAACATTTCGTTCAGTCGTGTGTGTGTGTGTGTGTGTGAGTGAATTTTGCCAGCCTGCCACCGTGTGGTGATATCGGCTGGTTCCGGTTGAAGAGAAGATGGGTAAGAGAGTGAGTAGCGTAGGGTAGGGGGATGAATACGAGGTGGAGGTTTAGTAGAGTCGTCGAGCAGTGGTGAAGTAGCGTTGAGATGGTCTTGAAGAGTAGAGCTGAGGTAGTCCGGATCGATTGAAGATGCAGAGCTGGTGCAGTAGAGTTGTTTGAGAGCCGGAGATGATGAAGTCGAGAGAGAAAGTTAGTCCGGTCGGTGCCACATTGAGGTATGGGGTGTTGTGGGGGGGGGGTGTTGGGGTCGAGTCATCAGCAGAAGTGAACAGTGAACATTGCAAGAACATACTTTTTGTTTTTGCTTTGTTTTTGTTTTGATTTTTTCTCTTTTCTTTTTGTAACGTATCTTTTACTTGTATTCCGTTTTCCTGGTTTTGTTCATTTTCTCTTTCGTTTTTTCAACATATCTTTTCCTTTTTTCCCCCTCTTTCACAATTGTTCCATTTGTGTAATGCTGGATGGTCGTCGTTGAGGAGCGTGGTTAGGTTCAGTGGGATGTTGTTCGTGGTGCAGTAGTTTGTGATATGTTGTCTTTGGTTGTTGTACTTGGTGCAGTATATGAG
This sequence comes from Imbricaverruca yamaguchii, assembly GCA_034440575.1. NCBI lineage: Eukaryota > Metazoa > Arthropoda > Thecostraca > Neoverrucidae > Imbricaverruca > Imbricaverruca yamaguchii. Next base: position 413,184 of record JAOTOL010001416.1, on the reverse strand, counting down.
CATGTGCTTGACTGTGAGTGTGTGGCGGCAGGTAGTGCATTGTGGTCGTGGTTGATTGGGTAGGAGGTATGAGTGTGTGAGTGCTGTGTGTCCTATGCGTAGTCGTGTTAGTGTCCGTTCTCTGAGTCTGGTGTTTTGGTTGATGGAGTGCCAGTGTTCGTGTTTGGGGTGCATTTCGTGTAGCTGTGTTGTTACTGTATCCCATGTTTGTTGTATGTGTTTGTTGATGGCCTGTCGTATTGTGAGGTAGTAGTCGGATTGTGGGTAGGGACATTGTGTGATTTGTTGTAGTGTTGTGGCTATGTTTGCTTCTGCATCCGCGTGTTCGTTGCCGTGTATGTTTGTGTGACTTGGGATCCAGAGAAGTGTTGGCCGTTGTGGTATGGTGAGTTGTTTGTGGATGCGTAGTATTTTTGGTATGAGGGGGTGTTTGTATTTGGTGTGGGGTGTTATGCTCTGTAATGCTGATTTTGCGTCTGTGGCTATGATGTTGTGTTCAATTTTGGTGTTGTAGATGGTACAGTATGCCGAGAGGATTGCGAATAATTCTGCTGTATATGTGGATGCTGTGTCGTGCAGACGGGCACGTAGGATGACCCGCGGCGGCGCTGCGTTGGGGTACAGCACCGCCGCTGTGCCCGTCTGCTGTGTATGTGATTTGGAGCCGTCTGTATATATGATGTTGTAGTTGGCGTACTGTGCTGTGAATTGTAAGGATAGTTGTTGTATTTCTGCGTGTGTGCATGTGTTTTTGGTTTGTCAATGAGGAAGTGTGTGTTGGGTGTCGGCTGTTTCCACCATGCGATGGGTTGTGGGGGTGGTGTTGTCTTTGGGAGTGTTATGTTCGTTCAGTCCTAAATTAGACAATTATGCGATTCTGGGCCGCCGAAAATCGACATGCTGCTCCTGGACAAGAAGTATATTGAAAAGGTATCCGGCGAGCATCCCGACCTAAACAGTATTCACACGATCGTACGGAGCACAAAATGTACTCTGCGGAGTAGCATGTCACTTGGGATGGTCAACAGAACAAGTTCGAGAATGAAGGACAAATGGATAGTGTACCGACGGACGACACGTGGATTCATCGAATCGCGTTGTTGCATCATGCGGCTAGGGTCGCCAACCAGAAATAGCCATGGAGATCAACATAAGAGAAATGCCAGATAATCTACACTGTTCACCGAGTCACATGTAAAAATGTAGATGTCGTACATATTCACTATATCCTTCGTGTGCGTTCTCTGCTGATCCTTTCCAGATAACATTTCAATTGTCCTGGATTAACCACACACTGGAACAGTTTGCAGCAGGCAGCAAGGCTTGGGGAAGCATTCGTGAAGTGAACCATTACTGCCGGTTAGAACAGATGGCGTTATTAACTCAGGGACCATATTTGTTTTGGGACAGCTGCATCTCCATGAGCACCAACAGTTTGTGTGTCGTCTAGAATGAATTGGGAGTGGAGGCATTTAGTTCACTTCCGCGGAGCACTCGTCAGCGATTTTGCAGCCACCCAGCAGGGGTGAGCAGCACCCTGCCCAGGCCCTCTCCGCCCCAGCTATTCCGTTGGAGTTCTTGTCACTTCTCTTACTTACACTTATCTGGGTCGTCGGTCACATGGGCATACCCGGCAACGAGCGAGCGAATGGGTTCGCCCATCAAGCCATTGAACTTTCACTCGCTCCTGCCTCCCCCAGTGATCTTCTGTCCATGCAAATAATTTGTTCAAGGCGTATCTCCAGGCACGTTTGAGTCATAATACCTCACACTCCTACCATATTAAACCCGTCCTTTCCAAATGACCATCATCACACCAACACACACGCGCATAAGAGTCGGCCCTTGCCCGTTTACGGCTAGGCCGCACCACGCTCACACATGACTACCTCCTCAGTCCACCCCATCGACCTGCACTTTACCGCATGTGTGACGCGCTCTACTCCCTCTAGCATTTTTTGCTTATGTACCCCATATATAATCTACAACGGCGCGTCATTTCCGCTTTCTTCGCGAAGCATCATATACCACTGTCGTTATGAACACTTCATGGCGATGAATACCCTGCGCTCATAGAGCTACTTTCACACTGTTCTGCAGAGCACACAACTGGAACAATTCATTTGAACTCATGCACTATCAGCTTCTGCGCTCTCGCATAGTACACACATGTAAATTTTCCCCCAATTGGTAGGCAAGTACTATTTTTGCCAATTTGGCAAAAATAGACGGTTTCCCGTATAGATTGTACCTAGTTTTTGTTTGCCTTCGTGTTTTCTAAGCAGCTTGGCTTTTCTCTTTTTTATATCTAGAGCTTTTCCAAGCTTTCACTTTAACATACACCTACACATCCAAGGCTGGACCCGAACTCCTACGGCTCGCCCTGGGCGTCGGGCTTTGCTTAATTGGTGATGGTGAACACAATGGCTACTATTGGAACTGAACCTTAATCATTGCCGGGACAATGCATCGGAATAAAACGGAAATTGTTGCTCGACCTTGTGTACGCAACATGTGCACCGTGAGTGTCACGTGCCCCGTCGCTGGTTACAAGAACTCAATAAGAATCACTTCACATTTCAGCGTAGGCCGTGTCTGGCTGGGAGAGGCAACTTCCACCAATTAACATTGCAGATCCAATCAGAGTTAATCGTACATACGACGGGCACATTCTCGTCGCACGCTATTCGACGCGTCATGCTCGGCAAGCTTGTCTAGCTGTGTACGCACAGCGTGCCGTGGAAAAGGCGTCAGTGGGGAGGAATCGGGGGCGTACAGTACTTACAGTACACGCGAAGCCAGCACTGGAAGTGGATCATGACTCTAAACGGTATGCCCAATATTGCTATATACCAAGTTATGCAGCATATTTTGGCGATATCATGATCCGGTCAGACCAAATTTCTGGTGCAATTACCCTGATTAACGTTCCACGTATACTACCTACGCAGCTTGGTATGCTTTATATTTGCATTATATGGAATATTTTAGTTGCATCAACATAATCATCATGATTGCTTAGTCCCTGCAAAACTGCAAATAGAACTAGTTTCGTATAAAAAGTAACGGAATATAGCCATGGATCACGTACCCAAGTCTGAACAGGCAACCGGCTGGCAGCTAAGCTGCTGCCGTATTTTTCCTGCCGGCACGATGTTTTTCATTGGGGGACCTGGTTTCTTCTATCGAGAAGTAAGTTGGAAAACGGCAATGCAACCTAAACGTGTGCATCTGCCATTGACATTCCGAATAATTATGCTGCATTTAACGGTGGTAGAAGGTGTTTTAAGCGGCAATTGTTTCATAGTATTGGAGCATTCATATTCTACTTCTGCTCGAAATTCCGTTGACTTCGGTCTGCTCTGAGCAGAAGGAAGGCGTGGTCACATTGAGCCCCACGCTATAAACACGGCTCATATAATGCCAAATGTCTATGAATTATTAATATATCATAAGACATGTAAATGGAAATGCTGCCATTCAATCGATTGAATCAAAGCCCGAAAATATATCGAAGGAAGTTAGTTGGTCAGTTGTTAGTTGTTAATTGTTTATGAATAGTGTGAACAAAATTTCCTATTGGATTTCGTGTGTTTACTGGCTTCGGGGTCTCGCCACGTAACGTCATCCGCGGACCACCCACAATGCAGCACTGGTGGCCCCTGGACATGTATACGGCTCAGCTGACTAACGCTTACAAGTGCGAATTTCTGGGAAGGAAAAATTATGGTTTGTGATGTGGACTGCTAATTTTTTCTCGAGGGTTGGCGGTAGGACATGAAGTTGCGCTCAATTTCTTGGCATTATGAAAATGAAACTCGTGTTCCAATTTCTTGTCACTGGTGGTCAATTTGGTGACACTGGTGGTCCACCTGGACTACCAGAGAGCATATTAGACCAGGCTATGCACTTAACTGTAATTGAGCTGGATATGTAACCAGACTTGCAATTGAGAAAAAAGATATAAGTCGTCTTACATGACGTTAATTCTATCATCATAAGGCAGGTAATCCATGCTTTGATGCAATTCATTAACGGGTGGCTCATCAGACTCGAATGTGGGATGCACGATAGGAATTTGGTTGCGTCATTTCATTGTGTGATGATGCAATATTCACATTTGTTGAATCAGACATCCTTAGCTTATTTACTGCTCACAATCATAAGACTCAATGCTAAATATTTTCCCGAATGTCGAATTTGCATGGACATCAGTACATCACATGCCTGGGCTGAATACCACTGCGACAGTTTATGGACGCTGGATGGGCTTAACATGCCTGAAGCGGTCATAGTCGACACATTTCTAGTGGATGGCTGTCAAGGAGCATGGCGATGTGTTGTGATGCTGCAGCTTAGTACCGGGAAAGATATTCTGCTGAAAGAGAACATAGTGATTTGAAATGAAATACAGTTGCCATTCCAAAATGACTATCTGCTTGACTTTGTGCAAGTGGAGGCTGTCGTAGTGGCTATATTTACATCGATTACATACATCGAAGTGTGCATGCGCGGACGGATAACGTGCGTGTAGAATACTTAGTCTCCACACCATGTCTATCCAGGCCGGCTGAATAGGTTCTACGACAAATGTACGTTACGACAGATGTACGCATGACAAATGTACGTAAGCAAATATATGTAGGCACATGTACGTATGCGTAAAAGCGCGTACAGCAGATGTACCTCAGAGCAATTGTGCACTTAAGCCTATACACAGTTTTGCACATACCTACATTTGCGCTTACGCACATTTGCGCATGCGTACATTTGCTATGATTATATTTTCACTTGCATACATTAGCCATGCGTACATCTGCGCTTATGCACAGATGCCATACTCACATCTGCGCTTATGCATGCTTGCTTGCGTACATTCGCGTAATTACATATGTCATGCATGCATCATATTTAAGTGTATTTGTCCGGTTACCCTGGCAAATGGTTCAGCATGTGCCATATCATATCCTCCAGCTCCTTCTCGGCAGTAGTAAAATTAGTAAGGCAGTTAGTTACCCTAGCAATCACAACGACAACCTGCATTGGCGTCAGTGCTCATACGTTAATACATGTCACAGCCATTCATTTTGTATCGCCATGAAGAACTTACGAAAGCATTTATCGCGATCTTTCGCTGTATTGACTACCAGCCTCATGACGGCCTCCCAGCATGCCATTGTGTACATAAAAGAAGACTCTGCTTCGTTGGTTCCATTGATTATTGAAGCACATATCCTAATGACCACATGCATCAAATAGCATACCGAGTAAATGTGAGATAAGTAGCGTAAAACATGCCTAAGACATAGTATAAATCACATCGTTTTAGGGATATCCTGGTAGTTTTGTCTACAGCAGTTCCGTTGTTAGATGAACTGGTGGCTGAGCAATGTTCTGCTATGACTTATAACTCACATAACCGGCCACATAACAGGTACCCGGTACTGACAGGGGAGTGGTTCATGGTGCCAGGGACAAGTTTAGACCGGACAACTCTCGGATGAGGTGATGCACCGACAATTCTTGTAGAAAGTTTTTAATTTTGTTTTTGTTTTGCTGGCATGATGGTGCAGCAATATAAGCTGGTGTTTGATGGGCGTGATGCCGATATGACTGGTTTGACTCTATTACGGGTACTTTCTTTCCGATCGCCTGTATAGCACTTCAGCGAATTGAAGACAGTCACAAGCATTGTTGCTCATCGAGGACAATGGCGCATGAGTGTTTGGAAAGGTTAGCTGGCATTTATAACAGTTCAGCTACGCATTTTCCCATGCGCCTGGTCTAACAGCAGAATCCCGCCTGGGTTCTCAATATTCATTTGCTTGTGTCTACCATCTGATCTTTAACTAATCACACACATCTACCGTGAGCTTGACTTTCACCAAACTTGATTCGAGTGTACACCTTGTTCCCATGCATCACGTGTCTCTCCGATGCGGCACCACCAGTTTGTGGTAGGTGTGTATGGGAGGAGCTCTTAGAATACAGCTCTAAGCGCACAATAGAGCTCTAGGCTCTATTATGCGCTCTAAGAATCCGACGAGGGACTGCTAACAGACGAGGGGTTAGGACTGCAACCTTTGGCAGCCAAATTGGAGGAGCCAAACTAAGCCCGCCTCTTCCATACTTGTTCATATTTTAGTGTCCATCTCGAGTCAGCGTCCTTGAGTTTAACTCTGCATCTGCATCTGGAACGCCGACCTTCCTGCCATGAGCAGGTAGAGCAACTTCCACTGAGCTACCCACTCGCTCTGCTGTGTCGGGATAGTCACTCCCTCTCGGCCCGTTTCCCAGGGTTGACGGGGTTCTAAGGGTTGGTATTCTGTGTCGCGTGGTGCCAGGTGGGGAACCAGTCGTCTCATTGGTCCAAATATTCCCATAAGGCGTCTAGTGTCTTACCGTCTAGCGTCCTCACATGAGGCGCACGATGGTGCGGATAAAGAAACGCGCCAACGCGGCACCTGGGTCTGCCGGTGCTGCACATGGATGTCATCGATTTGTTGGCGAACTAAACAGCATTCCCTGAGCAAGGTCATCTGCTGAAAACGGGACATATTAAGTTGGGTGCTTATGCAAACAAGGACATCTATGTCAAGTGTTATGCTTATTGGAATGTTTGGCATCAGCGAAAGCCACTGCTCGCGGTTGTTCAAGTCGATATTTATCCCTTCTGTAGGTGGAATTCGGAGGAACCTGCTACCCGGCCTTAAATCGCACTTCTGAAAAGTAAGTAGCACCGTAGATCGCTTGAGGTTGAAGTTTCTGAACCAAGTGATGTGAAAAAGAATGTTTTACGTGGAGTGCGCAGAAAATCACACACTGACACAGTAAAGTACTTGGTATCGGTGACTTCAGTTGGGCCACATCACATCTGCATCCGGCGGAACGGCCGGTCAGATATCGGGCCCTGTACTGTCGACCAGCTCTGGCTACCCGGATCATATCCCAACCAGAGAAGTTACAATGACAGGCAGACAATTCAATCAATGTGAAGTGATCCTGCAGAACCACGGGTGCCTACTAGTGTGAACCACTAGTGTGATGCATGGCCACCCTATGACCAATTCCCAGGCACTGAAAACGGGACGAATAGCCATTCCTCGCATTCGTGCGGAAAAGAATATCGGACGCCTTCGTGTCCAAATTCAGAGTTCAAACTCAGTAACCTACATCCAAGAACACCACAGTATTATTTTGATATTCTGAACCAGACTTGATGGATACTACAGGGATTCTGGAAATGGACTGGATACTGAATACTGGACATGGCGTCACAAACATGTAGCGATAACGACGATTTACCTGACTACCTTGTTAGGCAACATGTTAATGAATGTATCTGGCAGAACAGAGCGTCATGGCAGTGAAAATTATGTGTTGTAAGGCAGCGACTATCGGAAGCTAAACTTACGTCTCCGAGGTTCAAATCTTTTCTTGCTTCAAAGTGATACCCATCATTTTTAATTGCTGACAAGTCTCATCACTTTTGACCGCTGGCTGATTTCATCGATTTTGGCTGCTGACAGGTGAACTGCACACCTCGACGCATCGGCATACAGGCCTATCTTCATTTATGCCCAGATGTTGAACTCAGTTATTTCGGTTTAGAGTTGCTTCGACGAGTGGTTTATGATCATTTTCGCCCACAAGCGTCACGTTCGCTTCGTATGCATTACCACGGCATATACACGTTAGTGGTATAATCACGTTGTGTGACCCAACATTGTAAGTGACGAATTCAGGTCTCTGGTCACTTACCTCGATAGTTATATGACCTGAACTTTCTGGTAATCAAAATGGAGTCTGCTCCATAACGTCACCGTCATAAAAGCACCAACTATCTGTAGGTTCCCGGTTTCAGTCTTCGCAAGGTACTTTAAGTTGAATAACAGCGAACAATCTTTGTTCGCTGATGGTTAATTCATGATTGTGTTCCGGAACTTCATCAACAGCGTTTATTGCACGTCTTAACCTGAGCTCGACCATGGCTCTCATAGATACGGTTGAGCAAGAAGGATGTGCTGCCTCGCGCAGCGTTTAAACTCAAGAACTTCGAAGACGGCAATGCGCAAAGAATTGCTGTCAAAAGAAGGTTTATGTACGAACCTAGTCGTCGAAATCGGGGAAGTATGCTATATGATTATAAAATTGTGAGTAATCTTCGGATATGCGACATATCCGATGCATGCGTCTGGTTTGTGTAACTGAGAAGAATAAAATAATGACATGAGTTCTGAACTGAGTTGCGGTTAAGGCAACTCTTGCGTACCAAATATAGCAAAACACATATTCACATGGAATATGTGAAGAAGTTTATTATCTTGGTTTCCTACATTACTGCTCTTCGCATAATTATATTGTACATTATAATGTATTATATCGATACAAAATAGTGATGCAATTTATCAGTAATTTCAGAGGTTGTATTTGATGCTTAAGTTTCGCAATTGAATTTGGACCTGATCTTTAACATTTTTTTTCGGACACGTAAACAAACCCATGTGTATGCAGCATACATGCATATCTTATTCCTGAAACTGTGCTCAGCATTCTAATTGAATGACATATTTCTTGAACTTCAAGACATGTTTTTCATGCCCAAGCAGCCTTTTAAGGATCACTTTGCATACATTAAGTCTATGAAGTTTCGGCATCGATGCACGATGTGAGGTCGCAGTTTCTCGCCCTCCCCACCCACCGCCCGCGCCGGCTACCACGCTCACCGGCTGGACTGGCCCGGACGCCGACAGTCAATTTAATAACTCGCGTATTGCTACTCGACCCATAAAGTAATGCCCTTCCCGCCGCTGTTATCGAAAGGCTTGAAAAGACTTTAGCCACCTAACAATACAATTAGGCATCATCGAGTTTCTCGACATCATGTACCCAAATGTTGAATAGCATGACCGAATTCAAATGAAAGCATTCATTTAAATCATACATGAAACACGAGCAACGCAGCAGGCACGAAGCAAGTCTACTGCTACAACTGGCCTGACATGATGGTATGAAATTATGGCCTCGTTAGGCGATCTTCATTGCACATCACACCTGCGAGGTGTTACTAATATCTGGTAGCGTACCTAGGACACAGTTATATTCCGGCCATCAAATTGAAACCCATCGTAAATGTCAGCAGCTGGGTCTGGAGCGGCTCACCTGTCTGGCGTTGGGCGGGTGTGACCAGTTAGCTGTCCCGTTGGCCAGTTAATGACACAGTGGTCACGGACGCTGCAATGGACGGTAGATGCAGTTTAGGTCCACTGCACTACCCGGCAGGGGCATGCATCGCCCAGTGTCTGGAAGGTGGTCTATGGAGCTGGAGACAGTGGCTGTCAGACGACAAAGCATTGCTGACGAGAAGCGCTGCAGGGGTAAGAGTGTTGATCCAGCAGCTGTCCAGGAAGTGTGCTCAGTGGCAGAGACGACTCGGCCCAGCGCTCTCTTTTCACAACTCTGCCGCTGCTATACGCTGGGCAGAGGGCGTGCCACAAATCCATGGGTTCGCTGCCGTCATAGGCCAAGATTCGATGGGCTTCAGTGCCTGCTTGACAAATGATGCCCGCCTCATGCATTATTGAGGTCGGACGAACGTCGCGGCCCATCGGATTGGATTTTATTGCTGAGCGCCTGAACGACTACTTGATGGCTGTTGTACTATCTCCGGTCACGCGCCACCAGCAGACAGTTGCTGTTAAAAATGTCTGACAGGCTGTAGTGATTAGCGGTGCGGCCTTTGGTTTGCTCCAGATGCGATCGTGAACTGAAATTCTGAAATCGTCGACTCCTGGGTGCCATCGCCGACGGAAAGGCGACTGAATCCGGGTTTGGAATCGTGACCTCTGTAGATTAAAGGCGGGACTTCCATCCATATGGGAGTCGGATTTTTAAGCAGGAAGCTTAGCGGTATTCCCCGCTGACTCAACTCGTCGTCCCGAAGCTCCAACAGAGTCTAAGATAAACAGCTAGAGCGTGCCGTGTTCCAGCACCTGTACACCCAAGTTGCTCCATGCCGGTGCTGTTTTTGTTGATAACAGCGGTGTAGCTGTCTACATTAATTTCACAGACACATCGTAAATCCTGGAGGGCCATCAAGCTCGACAGAATATCTGGTTGACTCACAAGCCGTATATGGCAACGACCGGCTGCTATTGTAATTTGGCGTAGGGATTCGATGACTTGCGTTAGTGTCGAACGGTCACTGGATGTACAGTAAGGTAAAACTACCAGAGGAGCCAAACTGGACAGAAAAAATGACACCAGGCAGCGTCTGTATCCAGCTGGACAAGTCAACGGATAGTGTTCCGTGGAACTGAGAGGTCAGCGATAGTGTTTCGCAGAGCTGAGAGGCTGGCAATAATGCCAGTCGGCTACGGTCCACAGAAGGCGTCCCGCAGTCGTAAATCGGGCCGAGACCCGGCACCGGAAGGCGGTCGCGATCCTCCGCGTACGCCCCGGCCGGTCACCTTCTCTGATGCGCAGTGGCCTGCACCTAATGCGACTGCATCAACTGCAGGGTCGTAATGAGCTGCTGCCGAAGCTGCAGCTTATTGGACTGCCAGGGTGCACAGCTGCCGAACTGAATCTGCGTCAGACAGGAAGAACATATCTGTATCACCAGCTGTCGTTTATCAGGTTGCTGCGGAACAGCTGTCAACTTCCGGATAGTGAACAGCTCCATCTCTTTTGGAAGCATCTCTCAGATGCTTATAGTCTTAGTTTACTTTACTCTTCCGCAAGATAATTTGTAGTTGGGGGGTCAACAAGAGTTGATTTTCACAGGGTGTCGATGATAGCCTAAGCTTGTCAAAAAGCACCGAACGATCATTACCGTGTGTACAAAGAGATAATTGTCCACACCGCCTCTCACACCGGCAGCTTTATGTCAGATGCTAGTAGTGGTTAGCATCAGCATATTTTCATGCATGGCTGTTGGGCGCTGTATGACCAACGCAGTCGATGCTCCCGAAGGCCCAAATGACCAACCATGCAGGGTTGGGTGTAAGGTTAGATCGGCGGTGTTTTGCCATTCGGCTCATCTACGTCCGTGGTACCTCTAGATAGCCATTATGTGTTGTGAATTGCAAGGCAAATCGACTCATCTACATCTGATGGAACCTCTTGATAATCATTTCACGTCACGTCAGCAAGGGGGCTCAACTACGTCCGACGGCACCGCAAGGCAGCCATTTAATCGGAATGGAAAAGAGAATCACTCATGTACGTCCAACGCCACTCGTGGATGGATATTTACGTTACTGAAAGGAGTGTTTGTGCGGCCATGCAATGTGTGTTGTTGGTGTGTTGTCAACAATGCTTCTGCTAGTTTTGCGGCGCACAGATAGCCACATAGTAATTGAAGAGTTTTGGATGTCTGCCACCTAGGAGCGATGGAAGCGAGAGGGTGATGGCACAAGGCTTTTTGGCACAAGGTTTTGCCAAAAAGTGGTTGTGTGTGAGCATGAAAACTACTACAAACTAGTAGGATGCAGCCTATGCTTGATGTGGTGTTGGAGGTGTCGCATTGAGGTGTTGGATAATGGTCATCCTCTATCTGATGTTGTATTATCTTTGTGCAATCAGTTCTAAGTCTAGTGAGGATAGCTTCCTTTTGACGGTGTGATTGGTTTGATTGGTTTGACGTTGTAGGTGTGGCTAGAGCGGTGATGTGTGGATATGTGCTGTGTCCATGTGCTTTGGTATTGCTTACCTATGTGGCGTTGTAGGATGTTAAGATCTTCCATGTTAGGATAAATGGTTAAGTTAGTTAAGTTCGGTTCAGGCTTGCCTTGCCAGTCCATCTGTTTGCTCGTTTCCTGAAATGTTGACGTGGCCAGAAAGCCAGAGGAAAGAAAAGTTGTTTACATTGCGGGCCACGGCTTGCTGGATTCGATCAGTGACTGGATGTCGGCAGTCGTGTTCGGACACTGGAGGTCCAGCGTGGAGATGCGCTTCCATAATGGCTCCGAGATCATACGCCGCCCACACGCCCCCCCCCCACGCGCCGCCCACACGCCGCCCACGCGCCGCCCACACGCCGCCCACAGCCGCCCACACGCCGCCCAGACGCCGCCCAGACCCCGCCCACACGCCCACTCGCTTTCCTGGCCGTGACTGGCAATACTGATGAACCTAAAGCGATACTTGACGGCCTCAACAGCTGTTGTAGTGTCCTTTATAATTGAAGTTGATGCAGCCGCTGTTGGCCGGCTTCTCCAAAATCACAATTACATCAACTCCCCATGCAGAAACTGCCACACCACATCCAAGCTCAAGCACATGCTCCTGCCTCTGCGCTAGTGCCGACGGTCGCGCCATCAGCTCCGGTCCCATCTGCAGCCAGCTGACTAGGTAGACGTCGGCCACAGTATGTGTGTGGTGACGGCTTACCCAATGTGGTACGACACCGCCACCGCCTGCGAGGATCACCCAGCTTGATGGGCATACAACTGTGATGGGAGTTGCCGGGTCGGATACGGGGTCATTTATGGTCACACAACCGTTATTGGAGTTGCCAGGTCAGATACAGGGACGTTTATGGTCATACAACTGTGATGGGAGATGCCGGTCGGATATAGGGACAGCGCTGATCAAGAAACTGTGGCATAGATGACAGACTTCAAACATTATGGAAGTACACATGTGCTGGAGGAGGGGGAAGACGAGACGGACTATTCCTCCCACTTCGTGCTCATTGTTTTGAAACATGGTGCTAGCTGTACCACAATAAAATCCTTATTCCGCACGTTGCTGTCAGATACTTCAAGCGATATCGGAATTCGCGTCAATAACTTCTCAGACCTGTTGTGAATTTGCAAAACATATATCGTAGACCAGATGTGCGAAAGTATTGTTGGCGGGCAGCTAGGTCGCTATCACGCATTTTCTTGACCCGAATGTAATATTCCACTTTTCCAGATGTAACAGAATCGGTGGTGCCCACCAAAGCCTGCTGGCATGCTGCTCGCGCTGTTACTGGCGTCACAGCAGCAGTAAGCCCAGTCTGCGACAACGGTCCATCAAATACAACGCTGACGTTATTAAAACTAGGGACAAATTTACGAAATGAGAGAGCGGCTGAAATGTGGAAGGCCGTGCAATATGACTCAAGAACATCACTTTCGGTCTTTTCCCGTGGTCTCGTTGTATCGGAGATCACGTGAAAAAGGCGAGAACGTGTGGAAATACGTTCTGTTCTCGAAACACGAAAACATGTATGGAAACACGTTTTGCGGTATGATCGCTGGCGGTAGAACATAAACGTTACGCCGCGAATCGTTGCTGTAGTTGAAGGTTTCCTGGGAGCAGAAATGCCGCTGAGAACCTCCTACTTTGCACAAAGATTAAGAGCACTTCAAGACGAACATTGATGCAAAAATCGATGGAACTTAATTATATCAGCAGATCTGCTTCAGTGAAGAAAATAGAACGGAAACGCTGTGACGAAAAGCGAAGCTATTGCAAATATAATGGCGTGACAACTTGGTCGGGCGGCTGGAGTGAACTACATACTCTGGTATGTTCCACTTACACAGCAGTAGACTCGCTCGGGCTTTGTCCTCTCGCAATAACGCCGATCGAGCTTGTCGACAGAGAAGCAGATTCGTCTGAATTCAGCATGCTAAACTCATCCGGTTTGTAGAACAAAGTGCGCACCTCCTCCAGCCGAAACTCTCCAGACTACTCGGGCACCTCACTATCGAAGTAATGTTTCCAGGTGTTTCCCGGTGGGGTGTATTTACGCAGAGACGTTTCGGTGATGAGTTTGTCCGAACTTGCGACATGGACATCGATGCTACTAGATTTTTGCCAAATAGACCAACCACTTAGTCACGCACACTCGTTGACTTCTGAAAATGTTCATGGGCAGTACTTAACTATGTCTTCGCTAGAAAGACAGGCAGGGTTGCAAGAAATTTAACCGTGATGCTGTCAATGCGCATTGGATGTCCTACTACTCCTCGGGCCATACGCAGCATGCACAGCTCTGGCACAGCTTTGGTGGGAACATGCACGTATGGTCACCGGCTAAATGCAGTCGGTATGTATCAGAGCCTGCCTGATAGCCACGTTTTGAGTATGACATCTATGCCTGACATAGCCGCGCCATCTGCCATCGTTGAAGGTGCTGACCACATGTAGTTTGATGGGCGGCTGGAAATGTGAACTCGCCACGATGTTTCTACCAGTACCATTTCGGTACAAAGCAAAGTGCCCTTCAGAGTATTATTTCCATCCCTGCTCTCGCGGCCTCTCGGCGACCGGCACTCGCAACACATTTTGGGTCACCAGACCGTGACCTGACCTGACCTGACATTGATCTGAAACAGCATGCACCAACACATCGTGATGCCTTTTATAGCACATATTCCCGTTTGTATTAGCTCAATTTAGAATGTGAGGCTGGGACAACGTCTCATTTCTAAGCCATATGCATGACGACGTGACGTGACGTGACGTGACGTGACATGACGTGACCTTGAGATCTGGGCTGAGGTGACCTGAGCTATTTGTTCAGTTACAAACTTTGTACATAAACTCATGTAGTTTTCTTGTCCTATTCTTTTTTGTTCACACAACACAAAGTGAACAATATCGACGTCACTGTTTTATCTGTAACATTTCCTCTTAGGAAGTGGTGTCAAGGTCATGTAAGGAAAGGCTTGTACTTTTCAATTACCACTTCGTTTACTTAATTACGAGATAATGTAAATATTCGTCATTGGTTGCCCTCCCCCTCCCTCTTTCCCCCTCCCCCGTCTCTTCGGAGGGCTCGCCCAGTTTATTAGCGCGCACACTGAACACCACGTACACAGAAGACCACCGGAGCCCAAACGAAACGTCAACAGAGCTGAGGTCGACATTTTATAATCTCTTCTCCGATTGGCCCAACCTGCGCACAACTCGTTCGTCTGCGGTGGGGCGACTGGCGCCCATTGTGAAGCAGTGAATCTGATGGATCGGAAGCCCGACGGGAAACGCGCCTGATCACGGGAAAGTTTCCGTTTGAAAAGTTGGATTCCAGTCGACGTTTTGATGTGATCATGAAACGAGCGTAAAAGCAGAAGTGAGCGGGTACATGGTGGGCTTAGATGAATGGTGTATTTTTTCATTTCGTGGGGACGGCAAAAGTGATTTATCGTCCAAGTCACTAAATAAGTTGTAATAGTAGAGGCAAAACTACATTGACGTGCAGCTATCTCGCCAGTTCCTAGCTTGATATAGCCTAAGTATGGGAAATTGAAAGGATTAGAAGCTAGGTACCTATCTACCTCGTTGTGGATAGACACAGGATCCGGTAGTTATCTGGGCACCTGGAGAGACCCGTGCCTGTCCCTATTTCAACCACGCACATTATAACATTGGAGCTCTTGACAAATATGAAGTATATCATATTTCACAACCTAAGGTTTCCCTTGTGTTGTGCCAAGGAAAAGGGAACAGACTTTTCTTCGGTGTAATAAACCCATGATGCAAATGATCCAATTGGTGTATATTTAACTTAAACAGGTAGTTGTGGTGGACATGCTGCCTGGAATCTGAACCAAAGCATTCCAAAGCATCGGTACGTTAAATTTGGGTAGACCTAACGTTCAGATGCTTGTTATTCACTTTCAATGGAAAACCACTCATGCGTTCATTGGTAATCAAGACACCGAATCACACCCATAGTCATTGCTGCGAATAGGCTATCAACAATAATAATTCATGAGGGTGACATTCTATGACATTTACACGCGGAGGCGTATGAATTACTCAGCACACTTCACAACTCACGGAAATGGCGGCTCACTCTCCAGTCTCGCTCCGCTGTTGCCATATTCATGGTGACGTTGGCACTTGTTGGTATGCTTTAACTTTTCATGGCCCCGCTTCGTTGACGCTGCGTTTGCGTTTCGATCGCCACCAGTGCTGCGCGAGAAGCGGGCTCAAAGGTTAAATATTTCATGAAAAATAGAATAACTGATGAAGTCCCATCCTGAACTGTAGGACCTCCTCTAAGATGTTTGGTAAGGACAACAGTTTGGCAAGAACACAGTCGGTACGGCTTTGGACTCTTGATGGCAAGCCGTAGGTTCGAATCCCACCTTCGGCGAAGATACCGAGTCAACCTGTGAACAATCGGCGTGAAAGGTTGGCAACGTCGTGAGTCCCGGCATTCAAATGCCTCGTAAAATAACCCAAGGCTTTCTTCTTGTAAAATATTTCGACAGTCCGTGTCCGCGTCCATCGGTTACTGCGGGGTCCACAGTCCCTGTCCAACCAACCCCGCCCCCTCCGACGCAGTGATAATGCTAAATCAATGGGAGGCGTCCAGCGGCTGCGGGAACCACGGCCTTGGCTGAGGCGCCGCTGCCGCCGAGGCCAACAGGTTGGGGGAGGGGGCTGCTGAATTGCAATAAATAGCAGCGATTAACCTGACAGCGCTCCATTGAACCAACGCGTTGTTTTCCTTGCAAACAGGTCGAAATCGTTGTTATGACATTCGGGGAAATGACAGGCTACGATAGCACACCTGCCTCAATCGTGTGAACTTTAAATTGCGATCATTTGTAGCGATGCGCTACAAGTGGAAATTTCGCTTTGACTTCCGTTAGATTGGTAGTGCCAAAGAATATAAAAAACTAACGGAAATCTCACATTTGCTCATCTAAGCCCTGTCGGACCATTCCGATTTTGGCTGAAGCGGAATTACGCTTACTTTGAAGCCTGCTCGTAAAACCCATGTGGACATGGTGTCGCAAGTACAACCGGTCATCCTCTATGAAATGATATGGGTGATCATGCCAGAAATTACACACCAAAATATGTGCGGGCATTAATGTATGCACTATTGTGCAACCAGGTTGTGCAATCAGCAACCATGTTTGGACGTTGCGCTGGAAAAGGCTCGGCTGAATCCCGTGTTGAAACCCGGCCGCCGTCGTGGACGCAACATTAATGAAAAGCACATGAGATCTGATCCAAATTCAAATTAGAACCCTGATCTGGTACTAAGCGCGGTATTATTTTAAATACGGAATATAAATTAAGACGGGTATGCTCGCGACTTTCCATGGTTATTGCCTGCTGCAACGCATATTCTACTGCATCTCATTATCAACTAGTCGGTTCCATTGTCCAATAGTCAAGTCAATGCGCCGGTCCACCGTGGATCAAATGCAACATATCCCGTACTATTTTGCATCCTCACCTCATGGGGAATTATTTACCGCCACAAGACGTCACTAGAAGTTTGCATGACTGATGGAAAGAGGAGATCCCGTGTTTCCGTGCTGCTCGTGCAAGATCAGGGTTATACTGTTGTTGAAGAGAACGATGACTGCATAGTTTGGTCACTACAAAAAACGTTCACGGCGCAATAAAGCACTTATACTAGCATTCTACGTAAGGTGATGACACTAAATCCTTAATCCTTAAACCAAAACAAAGGGGATGAGTAGTCCAGGGGTAAGTTGCTCGTCTCACAATCGAAAGGTTGTGGGATCGAGTCTCACCTGTCGCTACTCTTCGCCCGCGACCAATCCGCGTGAGAGATTGGCGACGTTGCATGACTCAACGGTCGATGTGTCGAAGGAGCCAATAACCAACCCAAACCAAAACAAAATAGGAGAGTCCCGGACGAAATAGTCCGATGATGGTTTCTAACAATGATATTGTTATTTAGTGTCTGGTTCACCAATTTAGTGTCTGGTTAAGTTATCGAAGTATAGCTTCAATTTCTACATAATATGGGAGTCGATGTTGCAGACAGTGGTAAGGAACAAAGCGTTTAGCCTTTCGCCCAGAGGTATTTTTTTCGCGAACGATTCCCGAGTCATTCGGCTGGAGCCCTAAAGTCTGACAGGGTTTCCGAACCATTGTTTTGAAGCATCCTGCCAAAAGCATTTCGTTCTAAGCTGGAAGGGACCCCAGGGAAGGATTTCGAGATGTGTGCCATTGTTTGTCACTTCTCTCATAGCGACGCTGCGCAGTGGTATATTCTGAATTGCTGTGTACAGAATAGTGATAATTTGAGCAGTGTAAGTAGTAGTAGTAGTGGTAGTAGTAGTAGTAGTAGTAGTAGTAGTAGTAGTAGTGGTAGCAATAGTAGTGGTAGTAGTAGTAATAGTAATAGTAGTAGTATGGGTAGTGGTAGTAGTAGTAGTAGTAGTAATAGTAATAGTAGTAGCAGCAGCAGCAGTAGCAGTAGCAGTAGTAGTAGTAGCAGCAGCAGTAGCAGCAGCAGCAGCAGCAGCAGCAGCAGCAGCAGCAGCAGCAGCAGTAGTAGCAGCAGCAGCAGTAGCAGCAGTAGCAGCAGCAGCAGTAGTAGCAGCAGTAGCAGCAGCAGCAGTAGTAGCAGTAGTAGTAGTAGTAGTAGTAGTAGTAGTAGTAGTAGTAGTAGTAGTAGTAGTAGTAGTAGTAGTAGTAGTAGTAGTAGTAGTAGTAGTAGTAGTAGTAGTAGTAGTAGTTGTAGTTGTAGTTGTAGTTGTAGTTGCAGTTGCAGTTGCAGTTGCAGTTGCAGTTGCAGTTGCAGTTGCAGTTGCAGTTGCAGTTGCAGTTGCAGTTGCAGTTGCAGTTGCAGTTGCAGTTGCAGTTGCTGTTGCTGTTGCTGTTGCTGTTGCTGTTGCTGTTGCTGTTGCTGTTGCTGTTGCTGTTGCTGTTGCTGTTGCTGTTGCTGTTGCTGTTGCTGTTGCTGTTGCTGTTGCTGTTGCTGTAGCTGTAGCTGTAGCTGTAGCTGTAGCTGTAGCTGTAGCTGTAGCTGTAGCTGTAGCTGTAGCTGTAGCTGTAGCTGTAGCTGTAGCTGTAGCTGTAGCTGTAGCTGTAGCTGTAGCTGTAGCTGTAGCTGTAGCTGTAGCTGTAGCTGTTGTAGTTGTTGTTGTTGTTGTAGTTGTAGTTGTAGTTGTAGTTGTAGTTGTAGTTGTAGTTGTAGTTGTAGTTGTAGTTGTAGTTGTAGTTGTAGTTGTAGTTGTAGTTGTGTTGTTGTTGTTGCTGTTGTAGTTGTAGTTGTAGTTGTAGTTGTAGTTGTTGTAGTTGTAGTTGTAGTTGTAGTTGTAGTTGTAGTTGTAGTTGTAGTTGTAGTTGTAGTTGTAGTTGTAGTTGTAGTTGTAGTTGTAGTTGTAGTTGTAGTTGTAGTTGTAGTTGTAGTTGTAGTTGTAGTTGTAGTTGTAGTTGTAGTTGTAGTTGTAGTTGTAGTTGTAGTTGTAGTTGTAGTAATGCATTGGGTAGTAGTGTAATTTCATTACGTTGACGTATTCTGTGTTGTCTGTGGCCCATGGGGTCAGCTAACCTCACCTGCTCCGGGCGGGAACGATGTCTGTGGCATGTGCTCGGATCAAGCGCGTTTCAGTGACCATTTTCGGTATACACCGCCAGGAGAATTCCGTCAGACATTGCTTTGGTAGCAACGTGTCTATAGGGTATCCTTTGGACCTGTTAGGTGAGTGAATATTTATTGTAAAAGGAACCATTAAAAAAAGTTATAGTGAATAATTTACATTAATGACACAATAGGTTAGGTCTGTGGGATGCGGTGGCGTGATACATTCTCTGTGTCATTGGTAAATGAAGTGAACCCATATTGATATATTGTTAGTGCACCTGCCCACCAATTTAGTGTCTGGTTAAGTTATCGAAGTATAGTTTCCATTTCTACATAATACGGGAGTCGATGATGCAGACAGCGGTAAGTAACAAAGTGGACCTGAAGAGCAAAATGTATGTTTGTTGTCTGATGTCACGCTGAGAGTTTTGTGCAAAATAGAATGTCATGGACTTCCCCCTTCCATGTTCTTTTGCAAGAACATGGACGAATCGAGGCCCCTTTCGGTGCCTCGATCGGTCCATGTTGTTACAAATGCAAGCAAACATAATTCAAAATGGATAGTCTAAGCAACACAGAGGCGTTTGGGCAGAGTACGAGGAATGGCAATAAAAAGTCAATATTCTGTTTTTTAATAGTCCATAAAAAGCTAGCTATGCTTCTCGTGTGGTTCATGTGACATTTCTTGTGCGTATGTAAGCCAAATGCGCATACAATGAACTAGTAAGCATTGGAGTTGTATGATGTGCGCACTTCAAACTTCAACGTAAATTTACATTATCTTCTCCGTGTGCTCGCTCCAGCGCTCGAGGTAAAAATATTCCCCTCGTGCGACGCATCACCTTTTTTTTGCACGCGACTGTCGTCTTCACCTGCGTTGTCACCTGCATCCTGAGTTATTGCATGATCTCTGGCATTCCTTGGTATAGCCCATTTTCCTGGAAGTCCTACAAAAGTCATCGCACGGGCTTAGCACGAGCGCAGGAGTGTCTCACATAAAGTGAACGAGGTTTAAAAATCAAATGTTTGTGATTGCATCGTGGATAGCTTTCTTCGGTCATATATACGGACACGAAATCGGGAAGCTGCATTTCGAATGTCGAAATATGCATGTCTGACCTGAAATAGGATGCAGCAGTTTAAAGGTATGTTATGCAGATCTAAAAACTACCACTGTATGTCGGTAGATTGTAAATATCTCGCGACGATATTTTCCGAAACAGTCTGCGT
Source organism: Imbricaverruca yamaguchii (assembly GCA_034440575.1). Lineage (NCBI taxonomy): Eukaryota > Metazoa > Arthropoda > Thecostraca > Neoverrucidae > Imbricaverruca > Imbricaverruca yamaguchii. The sequence goes on along the minus strand of JAOTOL010001416.1, from coordinate 392,648 downwards.
ACATATAACACTGGGCCATGAGGAGCCATGGGCCAGGAGCATGGGCCATAACTTCAGGTTGGGCAGCGAAGTAAAATGTATTGCATATGAACGTACGTGAAGTGGGATCAGCTATTTTTAATCGGTTTGTAAGTGCTTTACATCCAACAATAACCTTTCAGTCATACAGCCAATTCAATTTTCTTTGAAAACATACTGACATAAAAAAGCGTATGTATCGCGAAGGGTTGGTTATAGCCCAGGGTGGTGTAGGCCAGTGGCTTGGAAGTGACCCCACAGAAAGGCATATCTTCATTATCTTTACCATGCGCAATAAACCTAACGACGTCGTAAACAGCCGACGCCCGGCTGGCGAACTCAGCAACCGCGCCAACAAGACCTTCGTGACAGCCGGCCCGGCAGTTTTGCACTCACGCAATTCCTATATTTGCCACCATGTTTGAAACATTTTTTGTCATATGATATCCCGTTCCATTCTCAACGACATAGCAACATTGGATTATAAAATCCCTGTTAGTTTATAACGTATCTTTGGGAAACAGGGAGGGTCAACAGATTCCATCCTCCCGCTCGGGTGTGCGTGTAACTTCCGATGTGACACCAACTTGCTGAATCCAGAGGTCTCCAAAGTTGCGTCTTTTAGACCGTACTGATGTGGGGAAAAGACGTGCTGAACTTGCTCCTTCGCCACTTGTCGGTCACTGGTACCGATCGCCTTTGCTCCTGAAAAAGCGCATTCAGACGGTGGGCACTAATGGCTGCCCGGCTGGCACTCTGCAGCAAGTGTATTTGGCTCTCCGCGAACATATGAGGATTATTTGTACTCCAATGCCGGACATTTTGATAATTAATTCGTCCAGATAATGAAAATGGGCCTCACCCGATTACAGAACGTGTAACAAGAGATCATTGTCACTGTTGGCCATTTCCAGCATGCACGTGCAGCATTTCACCTGGTTTGCAGGATCAGCTGGATGGATCTCATGCAGCATATATATTCTCTACCGCTACATCCCTAAGTTATTCTTCACAACGTGATGACATGAAATGAGCATTTGGAAACTTCTGCTCAGAGGTCAAACGCCGGAAATACTCCTTCAGATAATGCTAAAGCGCTGACTGCACAATTTCTGAGTCGTTCAATCTAGTGAGCGGAGGTCGACCTGAGACTCTAGGTTTTAGGTTGTGCAGGGCACACTCATCGCTATTTTTTGACGACACAGAGTGCCAGAGGGCGTTTCCGTCTTCTGAAAAAGTCTTGCAGTCTCTATTAAAAACGTATCTCTAAAAAGCTTGACTTTACGGTCCCTGCAGTCTCTTAAAAAAATAATTGCCGTCCGTGAACGAACGGCGTCAACAAGCAACATGTAACAATCTTATGGCGCATGTCTAGCGAATACCACATTGCACGATAAGATCTGGTCAAATGTTAGACAAAATTTCAAGTTTCAAGGAACGTGCCTGTTCCGTTTGTTTTTCGGTAGCACGAGTCACGTGATATGATATTGAAATGCAACTAGTTTTTTCCATTTCATTCCATCTTGTAGTATTTAATTGCGCCATTAATATGGATATTTCCAGTCCGAACACTGTACAATGGACCTTTCTGAACGTTCGTGTTTGGAAATAGGGAAAACATAGTGAGGTTCCAAAGAGGAAAAGTGTATTTTTCACTTTGTTGTACTCTTTAGTCATCCCCGATCAACGTTCTATAACTGTAAATGGATAGATTTGGCGAAGAAAATTCGCAAACGATATATTACTAGTCAGTTGAAGGGTACATTTTCGGGAGTTTAACACTCATAATCCACGTCCATGGACCGTATAAAGATCAATGATTTGTACTTCGTTAATGTACAGAAGTACTCCTTACTATATTAATACTGTGAATTTTCAGATCATTTGGTGATAATTTCAGCACTTGGAAGATATATCGGATGTTCAGCTCGAAAAAAAGCTACGCTTTTTGTTATATTTACCCCGCCCGATGCGTAGTCAGATCCTCACACCCCGTCTATTAGGGGGGGGGGGCGGATAGCAACCCCCTCTAAAATCCAAACTAAGTATCGCACGAAAACTAACGAGGGTTCACCAGAAAGCGTTCGACGAGTAGAGCCCGGGTCCACCCTCAAAATAATTTCCCCCAAAAAGTGATGTCACTGGGGGATATTTGAGATTTCCACGACATTTCACGACTTACATGATGTTTTTGTTTCTGGGCAGTTCATTCTGGGGGATATTTGAGAAAAAAAAATCAGAAAAGGAAGGCGAAATCGACTAGGGCATACATCTTTTTGGCCTCCCAAAAATAAAAATAACATTTTTTGGAAATCTCAAAGTTTTGAGTTTTCAAGTTTTTTTTTCCTTTTCCTTTTATGAAGGGTAGAGCAGATCGAGAGACGTCGTTGAAAGTCAACTTGCTCTCACAAAAAAAAATGCTTACCAGAATCTTCGATTTGAACTCTAATAGGCAATGATGTATTTTTATGCATTTTTATGCATTTTTATGCATTGTAGTAAAACGGGGCAAAATTAAAAATTAATCTCGTACATTTTGTTCCTTCCCTAACGATAAGCCAACGCTGAAGGTTTCATTAAAATGTCTGTATCTGTTAAAGCGTGACGACTGATTTAACTTTTTTGGAGGTTACCTCACTTAACCTAGATTAACTCGTTGGCCCTAGATGACCTGACTTCAAAAGTTTGACATGCCATGCAAAATTGATGTGGGAAAAGGTATGCCAAATTTCGGTGCGCCGCCGCAGACCGTTCGTTCACTATTCGCGAAAAACCTGAGGGGGGCGGTTGAAGACCCCCCGGTACGGCGCGGGTTAATACAAGTATAATATAACAAAAACAAATTTGTATTAATTAATTATTTTGTCAACGGATCCGGTTGTGTTGAATACATCGATTATCATGTGCAGTCACACTGCACTGTTTGCTTTGTTACAATGTGCTGTGTGACTGATGAGCAACTCATTTGGGTTCGAATACTCAAAGGTGATCTGTTTTTGGGCAACGCATATGACCGCAATCACTATTTTCATGTAATGGTGCACCCGCATGGAGACGCGCACCATTTCTTAAGACATTCGACCAGCAGTCTGATGAAATTCAACATCGAAACTGACTCCCCGCTTTTTCATGTCTGTACATCTGCGCATCTGTATAATGCGGGAAAAGATCGACAGATAATTGTTTTAATCAAAATGCTCATGGTATCTTGCTCATAGTGTGGAGAGCTTGTTTTGCCGAAACTCAATACGGACCAATGCTCTCGTATATCACCCATATTTACGTTGAGTAGTGGACGCTAGTGCACCTCGAAACTATGAGATGGATGAACTGGAGAAATTAGTATATAGGAAAAGATAACTATGGGATAAAGTTTGGCGGGGTAGGATAAGTGGCTGCTATGACATGATCTTACCATCGATGGTATTATGAACAAATACAAAATTGAATAGTAAAACAAAGTAAAGCATGTGGTCATGTGTGACCATTCACCACAAAATAGAAAGACACTGTAGCACACGTGCCGTGATTTAATGTCCCGCTATCATAAATAATCGTGTATGTGTACCAAATGTCGGCTGGACCTATAGTGGTAGCCAGGACAACACTATCAGCCGCGCTCATGATATACTGCACGTGATGCGATATTATCTCAAATATGTTTCCAATTAGTTGGGCCGTCACGAGATTGGCCGTCGTGTCAATGCTTCTTGCCGGCCATAACGGTCCCCTATTCAGACCGGCGAGCATACAATGGCCGAGATGAAAATCTCGCGATCCCCAGCAGACGATATCCGACACGGCTCGAATTATGGCGCAGGCCAAGATTGATGGCGCGCAATCATCAAACTGACCACCACCTTCAACTGCGTCAAATTGGCGAGATGTACGATATTGGATGTCGGCACTACATCACAGCGGTGATGCGCCGAAGCCACGGTCTGAGACTTCTTCGCACAGCAGGCGGGTTGCCAGATTGGAAATGGCCAGATTGAACTTCCGTGAGAATGGTTGCAACTTGAATTCGTTCTCACCCCGCCACGATGTCCAGCTGAAGAACTCGCATGAGGTATTTTGCTCTCACGTGACCGCACCCTAGCCAACGGCACCGGAAGATGACAAATAGAGTTTGCGTCCTGGAGAGTAATAGGTCATCACAGCCACCGGGCAACGAGTAGATTTATAGGACATATATATGCACACATATACACACACACCTATGTGTGTGTGTGTGTGCGTGTGTGTGTGTGTGTGGGTGTGTGAGTGTGTGTGTGCGTGTGTGTGTAAGTGTGTATGTGCGTGTGCGCGTGTACGTCCATGCGTGTGAGCATGCATGCGTGAGTGCGTGCGGGCGTGTGTGCGCGTGTGTGGATGTGCGTGTGTGGGTGTGTGCTTGTGTGATCTGGAGTCGCATACTTTGCATTTTGCTTTCCCTCGTCGAAAAGCTAGGGACACTGTGAAGCAAAAAACCAGAGCAGCAAAGCGAGCAAAAGAACTGGATTTTGCTAGGAGCTGTAATGGGGACAGCAAAACGTTCTTTAGTTTTTACAAGCTGAGTAAAGTGTTTTGCACAATTGGTCCATTGGAAGTAAGTAAGACTATGTTGGGTGAGGATAGTGAGATGGTTGAGGAGCTGAGCAAGCAGTTTAAATCAGTGCTTATATTGGAAGATATGACCAATCTGCCGGCCGTACACCATAGTTCAGTGACATGGGATCTGACAAATGATGTTGATTTCATTGATAATGATGTTGTTTACAATCATATCAGGAGAATAAACCCAAAGAAGGCAGCAGGACCCGATGAAATTTATGCTAAGGTATTGCCAGAAGCTGAAAGGGAACTGGCATGTCCACTTAGTATAATATTTTGTGGATCAGTTTCACAAAATGAAATTCCAACAGATTGGAAAAGGGCAAATGTAAATCCTATTTTCAAGAAAAGAGAAAGAGGGAAAGTTGAAAACTATAGGCCAGCAAGTCTCACATCCCTAGTCTGCAAGGTACTCGAATTAGCTATCAAGGATAGAATAGTTAATTTTCTGGAAGGAGAAAGATTGATCCAAGATACTCAACATGGGTTTAGAAAAGGGCGATCGCGTCTCACAAATCTCTTGGACTTTTTGAACTTCACCACAGAACGATTTGATCAGGAAAATCAGGTTGATACGGCATATATTGACTTTAGTAAGGCCTTTGACAAGGTACCCCATAAACGGTTAATAAGCTTCAGCTTCAGTTCATAAGCTTCAGGCCCATGCATGGATAGAGTTGTGCCTTTCAGATAGACAACAAAGAGTGACGCTAAGTGGTACAAGATCATCATGGGAAAATGTTCTTAGTGGAGTCCCCCAGGGGTCAGTACTGGGGCCACTACTGTTCATTATATTTGTAAGTAACATTGAAAGTCGCATAAGCGGTAAGGTAAACTTGAAGGTAAATTTGGAATAAGGAAGGTAAATTTGCGAATGATTTGAAGGTCTTCAGGGCAATAACAGGTCAAAATGAGCATATCTCGCTGCAAAAAGACTTAGACGAACTTGTGAAGTGGTCCAAAGAATGGCAAATGAAATTTAATTTCGATAAGTGCAAAATCATGCATGTAGGTAAGCAGCATATGAAGGCTCCATACTTGATGGGTGGCCAAGTGCTATCAGTAACTCAACAGCAGAAGGATTTAGGTGTTATTCTAAATACAAAATTATGGGCATCAAAACAGACCAAGGAAGCCAGGAAGAAGGCGTTGAGAATGATTGGGGCAATAAATAGGAATGTATCATACAGAAGTGAGGAAGTCATCAGGAAGCTTAACTGTGCATATGTCAGGCCATATTTGGAATATTGAATCCAAGCTTGATCTCCTAGCTATGAAAAAGATTGTTGGCTTTTTGGGAGAGTACAAAAGAGGGCTACAAAAATGGTTAATGTTATAAGTAACCTGGCATATGAGGAAAGATGGAAGAAATTGAATATGTTTTCACTTAGATATAGAAGGCTGAGAGGAGATCTCATCTAATTCTTTACATTTGTCCATGGTCGGGGGAGGCGATATCTTAGGGAAATGTTTGAATTTAACAGAAATGATACAATTAGAGGTCATCAATTCAAAATTAAAGTTCACCACAGCACAACACAGCACAATAAGGTAGTCTTTCTTCACCAACAGTGTAGTAGAACACTGGAACCAACTGCCAGAAACCATTGTCAGTAGCAGCACATTGAACATCTTTAAAACAGCATAGACAATCATTCTAAGAATGGAGGGCTTTGTTTTTCAGTATTGCAGGGAGGACCGATCAACGGATTTGGTGGGTAACTGGTTGAGTGTTCATAGTGGAACCAAGAAGGGCCCTTGCGGCGCATAGTTGCACTAATCTTTTATGTCTTTATGTCTTTAAGATTATTACTGGTGACGCTTATACAGGTGTGACAATTCGGAATATTTGCCACATTCGAAGGCAATCACCACCGACTGCGATTTGTTGTGCAGACCGTATTCACGGCAGCACCAGAGGACCATGTTCACGATGCCGACCTACCCGCCTGTAGTGGCGCGGCACAGTCGTTAATTTTCAACGGCGACATCGCACCCCAGCCATCGCCACCCGAGGGTGGTGAGTAGAAGTTGCGTCCAGGGGATTAAATATGGTAGTCACAAACACCAGGCAACACTCCATCGGCCGGGCGGTGAAGGTCGAGCGCTACAGAGAGTCGCCGGATACTTGCTAGCACACTGGCCAGTGTTTGTCATGACGATTTTAGGATAAAGGGCAGTGTCGTGTGCTGGGTGGTGAATATTGAGCGGACATTGTGCGACTTTGTAGCTCTTATTTTGTGCCAATTTCAGATATTTCAAGAGTTGATGAACAAATGCCATTAAATAGCTTGCTGGTATACGACACGACACCTCTTGTAGTGTGGAGGAAACAATTTGATCTACGTCAGGTTTTTCACCAGGATTACTTTTTAGCCGTTTGAGATATCAGTCTGATCTCGTGCATTATTCCATATGAATAATGAGCACAATCTGCACCTAAAGAGCAGCTCCAGTCCATTGGGACCTTCGAAGTAGGGTAGAGGAAGGTCGGGTCGGGCTGCCGCCTCGTCGCAACACTGTTTTTAGACATCATGGAAGCACTTGTCACTACCTAACTGCAGACATTCTAGCGAAAAGCCAGCCCTCGCTCGCGGATGAATTCGCCACCATAACACAGACAGGAGGAAGATTGTGGCATTCTGGCGTTTCCAAATGGAGAGTGCTGGCTACTGAAACACATGCCAGTAATTTGGTCCATTTGTTAACCCGAAGTCATCCCCAGGTCAGCTGAAAAGTAACTTTTGGTGTCCACAGATGGAGCATTTTGCGGTTAGTCGCTGCTGTATGGAACCAATAACCGATAGGCGCTTGAAATGATCAACAGGGTATTACTCATTTTCACTGGATTACCACAAATGTGGACATGATATATTTTTGTCTATAAGTCAAGGACCTGCTGACGTTGAAGCATTGATATCGTTTCCAACTCCTTAGAAATTGTGTTAGAAAACACTATTTCCTTGTATCTGGAATGCAGATGGACATCCAATTCAGCTTTAGCGGCCAAATTAATACCGAGCTGACTCATATAGCAAAAAGGGTTATCCCCGGTTACCTTTAGTCCATGAACTCGAATGACGCTGAAAAGTAAATGTCCTGCGCGAGCATGCTAGTAGAGGTGTCTGTAATACTACCGCATCCAACGTTGAATATTTTTAGGCAGTGCGTGAGATTCATTTCCGATAATTCACGATCTTAGTGCAAAACTTCAAATGTGTTTTCTCTTACACTGTCACAACTCAGTGACTTGAAAATACATGTTCCATTAATGTGTACCATGCGATCGGAAGCGGATGCTCTATCATCTCCAACAGGTGACAGTGCGTTGATAAGCGCCGTTTTTCCGTGGTGACAATAAATATTTAGGGGAGGTGGCTTGCATCAAAACCTGCACGGAGAATGTTAAAGATTAGTGATCAAAGAAGTATAAAAGGCACAGCAAAAGCATCAACCTGAACATTCAATTGTGAGTACTTTTGCGTACATCTTTGCCTACTTCATATATTTGAAATATGGATTCCATGGAAATGGGTGCATCATTAAACTAACAGACCACGTCTTCAGCCAAACATCATCCAGCTCCCATGCATATATTGCAAAGCCAGTTAATAATTACCAAAATTCTGGTTGATTCTGTTCTAGTTATCAAAATTATATTAATACTGTAAGAAACAGAATTAATATTTTGGAGCGTACCCAAGTATCGTTTTCTTCTGATGCGCTATTTGATACTACATTTGCGCATGTATTCATGGAGCAGCCGCTGCAATTGGCAGCCCGTCTCACATGCAATAGGCATACAGATGGAGAGGTTAAAAATCCCCAGACTACACAAATTACATAGTATTTGTTTACCCCTGGTGAGACTGAACAAGTAAATCGGCTATGGGGCATGTGGTGAAAGAAATCGCTCTATCAGAACTAAAAAGGGTTAAAAATTGAAAAGTGCAGCCTAACCTAACATAGGCTGTCCTAAACCCTCTTGATGTTTGTTCGCATAGATCATCCGCATAAATGATCGTGTGGACCTACGGACGCTGGCTTGCGTAAAGCCTACGGATGTGGATCACGTATAACCTGCGAACGCTGTGGCGCGTAAAATCTAAGGGTCTTGGGTTTCGTAAAACCGAAGGATATCGCATAGCGTGAAGCTTACTGTGTAGTGCTAAATGTACTTTCTCCACTGCGAAATCTTGATGTGTTTGGCTCGGATCTCGCAGCATTTGAGTTTAAGAAATGATAGCACTGCAGCTCGCGAACAAGGCCTATCGAGTCAGGTTGGAGAATAGGGTCAGTTGCTGGGGTGATGCTTAGCTACGTATATGATGCGTGTAACTATTGCGATCGAAATGAATTCTTTATCTGTGAGCGCACCAATTCAACCAATGACAGTACAGCATTTAATGACAATAACATGATTGGCTTTCGACGAAGCGGCTTTGAAATCCATTGATCAATCACCGAGTTTGCAACTCTGCACTGTAATTGGTTAGCTCGGTGGTCTCTTTCCACCTCAATGCGTGACCAGGAAACATACAGGTGATGGTCCTGACGGGTGGTCCGGTCGCGAATCTCCACCACGGTAGTGAAACCATGAGCAACTTATTCAGGCTCTCCATGACGGCGCACCTTGTGCGTTAGGCACAGGGTGTGGTACCTGGCTATGTTCTCCACACTGATCCAGCCCAGTCTCCTGAGCAGGTCAGAAAGATGGTCAAGCTTCTTGAGGCCGATAATTACTTTTACTGAGTAGTCATAATGTTTTAATGCGGGATATCTTATTTTCGGTTCCATTGCCGTGAACAGAAATACAGTGGCAGATTTGCGAGAAGATCACGGCATTGACCAGCTCGAAGATGACGGTAGGTGGAAGGTGCCCCCTCATATGCGCCCAACCACCCAGGACTTCAAAACAACGCCAGGTCACTTTTGAGACATGTGAGTCCCAGCTGAGCCAGCGATTGAAAATACGTTGAGTTTTTTGTATTCTGAAATGATGGGTAGATCGTGATCACGAAATCTCACCGACTCATGCGGGAAGGTACGCAGATTTTGTGGGCTGCCCAACAGCATGAGCTGAGTTTTAGCAGCGTCAATTGTTTGTCAATGTGCTCGAAACCAGATGTCGGGGGAGGCCAGAACTGTTTCCATGCGAGCGACGACGTTTTAAATGTCAGATTTCTTACCACTGACCACAATTTTGGTGTCGTCAGCATATTGGATAACTACTGCGTCTTTCGCGAACAGACTGAGGTCGTTGGCGAAGATGCAGTAGAGGAGAGGTCCGATAGATGATGATGTTGATGGTGATGATGATGATGATGTCATCGAGGCTGACACTCTGGATATGGTTCTGAAGGTAAGCCGAAAACCAGGATGTGTTGATGCTATGGAGACATTGTTTTGACAAAAGGTTGGAGTGGTGCATCATATCAAAACGTTTGGTCAAATCAGACAGATAGACAGTAGAGCTGCTGGTGGACGGCATGCTTCACAATTTTCTAAATGACTTGGGCGATAGAGATAGGACGGAAATCGGAAGGGTTAGAGGGATCACCGAATTTGGAGATGGGATGAACGAGGGAATGCTTCCAGGAATCAGGAGCATCGGATTGGATAATGCTGTAATTAGCCAAATGCAGGAGCACCGCACCTATCGAGTCGAAGCACACCCTGAACATGTGATGACAATGCCGTCCTCGCCGCAGGCCGGCGAGCCGTTCTTCCCAAAGACGACGGCTCGCAGCTCTCATAGCGACAACGACACCAGGGTAAACGCACAGACACCGATACGTGGCAAACGGCAGGAAATAGTTGGAGTCGCCCTTATGCTAACCCGTCAGCCACATGCGGGCCAACGCGGACAAAAATTCGGTTGAAGTCATCAGCCGTCGCGTCGGACAGCTTACGAATGGCCTGCTTGCCGCCGATGAAAGACCTGATATGGCGTCGCCTTGACCATCGCCCGTCCTCACGGATGCGCCGCTCAATATCGTCGCGGCTATCACGCTTAATCGCCGATAGCGCAGCTTGGTTGGCGACCCTGTTCGCCGTAGGCTGGTGGCCAAAGTCAGCCAGTGCTCCAAGGTGGCGGCACATTAAAGCGTGTACGAACTTGGTCAGGGTATGTTCATCCCTCGCAGCCCCCAACTCATGACTGGCGTGATATACGAGGGCCTGCACAAACTTGGTCAAGTTAAGCCCGCCCATGACAGTCCCCAGTTCACGACATTCGGCATGTACGTACAAGTGTATACATGTACAATGTTTATGCACGAACATAAGCATTGTCGTCGAATTCGAATATAAGCCGTTGCATCTCACAGAATGCATGTTCTGTCGAAGAAGGGCATCCGCCATAAATAGAGGTCAACTACTCCGCGTGACTTTCACACGGTTACTGGTGCAGTACCTCTGCGTGATTATGACACGGAAACTGCTGCAGTAACTCCACGTGACTTTGACACGGAAACTAGTGCAGTAATTCAGCGTGACCTTGACACGCTAACTGGTGCAGTAGCTCCGCGTGACTTTGACACGATAACTGGTGCAGTAGCTCCGCGTGACTTTGACACGATGACTGGTGCAGTAACTACTTATGACTTTGACAGGGTAACTGTGCGATCGCATGGTCTGAGAGCGTAACTTATGAATTGTCTAATGATCTGGACATGTTAGCAGCAGTAAAACAGGCAACAAGTACGATTCAGGAAAACATGCACCAAATATGCATCCAGATATCTTTTCATTACTGAGCAATCTGAAACGAATTGACCAAAACTTAGATGGCAAAAAGATGTATCAGGACAGGATGTATCATTAGTTACGCCATACAGCGGTCAACTGCTGTGACCCCAGCGGTCACAAGAGATCGCTTCGGGTGACATCCATTTCCATCCGAATGGCGGAGGTTAGCAGATCACATAGCTCACGAGTGAAACAGATTATATCTTGGAGTGTCACAAATTTGATAATTGGTGTATTCAGCAATTGTTCTGTACAGTGTGGGGCGAATTATCTACACTACGATTTTTTGTGGCATTTTCAAGCCGTAAGAGATGGAGCTTTAAAACTTGGCGTCTCGCCACAATCTTACCTTAGTGCTTTTCATCAAATGTACTAGTCCTATGCTCGCCAGAAACGGTTCCACGGAGGCACACGGTGCACGTTACTTGATATTTGTTTCGTACATGTCAAGGTGACGTCACGTGGTGAAACATTCGGTATTATGTTGTGCTGGGATGTGGTATGCTACGTCAATGGTGGATATTTGCTTTGTTTGTAAATACCTTGCACTTGAGCATGCATACTCCTCAGGAAATCAACGCCGTTGCTAGGTCAAATGAGGGGAGAGGGGGTACATTTCAACAGCGCATACATAAAACATGCATAACGCATACATTATAAGCATCTACTGCTTCAGGCAGCGCTCCATTTCGAAGTTCTAACCACTTGGTAATGAATGGAATTTGCATGATTAACCATTAATCTGGGGAGATAATTTAGAGGGACAGTGTCTTCTGTCGTCAAGATTGACGTTTCGGTTTCTATGCTTCAGGTGCATTTCTTAAATTGAAACTCTATATACTTCGCGGAGCGATGCCTTCTTTAGCAGTTGAGGCGGGGTGGCCTCCGCCGTAGTGTTACAGTTGAGGCGGGGTGGCCTCCGCCGTAGTGTCCCAGTCGAGGCGGGGTGGCCCCCGTCGTAGTGTCCCAGTCGAGGCGGGGTGGCCTCCGCCGTAGTGTCCCAGTCGAGGCGGGGTGGCCTCCGTCGTAGTGTCCCAGCCGAGGCGGGGTGGCCTCCGTCGTAGTGTCCCAGCCGAGGCGGGGTGGCCCCCGTCGTAGTGTCCCAGTCGAGGCGGGGTGGCCTCCGCCGTAGTGTCCCAGTCGAGGCGGGGTGGCCTCCGTCGTAGTGTCCCAGCCGAGGCGGGGTGGCCTCCGCCGTAGTGTCCCAGTCGAGGCGGGGTGGCCCCCGTCGTAGTGTCCCAGTCGAGGCGGGGTGGCCTCCGCCGTAGTGTCCCAGTCGAGGCGGGGTGGCCTCCGTCGTAGTGTCCCAGCCGAGGCGGGGTGGCCTCCGTCGTAGTGTCCCAGCCGAGGCGGGGTGGCCCCCGTCGTAGTGTCCCAGCCGAGGCGGGGTGGCCTCCGCCGTAGTGTCCCAGCCGAGGCGGGGTGGCCTCCGCCGTAGTGTCCCAGTCGAGGCGGGGTGGCCCCCGTCGTAGTGTCCCAGCCGAGGCGGGTGGCCTCCGCCGTAGTGTCCCAGCCGAGGCGGGGTGGCCTCCGCCGTAGTGTCCCAGCCGAGGCGGGGTGGCCTCCGCCGTAGTGTCCCAGTCGAGGCGGGGTGGCCCCCGTCGTAGTGTCCCAGCCGAGGCGGGTGGCCTCCGCCGTAGTGTCCCAGCCGAGGCGGGTGGCCTCCGCTGTAGTGTCCCAGCCGAGGCGGGGTGGCCCCCGTCGTAGTGTCCCAGCCGAGGCGGGTGGCCTCCGCCGTAGTGTCCCAGTCGAGGCGGGGTGGCCTCCGCCGTAGTGTCCCAGCCGAGGCGGGTGGCCTCCGCCGTAGTGTCCCAGCCGAGGCGGGGTGGCCTCCGCTGTAGTGTCCCAGCCGAGGCGGGGTGGCCCCCGTCGTAGTGTCCACATGCTGAGGCGGGTGGCCTCCGCCGAAGTGCTTCGACTCCTTCGCTCCCAGTCTCCTCGGCGGGGAGCGAAGGGTCGAAGCGTGGTCTACCGCAGTGGGTTTTCACGTTAAAATAGGGTCCTCGATTTCGCGAGGGGGTCCACTGCGAGATCGAGCCGGCGGGCAGCTGGTTGAGCACAGCTCGGTCATTCTATCCGCGACATGTGTCCCAATGCCATCCTCACCTCAGAGTTAGTCCTCATCCTGTTAACTTCGGTGCACACTATGTCGTCTTCTTGTTGATTATGTAGATGGCGTAGAATGGTGACGATTTCGAAGCTGCCCAGATCAAGCCGGTCCGAAGTTCGGCATTTGGCCCACCAGTTTATCAGCTCGCCCTCGTTCAGGCTGAATCCACCATGGACATTGCAATATATCCACTTCATCTTGTAGGGTTTGTGCATACCACCACTCGGGCTTCGACAGACTACCCTCGAGGCGGTAGTCTATTTTTCCACGACTTACATTATGTTTTTGACTCTGGGGAGTTCATTTTGGGGATATATGAGACAAAAATGTATCTGGAATGAGAGAAGGACAGCGAAATCGACCAGGGCTTTAATCTTTCCCCCCCCCCCCTATTTTTTATTTTTATTTCTAATTTTTAATTTTCAAGTTTTCTTTAATTTTCCTTTTGCAGTTGATAGAGCAGACCGCGAAACGTTGTTGGAAGTCAACTTGCCCTAATAAAAAATGCTTACTTTAGCCAGAATCATGTATTTCAACTGAAATTTGGCAAATACGCAAAATTTATGTAGTCAAAAGAAAAATTAAACTGATACGTTTTGGTGCATTCGTAAAGATAAGCAAACGCTGAAAGTGTCATTAAAATATCTGTACCTGTTAAAGCGTGGCGACTGGTTGAACGTTTTTGGAGGTGACCTCGCTTGACCTTGACTAACTTGACTAACTCCTTGACTACCTTGACTAACTCCTTGACCCCAGATGATCTAACCTAACATTTTTTAATCATCGTGACAAGTTGATGTGGGAAAGGTATGCCAAATTTGGGCGCGCTGTCGTGCGTCGTTCGTCCGCTATCCGCGAAAAAACCTGAGGGGCGGTTGAAGACCCCCCGAGACGGGACAGGTTAATGGAGAGTTTACACGCGGTGTACGCGTTGAAGCAGGCCGCGGCGAAGGTAGAGACTCCTGGGGCAGAGCCGTTCACACTAATGCCCAGGGCAATCTACAGGCGTCACACCGCGGCAAGTAATGGCGGCCGTGAAGAGGCGCTAATCGTCCAGCGAAAAGATGTCCACTCCAATATCGGCTAAGCAGCCAGCCGAGCATGGAAGCTGCAACGTCTTGTATGCGTGTTCAGTGTTCGAGGAAACCATTATCATCCATGCGTAGGCATCGAACTAGTGTATCAGGTGCTTAGTGACACCTACTCCCAGCCAGATAGCTCTGCTGGGCGGTAGGCGCTGATCACGCCGGGGAGTGAGCTCCCTAAGTTTGTTGTGAGTTTCTTCGCTACTACGCTCTCTGTAATTTCATCAAGAAGCTTTTTGGACTGCAATAATTCGATGGACTTTTTAGTTCCCTGTCGAGAGAGACAGATAATAGTGCCGGACAACCAGATGCGATGCCGTCGGTCAACTATCCACCAAATCCTCGCGCTCAGCTGAGTCGCTATGATCGCACTGCTCCAGATAGCGACACATGCAGCCATGGCCACAGTCACTGGCACTCCTCAGGCGCTCCCTGTCGTCCACCAGCGTGAGCATCAGGCGATGGGCGGCGGAGCCGGATATGCTGCAGCGACCAGCCGCCAAAGGTGCACAGAGTGCAGACTAGCGACCAACCGCCAAAGGTGCACAGAGAGCAGGCCAGTGACCAGCCGCCAAAGGTGCACAGAGAGCAGGCCAGCGACCAGCCGCCAAAGGTGCACAGAGAGCAGGCCAGCGACCAGCCGCCAAAGGTGCACAGAGAGCAGGCCAGCGACCAACCGCCAAAGGTGCACAGAGAGCAGGCCAGCGACCAGCCGCCAAAGGTGCACAGAGAGCAGGCCAGCGACCAGCCGCCAAAGGTGCACAGAGAGCAGGCCAGCGACCAGCCGCCAAAGGTGCACAGAGTGCAGACTAGCGACCAGCTGCCAAAGGTGCACAGAGTGCAGACTAGCGGCCAGCCGCCATAGGTGCACAGAGAGCAGGCCAGTGACCAGCCGCCATAGGTGCACAGAGAGCAGGCCAGCGACCAGCCGCCATAAGTGCACAGAGAGCAGGCCAGAGACCAATCGTCAAAGGTGCACAGAGAGCAGGCCAGAGACCAATCGCCAAAGGTGCACAGAGCGCAGGCTAGCGACCAGCCGCCATAGGTGCACAGAGAGCAGGCCAGCGACCAGCCGCCATAAGTGCACAGAGAGCAGGCCAGATACCAATCGTCAAAGGTGCACAGAGAGCAGGCCAGAGACCAATCGCCAAAGGTGCACAGAGCGCAGGCTAGCTTCCGTGGACATGGTGTCGATGTGCTGCTGTCTTGTGTCAGCAACGGCTCGCTTGTGGGTGGCTTGGCCGTGTTGCGCACGGAGTACGCCGGTTCGCTGACGTAATCAGATACGTGGCGCGCCGCGTGTCAGCCTCTCAGCGCGCTCTGCTCGTCTTTCAGGCGACTACAACAGCGTCTACCATTCAGGCGAGCCCTCCTTGACTGTCAGCCCGATCCATCCTCCGAGGAGCAGCCACCCGACGGTCCCTGGCTCCGTGGCAACGTACTACCGAGCGTATGTCCTGGCCGTCAGAAGGACCATAGAACGTTGGTTTCGAAACGCACTGGACATGGTCCGGCGCCCGAATGATGACATCGCACAATGCGTGATCGATGCTTGAGTGCGAAGCTAGCGACCATGTCGCCTCGGGGGTTAAGCCGAGCCCCAACAGGCCCAGGTCGAGTTTTGTGTCAATATCTCCTGAATGTTCAGCGAAACCGTCGGCTCTTCTCTGTCGTTGAGCTGGACGGTGCAGCCCACCAGGACAATGTCCAACAGGCGGTCGTTCCCCATGTAGCCACTACTAGCCCACCAGGACGCTCTTCAGTAACCAACGCGGTAGCAGGCTGACAAAGTTCACCCACACACTCACCCATTACCATAGCTGATAGGAAAGTAATTTCCAACTGCATGGTGTAAAAATCGAAGCTGTTATGTCGCGTCACCGACCCGTGACGTGTTAAGAGAGAACCTGGCAGGGCGCTCTCGTTGACGTCGCAGATAATTGGCAGTTAATCTGACTGATTATCCCCAAATGGCCAATGTTGGATGTGGTTGGGTGATGGACAACTCAGCTTTCATGCTTATGTAGGTCATCATCTTTTCCGAGGTCATTCGAGCTCATCTAGTAGCTCCGAATTAACCCTCAGATTTCCTTTTTCGGCTTCTGCGTCATGCAGGCGTCAACATTGTTGACTCGCTTAATTTGGTGCCAATTTTTACGCAGGGCACATTCAAAATTTTCGGTAACTATTTAGGCAGAGTCAAAAACAAGGTGCCAATATCAACTGGGCCTAGATGTATTGGTCGAAACGAACAAATCGCGCATCGTGAGCAACACCAAAACTTTGCGATCAGAGCAGCTAATTTTTTGCGGGTACCATATTCAATGAACTTCTAGTGTCCATGGCTCCTCCAGCTTCAAGAGTCTCTTCAGCTTCAGCTCTCGCCCTCCTATCTCTAGCCGGGCATCGAAAACTCCCGGAACTCCTCCATCGAACTCAATCCGGACGATGTTCGTCGGACTGAGTTCGACGGACGGCATCGAAAACTCCGGCCAATCGTTTCGGCCGGAGCCAAAGATGGCTCCGGCCGAAAAGGTTGGAGGGAGACTAGCTATTGTACCATCAGCACCTGCGCTACTGATCTTTAGCATTATAAGATACTGAGAAACAATATGTTAAGGATATCTGTTACGTCGCGTATCTGTAATGGTGCTCATGCAGATAATATATATGCTCATTGTATCGATTATTTCGACAAACATTCGACTTTTAGTGGAGCTCGGAGGCCAACGAGCAACCCAAGTGTTAAAATTGGGTATCAATTGCGAAATATCGTCAATAAAGTCACATGCAATGCGCTGTTCTTTTCGTCATGTCGCTAGAATTACATTTGAAAATATTTGGGGAGATGCAACAACCTAACAAACTACCCGTGTATCACAGTACATTCTATTCTGATATTTATTGTCGGAAAGTGGAGCCTTCAACAAAAGAGCACCCGAAATCACGGCAAATAATATTTTTGGTGCATGAAAAGTGCACTTTTTGAAGACTATGTTGTGCAGAAGTAAACTAAAAGCTTTGGTTAGAGCAAACCAGAAAAACATAACTATTGAAATCAATTTGACCTGCTAAAATCGAATCGAAGTCATCTGAGAGTACTTCGCCTTATGACAAAGGCACTGGAACGCGAATAATAGTAGAGGCATTCCACTTTGTGCAAACGCACTCTAAGCTGTAAAGGGCATAGCTGATATTCCCAATCCCACCTCAGTCGTCCAATTGACAATCTTAGCTGCCAGAAGAGCAGAGTGAGCCGTTGAAGGGATATGATAAGTTTCTGAAGGGCACCACGAACTCCTAATATAGGTCATCGCGGCCTGTCGGATGAAAAGTGTTACATACAATGAGGCATCGAATGCTAGCTAAGGCTACGGCTAAAACTAAGGCTGCGTGAGGGATGGGGCTTAAATTTGCTTTCTGTTCTTCGTCAGGGGCATCGTGATGTACCGGTGGGGCCCCCGGATCTGCGAAAAGCTTGATTTTTCTTCGCTGTCCCCAGTGAAGCAAAATCGTAAGGACTTGGGTGCACTTGGCATGGAGTGGAGACACTTGGACTAACAGTTTGTTCCACAGAAGAACGTGTTGTCAACGGGCAACAAAAATGTTGTCGACGGGCGAGAGTTCAATATGCAGCAGCAGTATGTACTCAACATTATTAGAAATGCCGTGAATGGGCTCTCAAATTTTGTCCGGGACTGCCCTGCAAACAGTTACTGTGCCCATTCACCCTCAAAAGAGCATAACTGTTCACCACTGACATATCTGGGTTGGTGACACTTCCGCGCTCCTTCGGCTGAGCACCACCGCGCCGGTTTGCCACGGTCACGGTTAGCGTGACTGGGCCATCAGGACCCGCGCCGGTTTGCCACGGTCACGGTTACCGTGACTGGGCCATCAGGACCCGCGCCGGTTTGCCACGGTCACGGTTAGCGTGACTGGGCCATCAGGACCCGCGCCGGTTTGCCACGGTCACGGTTAGCGTGACTGGGCCGTCAGGACCCGCGCCGGTTTGCCACGGTCACGGTTAGCGTGACTGTGCCATCAGGACCCGCGCCGGTTTGCCACCGGCGGTTGGGCCATCAGGACGCACTTCTGAGCCAGCGTAGTGGCTATCGGTCCAGTTTGCAGCCTCAGTCGTGCCGGCATTAACCCGAGAACTGCCACCGCAGTCGGCTGCTCTATAAAGGAATGCCTTCTGATATCAGAGTGGAGCGGGGGAGTGTAGGGGCATCCAATGGTTGTAATCACATAGCTGCGGTGCAAGTCAGACAATTACAGTATATATCGGGCGTTTTTGGCATGGATCAGCGGTCACGGTGGATATCAGGCAGTTGCGGCGGGGACCAGACGGCTGCGGTGGGGATAAGACGGCTGCGGTGTGGATAAGTCGGCTGCGGTGGGGATAAGACGGCTGCGGTGGGGATAAGACGGCTGCGGTGGGGATAAGACGGCTGCGGTGGGGTTAAGACGGCTGCGGTGGGGATAAGACGGCTGCGGTGGGGATAAGACGGCTGCGGTGGGGATAAGACGGCTGCGGTGGGGATAAGACGGCTGCGGTGGGGATAAGACGGCTGCGGTGGGGACCAGACGGCTGCGGTGGGGACCAGACGGCTGCGGCGGGGACCAGACGGCTGCGGTGGGGATAAGACGGCTGCGGTGGGGACCAGACGGCTGCGGTGGGGATAAGACGGCTGCGGTGGGGACCAGACGGCTGCGGTGGGGACCAGACGGCTGCGGTGGGGACCAGACGGTTGCGGTGGGGACCAGACGGCTGCGGTGGGGATAAGACGGCTGCGGTGGGAATAAGTCGGCTGCGGTGGGGATAAGACGGCTGCGGTGGGGACCAAACGGTTGCGGTGGGGACCAGATCTGAAAAGTTGGAACAGAACTTACGCATATATGCAAGCGTATATGTGTGTATGTGTGTATGTATGTATGTATGTATGTATTCATGCATATATGTATGTATGTATGCATGTATGCATGCATGTATGTATGTATGTATGTATGTATGCATATATGTATGTATGTGTATCTGTGTATATACGTATATGTATGTGTGTATGCATGTGTGCATGTATGTATGCTTGTGTGAATGTATGCGTATATGCAAACATGAATGAATGCAGGAAGTTCTTTAATCTATATCTTATGAGTTCCCGTGGATGGCCATGGCAATCCGGCGTGCAAATTAGAAAAAGCACAACTTCATACTCATAACCACAAAAGCATCCCTTCCGCCCAGCACAGCAGCTGCGATAGAATTGGCGCATTGAGTTCAAGTGAAGCTTAAAAAAAGATGCATGGTGATGGCCGCACTTTACATCACCGATGCTCGCCTGTCCGCTATGACTAAAGCGAGTTGCCGACCAGTCTGTGGTGCTCTTTTTGGGAACTGCTACATTGCCCTTATGGTCAGCGGTCCATACGGTATTATGGCTTTGCCTTTCTCATCTTATATTCAGCCGCGGGTCGCTCCAGGTGAGCACGACTCGGTATGAAAGCAACTGGTGAATAGTTTGTAGACGGCACCCAGATGTGTGCGTTGTGTCCGCCGTGGTTCGGGTTTTGCACTTCAAGCCGCGTCTAGATCATTGGCTTAAGTTGCAGTGGGCCCTTTTCATTCCAAGTCATGTGATGTATGCGCTGCACATCGCTTATCACAATCGTCCCTCCGGGTGACAGCTAACCAAGTTCGGACTGCATCTGCGAGACGCAATCGTAACTCCACAGCCCTGCTGCAGTTCGAATAACACAATTTATAGCATGTTCTATTCTTTTCCTCCGACTTTGTGTTCCCATTGCGTGGCCTAGAAGAAAATATCTGATCGGTGGGAACATTAAAGCCTGATTGATAGTGTTTTTTTCTGGAGGGGTGTTTGCTTTCCGAATGTTGGCGACAGAGCGGTGAAATTTCTTGCGGCAATGTTGACACATTGTTCCGAATTTGGGTGTTGATCTATGCACATTGAACACCGTCATCCGACACAAAATAATGTCTCCTGAATCAGACAGAGACGTCAAAATATACCGTCATGCTATCAGATCAAACGGTGTTGACGGGAGTTCCGAATAGCATAGTTGTTTCCTTTACATTGATCCTCAACCAGTTAGTACGGCACCAGCGAAACACCTGGTAAAGACCAGCCTCGATGTCAACCTACAGCCCCGATACATAGTCGGGTGCTGTGCTAAGCATAATTTGCATATCGTCAGAATATGTTGTGATGATGTCAACTGAAATGTCATGATGATATGAAGTGATATGTGTATAGATTGAATATTACTGGACCCAGAATCCCGCTCTGGACCACGTCAAATGGTGTTGGTTCAGTCAATGTTTCTATTCCTATCCATATGAAATTGCCATCAAGCCAGTGCGTTGGAGAAGTCCCGCACCGGCCCAACTCCCACATCAGGGCCCCACCTTCAACATAACGGAAGACCTTGGACCTTGGACTACTTATCGCCGTCAGTGACGTGGTCTGATCCGCATAAATCGCGCACCAGTCCAGCTCCGACATCAAGGTGCTACACTCGGCACAACGGGAGGTGCTACACTCGACACAACGGGAGGTGCTACACTCGACACAACGGGAGGTGCTACACTCGGCACAACGGGAGGTGCTACACTCGACACAACGGGAGGTGCTACACTCGACACAACGGGAGGTGCTGCACTCGACACAACGGGAGGTGCTACACTCGACACAACGGGAGGTGCTACACTCGACACAACGGGAGGTGCTACACCCGACACAACGGGAGACATTGGACAAGTCTGTTGACGTGAATGACGTGACCTGACCTTTGTCCGTGTTGCCAGAAATGCTACTTACTAGGTCTAGCACGGCGCTCTCCGTCGAACAATTAGTAGATGTAGATAATCGAACAATGTGTGGAAGTCTGGATGGTGTTGGTGATGAAATAATTATAAGTGTGTAGGCGTATCTGCTAACTTTTATATTACCTTCAGCATGCTGACTAGTCGTAAATTGGCTGCTAATCTCATGTCGCCTAATTTGTGGATCGGTATCACAGTGGTGTGATTCCATCTGGATGAAACAACGCCTGTGATAAATTAATAGTTTGCAATGGATAACCGCCACGGTGGCCAGAGAGCAGCTTTATCTAACATTGGTGTTGCAGTGGGGAGCCAGGAGCTCGCAGCTGGGATCAGGCGCCAGCCTTGGATATCCAGGAGGCTACAGCAGGGATCAGAAAGCTGCATTTGGGACCATGCGCCTGCGGTGAGACCTGGTGCTAGCCCCGGATGCAAGCTGGCTGTAGTAGGGACCGGGTGACTAAGTTGAGGGTAGGACACATTTTGGATGATCTCAGTGCAGGTCTGGGAGGGGAGGGTTCTCGGTAGACTGTCGGGATGGAGCTGTTGCGGTTCAATTGGGGGCTGCATCGGTGGATAGATCCATCTGCAGACCCGTATTTGGCGTCCTGCCTCACTTCCATTAGGCAATGTGGCCGCCCTCACTTCTAGAAGAGGTGATATTGCCCGCATGTGCCAACGTCTGGGCTAAGGCTGCGTAAATGACCTGTATGTTCCGGTACGCCTGAAAAAAAATCACTTCCCCACGTCTGGGTCCAGCTGTTCACATGCATTATGTGCGGCGCCTGTGATTGACCTCCAGTTCTGGCCGCACCGATTGTCCGTGCTGATGCAGCCGCATACGTGCAGGACGTTCACGCTGCGATCCGACATACACCGGGGCGAAAGCTCAGATGCGCTGTTGTCCAGGACTCGGACACGTTGGGTAGATGGACCCCCACATAAATGCGTTCGCCGCCATGTGCATGCACGACCTTCCATACAACTGAGTCGTGCTGCCTATTCCGTACCACCCGCACGACACTGGGGCGTCACTGCTGATCTATCCCGTACCACCCGCACGGCACTGGGGCGTCACTGCTGGCCGTATTTTGTACCATACGTACGTCACTGGAGCGTCACTGCTAGCCGTATTCCGCACCAACCGCACGACACTAGAACGTCACTGCTGGCCGCTCTGTAATGTCGCTGCGGACTGTGACCGACGCTGGCTGCCGGAGCGAGAACGTCTCGGTGACCGTTGAACTGCGGCTGACGCGCCTCGAGTAGGTGGCTAAGGCTGCGTCACAGTCCACCTGCCGTAGTTCTGAGGGCGTAGACTGGACGGTGCAGTAGGTGGCTAAGGCTGCATCACAGTCTACCTGCCGTAGTTCTGGGGGCGTGTACTGGACGGTGGAGTGGGTGGCTAAGGCTGCGTCACAGTCCACCTGCCGTAGTTCTGAGGGCGTAGACTGGACGGTGCAGTAGGTGGCTAAGGCTGCATCACAGTCTACCTGCCGTAGTTCTGGGGGCGTGTACTGGACGGTGGAGTGGGTGGCTAAGGCTGCATCACAGTCTATCTGCCGTAGTTCTGAAGGCGTGGACTGCCGGTGGAGTGGGTGGCTAAGGCTGCACCACAGCCCGCCTGCCGTAGTGTTGAAGGCGTGGACTGCACGGTGGAGTAGGTGGCTAAGGCTGCGTCACAGTCCACCTGCCGTAGTTATGGGGGCGTGGACTGCACGGTGGAGTAGGTGGCTAAGGCTGCACCACAGCCCGCCTGCTGTAGTGTTGAAGGCGTGGACTGCCGGTGGAGTAGGTGGCTAAGGCTGCACCACAGCCCGCCTGCTGTAGTGTTGAAGGCGTGGACTGCACGGTGGAGTAGGTGGCTAAGGCTGCACCACAGCCCGCCTGCTGTAGTGTTGAAGGCGTGGACTGCACGGTGGAGTAGGTGGCTAAGGCTGCGTCACAGTCCACCTGCCGTAGTTCTGAGGGCGTAGACTGGACGGTAGAGTGGGTGGCTAAGGCTGCATCACAGTCTATCTGCCGTAGTTCTGGGGGCGTGGGGTGGCAGGTCACCACAGCCCGCTCGTTGGCGTGGACTGCCGGTGAGTAGGTGGCTAAGGCTGCACACAGCCCGCCTGCTGTAGTGTAAGGCGGGACTGCTCGGTAGTAGGTGGCTAGCCTCACAGCCCGCCTGCTGTAGTGTTGAAGCGTGGATGCTCGGTGGTGGTGGTCTAAGCCCCCTGCTTAGTGTTGAAGGCGTGACTGCACGGTGAGAGGTGGCTAAGGTGCGTCACAGCTGTGTGTTTGGGCGTGGACTGCACGGTGGAGTAGGTGGCTAAGGCTGCATCACAGTCCACCTGCCGTAGTTTGGGGGCGTGGACTGCACGGTGGAGTAGGTGGCTAAGGCTGCACCACAGCCCGCCTGCTGTAGTGTTGAAGGCGTGGACTGCACGGTGGAGTAGGTGGCTAAGGCTGCACCACAGCCCGCCTGCTGTAGTGTTGAAGGCGTGGACTGCACGGTGGAGTAGGTGGCTAAGGCTGCGTCACAGCCCGCCTGCTGTAGTGTTGAAGGCGTGGACTGCGGTGGGTAGGTGGCTAAGGCTGCACCACAGCCCGCCTGCTGTAGTGTTGAAGGCGTGGACTGCACGGTGGAGTAGGTGGCTAAGGCTGCGTCACAGTCCACCTGCCGTAGTTCTGAGGGCGTGGACTGGACGGTGGAGTAGGTGGCTAAGGCTGCAGCACAGTCTACCTGCCGTAGTTCTGAGGGCGTGGACTGGACGGTGGAGTAGGTGGCTAAGGCTGCGTCACAGTCCACCTGCCGTAGTTCTGGGGGCGTGGACTGGACGGTGGAGTAGGTGGCTAAGGCTGCATCACAGCCCGCCTGCTGTAGTGTTGAAGGCGTGGACTGCACGGTGGAGTAGGTGGCTAAGGCTGCAGCACAGTCTACCTGCCGTAGTTCTGAGGGCGTAGACTGGACGGTGGAGTAGGTGGCTAAGGCTGCGTCACAGTCCACCTGCCGTAGTTCTGAGGGCGTGGACTGGACGGTGGAGTAGGTGGCTAAGGCTGCACCACAGCCCGCCTGCTGTAGTGTTGAAGGCGTGGACTGCCGGTGGAGTAGGTGGCTAAGGCTGCGTCACAGCCCGCCTGCTGTAGTGTTGAAGGCGTGGACTGCACGGTGGAGTAGGTGGCTAAGGCTGCACCACAGCCCGCTTGCCATGGGATGTGGCATTCCAGCTCTGAGGAAACTTGAGCAACATGCTACCGAAACAATTTGTTAAGCTAGGTCAACTAATAGAGAAAGAGAAGTTAATGTTGTTGAATATTGTGTTCTCCTCACACAATAGCAGGTCCAATCATTTATTTAACACTCGCACGCCCAGCGATCCGCGCCAACTTCGACATGCTATAAGTTTGACGATCATGACATGCTATAAGTTTGAAATCAATCGCCCAATTATTGTGGAAGTTATGCCACCTAGAACTCCGAGTGTAGTTGGGTCACTTCGCCTGACCTGGTGACCTGACCTGAGATGACCCAGGACTAAAAATATATGAGGATATGCGGGAAAGACCAATGAACAGCTATGCGAGGTTTGCTTGCTAACCTTATTAGTTTGGCGGCAAATGAGGAAAAAACGGAGGGGGCAGATATCTGCCCCCCGGACGTGCGCGGGTTAAAACTCATGGATGTCACACCGTCGGTATGTGACAATTTTCTGGTATCAAATCCGGGTTAGTGCTGTTGCAGTTCTGTATATCCAAGTTTTATATGTTGATTTCACAATCACAGCCGTCATCAACCAAGTCGTT
The DNA here is from genome assembly GCA_034440575.1 of Imbricaverruca yamaguchii. Lineage (NCBI taxonomy): Eukaryota > Metazoa > Arthropoda > Thecostraca > Neoverrucidae > Imbricaverruca > Imbricaverruca yamaguchii. The sequence goes on along the minus strand of JAOTOL010001416.1, from coordinate 367,453 downwards.
ATTGATTGCGATCAAGGTATACCACGGTGCATTATCAGTTGTAAAACTGTATAGCAAATATGAATCAGATATGCTTTGTATTTGCTATACATGTGACGCTATTTTTTTATTTTAAATAAAAACAAATAATGTCCGCCACCCAAGATCAGGTGACCAGGAGCGCCCCCTCCCCTTACCCAACGACTGCAAGCACCTTACGTTAACACCATAAAATAAACAGTAAAGTCGCGGCACTCCCAGCTAAGAGATGGAAAACATGTAAATAAGCATACAAAGCATCGGGTATTAGAGCAGTAAGACTAATAATAAAGAATGCTGTTAGTAGTCATATCCAAAGGAGGCATATGACTGACCCTGGATCCATCCCAACAAGAAATTAGGGTCTAAACTATAATGTTAGCAGCTGGTTTGTGGCCGGATGGTGGTGAGCACTCCTGATTTGTTTTTTGTTTTTTTACTTTGGCTCCTCCCACAACTCCACCCAGCTAAGCATGGGCTTGTTGCTGGGTGGAGCTAATTCAAATATTGCTTTATGTATGGAATTTTGATCATGGTCAGTTCTGTGTATTTGTTCGGTAAATGGATTGGAGGTTTGGAGCCCGGGGTTCGATTCGAACCTTAGGTGAAAAGAACCGATAAATCGGACCATAAATAAATGAGGACATTGTCACTCGTGAAACAAATGAAGACACTACCCAGGTATATGTGGTATGGCTGGAACACTTTAGCTGGCCTTGGATTTAATTTAATGGCATATGGATGCGGTTTAAAATGCAATGGAATGAACAACATAAGAAATCGACTACTTCAATTAGGAACTTCATGTGCTATGTAGTTCTGAGAAAATACACGGCACATTTGCAAACAGCGGCATATACGACGGATATACGAAAAGCACGGTACAGATGCACTGCATATGTCTGCCGACGGAGGTGAGCAAAAGCGAGGACGGACTGCTTAAGTTCCAATGAAAGGATCTTCGTTTGGCGCGCCAAATTTCTTCAAATATTGCATTGAAACCCATAACAATACTGCTTTGCAAAGCTTAAAATGGAACAAATAAAAAACGTGACCGTAGTGGCGTCCGAAAATCGGAGGGGAAAACCTTTCCAACTGAATCTTATCCCTTCAACATCCTATGATTAAAATGGTTGTAGCTTCTGACCTTGCATTGTTCGAATTACGTCTCGGAACACTTGTTCATGCACGCCAAGTAGTGAATGCATTATTTCCTGTTCCTCGAAGCCCACCAACTTTGTTTAAGTTATTGCGCAGTCACCTCGTTAAGAGATGCAAAGGAAGTACCCATATGTATGCATATGCACGGCATTGCCACGGTTGTGTGCACCACGCGACGCCAAGTATGTTCATAACTATACTCATGGGGTTGCGCCAAATTGGTGAGCAGATAGTCAGCATTTACAGCCTAGCACACGTTCGAGGGATTCCTGCAAGATGCACATGCTTGTGACCAAGATAGTTTTTTTTTTCATATGGTGGAGAACAAGCCCCGAGGCAGCTTCAGTGCTACCACATTGCAGTGATGTTAGGCCGACCCCCTCGTCTCAGTGTATTGGTCACTATTGAAGTCTAGCCTGGCTGTACTCCTAAGACGTCTTGAGACGCGACAACTGTATGCTGACGCCGCTACCCAACTGTCCTAGTTTCCGGCGTGGAAGCCTTTTTCTCGCGCGACACCGTGACAACGGGTGGGTATTGATCTGTTCGACTATGGTGAGCCGCAGCCGGATTGATGAATCCTTCACATCGACGTCGCGCTCTGCGACTTTGTCCGGCGGCGGCTCCCTGAGCCGTGGCGCGTGCTCAAATGCCTTTCCGAGCCTCCTTCGTCTCTGGTAATTGGGTTAGGCCCAGTCGACGACACCTAGATGGCTCGGTTCGCCGGTTATGTGCCTCGGGTCATTGGGCAAGGGTGATGTATCTCTTCTGCCTAGCCTAGGACGTGGCGAGAGAAGTGCCACGACGTGTTAAGTGCTCACTTAGCAGCGTTACAACATGATGAGTTTTGCCACTCTGTGATGAACTCTTTGTGATCAACAATGACAAATTATATCAGAGGCTGTGAGAACTATCAAATCCTTATATAGGTCACATTATCTGTGCAGAGGTAAGAAGTATTGCTAGCAAAGACTTTAGTTGTGAGATTTGAAGGTAGCAAGCAGGATTGCCAACATACCAGTGTTTATTTCAGATGGTGACTGCAAAAACCAGCATATGCCAAGGATATGGGACGAGGGCTATTCGAAGGGACGAGGTCTCTCCCTCCCAGTGCTGTATTACGGATGATAGTAGACGGATAGGTAACTCCCCGGAATCGGCGACCAAGGACGGCCACCTGGCGGTGGGAGGCCGAAGCTAATCCTAGATAAGATATTGTTTGATGCCAGCGGCACATTCCTGGGTTGGTGAGGAACACGTCGTTTAGTTTCAGCCAATTTCCGCCTTTAGGGGAAGCTAGGGAACCGTTATTCTATTGCATGGAGACCTGTGGCATTAAGGAATAAAGTAAAAATATAAATGCCTATCTTTTTCCGGGGACATTTAAACGCAAGGCGTGGTGTATTACGTTTATGGAGCGTTGTGTGTGTTTTTTTAAAGTATCTAATGCATTTTTGGATCCAGTGAAGCTAGTAATTCTCTACTGCGTTACCTAGTTATTACTCTAAGTCACGAGAAAATCTGAATCAGTGGTACTTAGTCTGTTTGAGCTTTTGCTGGGCTTGAAACATTGGTCAAAGGGGGAGCCCTACATATACCCATTTTCACCTTCATATGCAGTTCTTAAAGTAAGGGTTTAGGCTGGAGGAAGTCCGATCTGAGGCTGAGGAGCAGTTTGAAGGACGAATTTCCTGACACAAAATATTGAAATCTTCACCTAAGGTACATAGCTCAATATTTTGAAAGGTTGCCAAGATTTTGGGTTAGTGATACATGCCATGCATTCAAAAGTCATGCAGGTTTGTCATAATGATTCAGTATGAAAAAGTAATTATAGGGTATAAGTGTCAAATGCTATTTCCATCCTTGCACACAGTACGTGGTTTTTTTCTGTTTGTGTCGATTTCGTTTGTAAGTAATTATATATTTTATATATTTGCATTTTGCCATGCAGCATAAAACCTAGCATCACCTGTTTTAGGCACGTGCTTGTGATGCATCTATTTGCTTATTTTGCATTATTGCACGATATCTGGTCCATCATATCATAGCGCATGCTATCCCGTCCCGTCTCGGGGGGGGGGTCTTCAACCGCCCCCTCAGGTTTTTCGCGGATAGCGGACGAACGGCGCGCGGCATCGCACGCACATTTTGCATACCTTTTTCCACATCAATTTGACATTCTGATTCAAAAGTTTTAGGTCAGGTCATCTAGGGTCAACGAGTTATTCAAGGTCAAGTGAGGTCACCTCCAAAAACGTTCAACCAGTCGTCACGCCTTAACGGATACAGATATTTTAATGAAACTTTCAACGTTTGCTTATCTTTACGGATGCAACAAAACGTACGAGTTAAATTTTTCATTTTATCCGTTTTTGACTCCATATCAATTTTGCGTATTTGTCATATTGTAGTTTAAACACAGGATTCTGGCTAAAGTAAGCATTTTTTTATTAGGGCACGTTGACTTCCAACAATATTTCTGGGTCTGCTCTACCCATTGGAGACGGAAAATAAAAGAAAACTTGAAAACTCAAAATTTTGAACTTTCGAAAAAATAAAAATTTTATTTGGGGGGAGGGGGGCAAAAAAAATTGTAGCCCTGGTCGATTTCGCTGTCCTTTTCTCATTTCAAATAAATTTTGTTTTTTCATGTATCCCCAAAATTAACTCCCCAGAGTAAAAAGCATAATGCAAGTCGTGAAAATTCGTGAAAAAACGTTGAAGCCCCCTTGGTGACGTTACTTTTGGGGGAAAATTTGTTCGGGATGGACCCGGACCCTACTCGTGGAGCGCTTTCCGATGACACCTCTTTCGTTTTCGTGCGATGCTTAGTTTGGATTTTAGAGGGGGGGTCTTCAACCGTCCCCCCCCCGAGACGGGGTGGGAGGATTTGACAGAAAACACGGCGCGGGCTATCATATGATATACATAATATATCATGTTCTTGTATGCCATGTATGTAAGAAAACTACTATTTCCTGTTGCAAATGCCTCCTCATAATTTTGCATTTCATCTCTTAGTTGGAAGAGGTGGGGCATTCCACAACAGATCGACAAGGTCCTGGCAACCTCATCTCTCAGATCTGGACCAAAGTTGTTGTGTAGGATTATCCTATGCCTGTTGAGTTCATATGTGTAAATTTTACTTCGATCATCTCAACGGTGCATAATTTATATCTTAGGGCATTTCTAGGTCATTCTGCATGGTTATGTTCGGTGTTCGATAATTATGCCAAATATCATTCAAAATATATATCTAGACATTTTTCATTCGCGAAGGTCAAAATGATTCAGACAATATTTGTGCCTGTGACATATTACAACGACGTTATTCAATGACTTCAGGTCAGGTGACCTGTGATGACCTCAATGCAAGTCATTTTTTTAATTGATAGGATGGAAGGACCATATGTTGCCAGACATATCGCAAAAAAATAGCGTTCTTATCACAAATGCTCGCTTCGAGAGTGCAAACTTTGCCGTCTTTCAAGCTTTTTGCAGATTGAGCTTCTAACTCGGCCGGGCCGGTCTGTCCGTGGTGCCTAAGCCAAGAAAGGACCCATGACATGATGGACAGGGTCCAAGCCTTTGAATAGGGCCCTCCAGCTTGTCGGCAGGGCTAAAAAAAAAGGTTTCGTGGTTGTCGTCCAAACCCGGAATAGGCTTGGTGGTTCTCACCTTTTGTGCAAACGATAACATTATGCTACATGGCCCGGAACAGGGGTTCCCAACCTGGGGTAATGCGCTGGCTTGTGGAGGGGTGGGGTGGGGGTGGGGTTATAGCGGGGTTTCGTCAAACCTCGAGTATGGAGAGTACTGTGTACATTTGCCCAAAACCTGTGCACATATATCGGCAGGAAATACTACATGTTCTCAACCTTGAAAATGAACTTCCGCTATGAGGCATTCTGAATTCGATACGGGGTAATCACGAGGTTGGCCGAACCCAAAGGGGGTAATGATAACTCGAAAAGGTTGTGATTATAAGGACCTATAACAAATTGCGTCGATTACCTTTATACAGAATATCTTGCCGCCAATTTCCTTTTCGGCAATTCGGCGCCGTCAATGTACCCATGGTTTGCAAAACTGTCAATGCACCCATGGTTTGTGAGCCTTAATAATGCAAGGGCTTAGAAGTGTCGTGAATTTAAGCCGGCTTAAATAATAAAAGCCAGTTTAAACTGGCTTAAATTAATAAAAGCCACTGGCTGGCATAAATTCGATTTCAGCCAGCTTTTTTCCATCCCTAAATATAGGTAGGTAGGTACCTACCTACATATAGGGATGGCAAATTTAAGCCACCTGCTGGTTTAAACCAGTTTAAACCAGCCGGCATAAATTAATTTAAGCCACCCTGGCTAAAATTATGTTTCGGATATGGCTGGAGTGCAGTGACAAACAAAAGCTAGGGAAGCATCAATTATTCCAAAATGTGCTACTCTCCATTTTATTTATAAACAAGCACTCCCTAGAATTTCCCAAAACTCTGGCTGGGTTCTAGGTATGCACTCCACAAGTCAGATTTTTACCCATTGGGTACCTAGCCATTGTATAGCCAGGTACCTATTTTATGTTAGCTTAAAAGTAACTATATGAGCCAGACCAATTTGTGATGTTTTTGACAGAGCTTTCCCGTTGTCTTACTGTTAATAGTATATGTAGGTAGGTACCTACCTACCCATATTCATAGATAACAGTAAGCAATCTGTTTGCTTATTGTTTGCTACAGTAAGCAATATGTCTTCCTATTGCACATTTTGCACACATTGTCAACTATTGCACACCTTTCATGACATTGTATGGTAGCACATTATTTCCTGTTAGCACTAACACTTGTGGAAGTGGAACATTAGATCCATTAGATGAGCATTAGATGAGCTTCAAAGCATTAGATGATAGGTGAATCAACCTAGTGTCCATACTTTGGCATAGAAACTGTCACTAACCATCTGGTCATGCACAGTAGGTCTTCATTGTACTCTCTCTAGGTATGGTATTCTACACTTGTATTGTGCTGAATACCAATACTGTCAATGCACCCATGGTTTGTGAGCCTTAGAAGTGTGGTACTTAGAAGTGTCGTGAATTTAAGCCAGCTTAAATAATAAAAGCCAGTTTAAACCAGCTTAAATTAATAAAAGCCACTGGCTGCCATAAATTGAATTTAAGCCAGCTTTTTTTCCATCCCTACCTACATATACATACTATTATCAGTAAGACAATAGGAAAACTATGCCAAAAACAGCACAAATTGATGTGGCTCAAATAGTCACTTTTCAGCTAACATAAATAGGTACCTAGCTATCAAATGGCTATGATCAGTCAGTCTAATATGTATGTTGCTACATATTATCTGCAGGATCTTGCTGCAGAAAGACTTAGACGAACATGTGAAGTGGTCCGAAAAATGGCAAATGAAATTTAATTTTGATAAGTGCAAAATCATGCATGTAGGTAGGGAGCATATCAAGGCTCCATACTTGATGGGTGGGCAAGTACTATCTGTGACTCAGCAGAAGGACATAGGTGTTATTTTGAACACAAAATTTGGGGCATCAGAGCAGACCAAAGAAGTCAGGAAGAAGGCACTAAAAATGCTTGGGGCAATAAATAGGAATGTATCATTCAAAAGTGAGGAAGTCATCAGGAAGCTTTATTGTGCATATGTCAGGCCACATCTGGAATATTGTGTCCAAGCTTGGTCCCCTAGTTATGAAAACGATTGTTGGCTTTTAGATAGAGTACAAAAGAGGGCAACAAAAATGGTGAATGGTATGGGCAACCTGGCATACGAGGAAAGATTGAAGAAATTGAATATGTTTTCACTTAGATATAGAAGGCTGAGAGGAGATCTCATCGAGGTCTTTCAATTTGTACATGGTCAGGAACAGGGTTATCTCAGGGAACTGTTTGAATTTAACAGAAATGATGGAATTAGAGGTCATCAATTCAAAATTAAAGTTAATCACAGCAGGACAAGGTTAAGACAGTCCTTCACCAACAGGGTAGTAGAACACTGGAACCAGCTGCCAGAAACCATTGTCAGTAGTAACATTGTCAATAGGTACCTAGCTATCAAATGGCTATGATCAGTCAGTCTAATATGTATGTTGCTACATATTATCTGCAGGATCTTGCTGCAGAAAGACTTAGACGAGATCTTTAAGAACAGCATAGACAATCATTACAAGAATAGTGGGCTTGTTTTTCTGTATTCCAGGGAGAGTTGATCAACACATTTGGTGGACAACTGGTTCAGTGTACAGAGTGCATCCAAGAAGGGCCCTTGTGGCTCATAGTTGCACTGATCTATTATGTCTTTATGTCATTTATCTCCCTCAATGCCAGTAGTTGGATATCAAAATCCTGGTATTTACAAATATAATTTCTAACTACCAGCATCCAGGGAGCTGACCGACTGTACCTAATGGGTAAACATCTGGCTTGTGGAGTGCATACCCAGAACCCAGACAGAGTTTTGGGGAATTCTAGGGAGTGTTTTTTTTGCAAATAAAATGGAGTGTAGCACATTTTGGAATTATAATCGATGCTTCCCTAACTAATGTCCATCACTGCCCTCCAGCCATACCGGAAATGTAATTTAAGCCAGAGTGGCTTAAATTAATTTATGCCAGCCAGTTTAAACCATGGTTTAAACCACCAGGTGGCTAAAATCCGCCATCCCTATATGGTATGCATTGCCACCAAATGCAATGCAATGCCTGCTGAGTAGGTACCTACACACCAAAATATATTTTCTAATTACATTTAGGTGACTATATTTTACTCAAATGTAATTCATATACCAAGATTTTCGCCTGAGCTTGATGATTGATGATCCAGTGCTGGCTTGCAAGTCCAGTCAAGTCGCCTGTCAGGGCCAAAATGGCTATCTTGCAGTACTCTTAACACTGGTAGACCTGGATGCTTTACTTTTGAATGTTTGTAAATGCTCTGTGCAGTACCTTTCCAATCGCAATGTCCACATCTACATGATGACCTTACTATCTTTGTCACCCTTACGCCCTGGCCCTGAACAGAGTCTGTTTCTGGAGTCTGTTTAAGACCGAACCACTTCATTTGGTCTCATATAAGTCAGAAAATGAAGATTAAAAAATCGTTTAATTAGCACTCCAGATAATTCGAACCAGGTAGTTTTATCTTGCCGCACACATTCACCACTCATCAATTATAAAGAACCGTGATCAATTCTCTATTTCACTCTTCGACGCACATCGTCGCGTTTAAAATGTAAATGGACGGATTTGAAAGCGAGGAAATGCGCGTAAAAGAATGATATTCTTCTAGATTCTTTCCAACGATTTTAATGAAATTAAAAATATTATCGTACATCCTACATGAAAAAAGGATTCAAATTGAAATTGTTTTAAAAAATCAGCTAATGTTATAAATTATTCGTTACTTAACGTAGGTCTAGTGTTGTTTTAGTACCCGTGGTCTAGTCGCCTGCCTCCAAAGCCGCTGCGTATACCATTGTTGGGTACTTCCGTAACGCTGCCATCGAGCATAAAGTGGTACCGGGACGAGGTTGACAACCACCGGCGATCAGAAGGCATGCCATTGGCTCTGTGCTAAACGGGAGACAATTTTATCGTCGGCGGTCGTCTGAACGATGGAATGGTTGTCTCGACGATACTTTGTTGCCGTTGAATCATCTTTTTTGCCGCTGAGCGTACTAGATGAAACCCAAAAGCGTACGATGGGAATGAAGAAATGGTAGCGTGGCGGTGGGTGGTAGAGGTCTGCACGGAGTGACATTTCCAGTCCCGGTCCAATCCGATTCGTTTTAATCCTGCGTACCTTGACACGGATATCGTGACGTAGTCAACTTTATGTATAGTAGGTACCATTTATATGATTTCACATATAATATTTCTAATGATATGGAAATGTGGTCGCCAAAAGTCCCCGTTCGTGGTTGTCGTCCACGACGACAGAACGATACGATTTTTTAGCCCTGCTTGTCGGAAAAGGCTTTGGGTCGTCAAAAAGGGCTCATGAAATGATGGAGAGCGAGAGCTGGCGATATTTATGAGTGTCAAATTGATGTAACATAAGGTACTGTAAATTTCAGAGCTCTAGTGCGAACTGTTTTGGCTATGGTACGAAACGTCATGGGGAGGTAGGTATTTACCCACCCACCCGACCGTGCGAGGGTTAGCATGGGAGACGTGGCAGCTGCAAGGGGTCATGCAGGGGGCCATGACAGTGCTGCAGAGGGCTCCAATGGCTGTTCCGGGGCCCCTCGGCCCAATCGATGTTCATCATATGCTTCTATGCATGTTCTGGGTCCCCTCGTTTGTCAAAGAAGATCCCTCAGGGGGAAATGTGATCGTCAGGGCCAATCAGCCGATCGGTCTATGGCCAATCAGCAGCCTATAGGGGGATGGGGCATCGGAATGGAATTGGCCTGTCCCAGACGAGTCCGATGCATATGCGGTTGGAAGGGGAGGGGACAGGTGCTCTCCCTTATTCTCTGCCGGCTCTCCTGACACTCCGCTTCCCTCAGTTAGTCGACACAGGTTAGTTGGTCACGAGCTTCATGGTTATATACGGCGGACGAAGGGATGAATGCGTCCCCGGCTGGCGCTGAATGCGCGTTTTTTTTTTTAATGACGCGTGATTGAAGGCCGATACAGCTATATTTCCCCATCCCTTCAAGCTTTTTCGATTGGGTGTCCGCATCACCTGTCTAGGATTAGTTCTCAGATCGGCCGATAGATGTCGCCAATATCGGTCGGTGGTCGCAAACATCAAAGTGCCGCCCGATAATTTCCGATCCGTTTACTGTTATCCGTGGCTACATCTTGACTGTCTCTCCCTTCCCTGGCTGCATCAGGACTGCATACGGCAATGATAAGGGGAGGATGACAATTCACATGTCTCTCTCCCTCTCTTCGGGTGGCATCTGGACTGTTTCTTCCTCCTCGAACTGCATCTGGACTGTCCCTCCATCCCCTGGATGCATCTTAACAGCTTAGGATACTGCTCGTTGGACACGAGTGCAGCTTTGACGGTTCGTTCGGATTAAACGTCGTATGGCCTGCATATCAGTCGTGCAGACTGCATCTCAGCCATGCCAACTGCATCCTAGTGGTACAGACTACATGCTAGCTGTATGGACTTCAAGTCAGCCGTGCAAACCGCTAGCTGTTTATATTATTCCGGCTGGCGACTGTCGAGTCCCCAACACACACACACACGCACACATCATCGTCCAAAGGCCTTTCCAGAGCAGTGACCGATTGAGTTGGCGCGGTGCACGGAACCTTGAGTGCCTTGCCATGCACTTTTGTACACGCCTCGTACAAAATACAGGTGCCAGTTGTCAGAGGTAACTGATTTAGAACGGGTCAAGGAGATTAATGTTTGAACATATTCAAAGTATATCCACTCGGAGTAAAAGGATCAACATCAAAGAGAGATCATGCTGTTATTTAAGCGACACGATCACTTGTGCCATTTCAAAAGTTGGGTGGACCAATGACTTGAGCATTGTCATTTATCGTGGTTTTTCATAGTAATGCGTGGGAAAATTGAGTTTGTTTGGATTAGTTTTCGTGCTGCAAACGGCAAAGCTGTTGGCTTTTGAACATTCAGATGGTAAGCATCTCACAATGCCAATGACACAAGGTTAGATCAAATTCCATGCACATTCTAAACAATACCCTCTTACACAGATATTGATGTTCTTTCGTGAAGTCGCCTGAATTCGTTTCCAAACCTCCCTAAGTCATGCAACAAGACATTGTGTGGTCTGATCGCTTGTGATGGCTGGACCTCGTGTGGCCTGATCATATTTCGACCGCCGTGACTTTTGCGGGAAATTATTTTGATACGACGGATATATTTTCAAGTAGTCCACACTTAGACGGAGGTTATAGTGAGCTTTTTCCCAATGTGTCTATTGTTCCCGCGTGACCTGAGGTTCGATCATGACGTCAGAAGCTGAGCACTTCACACATATGCTTCAGTATCATGTCAGTTCTCCTTGGAATCTATATTTTGTATTTCAAAGTCAGTGTACAGAGGGTTGTGAAGCTTAAGATTACTTTACGTGACCATACGACGCGAAGCGACATGAACTGAGGATTTTGAGCTATGGAGCAGTTTTGCTTGTCTTGCTTCACGAATACTACTGGAAGAACCCGAAACATATAAACTTATTGATCACTGCATGTTTACATTTGCAAAGTTATTTTCCAAGACAAAGATCACGTCCCTGGACTCGCCTGATACGGCAATGACCTGAACATGCTCTGAAATGACGAAACATCCTGCGATGCGTGTTGAAGACTACAGTGGCTTGCTAATGATCTTTGGAAGCTGACTTTCAAACCTAATCCCGACCCGAACTTACTTACCTTGACCTAGCCTTGTTTGCTATGAGCGTTATGCAGATATTGATGTTGTTTCTTGACAGACAATGCTGAAAACCTTACCTTGCTATTATTTATACGAAGATTGTAAAAAACAGCATGTTTAGTCAGCGTGACCTCTGGTGACCCTGTTATCGATCCACATCCACCAGCATGATATGGTTCGAGTTCTTCATCATCTGGGTATTTAAAAGGTGTTTCGTGTTTCGTTCTAGCTCAAGTAGTTCGCAAGTTACTAGAGGTCGGTGAAAGGGCTTTCAAAAGGCCCGTGGGCTCTGAGAAGGTGGATTTGTCAGCCAACCAAGCTTAAGTTATTTGAATAGCTCACATGTATTACTTTTGAATATGGCTTGAGTGGGTAGTGGGTATACAACATGTATCTTTACAGAGAGAGAGGAAGATACAGACAATAGCAGAAAGTAGCTGGACAAGGGGAACGAAAGGGAATAAAAATCCGGTACCCATAATGATATGACAAATACAAATTTATCCCGATCGAGCCCTGTTGGCACACATCGTCGATCGTTACAATTGAAGCACAATGTAACAGCGAGCATTGGGTGAAAAGAATAGAAACATATCCTGTGACATAGCAAGATGTTTATACTTATAATTAGTTCATACCTTGATGCAGGATGATGGGATTTATGCCAGTCGATGGATAATTAACCACACTATCGCCCAATGCAATGTTCCTTTAATAAGGCCATGCAACGAGAGAAAACTGGTCAGATATTTACCACCGAATTTTGGATAATGGCTGTTTTAATTTTAGGCCGTCAAGTGGCGTTCCAAAGAAAGTGGGGCCGGATGGAAAAATTGACATCAGTGGACAGGTAATTAATTGCTTTATCATCTTATCCCATGTTTAATAGGACGGCGAAATGCTAGGAAACTAGCCAGACGTTCATCGCTGAAACATGAGATATTAACTGTGTTCATTTTCAGCAGTTAAATGACGGTCCAGAATCATAGCAAATGAGGGTGAAACATACCTGCATGGATAGGTAGTGGTGTACACCACCGTACTGCTGCATGGCCTTTTCATCAACGCATCGTATTGCGTTTTTTTCTTTAAATGCATGCATGTGAGCAGCTTGGCCATACTTCGTCCGATGTGTGGCGCTATTGTCACCGACCATTCGAACGTCCGAGTTTGACGCGTAGCGGGAGGCCTACCACTCAGGATGCCCTGCACCCCGACACAGGGGAGCCTCTTGCAAGAACTGTGTTGACCAGTGGTGGACTCCGCTACTACAATTGGAAGGCGCCATGTCCGCTTCAAAAGCGCCAATGATTATTCATGAACCATAGAGCCGGCCCCAGTGTTCCAAATGTTCCCAGATGTGCAATTATACCGGCTTCGTGATGATCTTGGGACTTTTCTCTTCAAAGTGTCATCCTAGACTCCTAGGGACTCGCCCCTAGAAGGAGTTTGGTAGGGGCAGTTGTACCTGAGCAGCCTGTGCCAACACCACTAGAGAGCGTTCCTCGCGAGGTCGCGCCAAATTCGAATGGTACCCGCCGATTGCATGTGGGCACGCGATAGGGCACGCCACGCGATACGGGTGGGTTGTCCCACACGACCAGAGAGAGCGTGTCTGGCGAGTTCGCGCCATTGGGCGCGATGTGCCGACCAGCGCCTGCCACTGTCGCCACTGTCGCCACTATAGGTGACCGCGGCAGGCCGAGCCGTGACCGATGGCCCACTGACGCCAGCTGGCCGGCTCTCAGGCCGACGGCCGAACAATCGCGCCCTGTTGATGCTGCCCCGTCGGCCGCCACGCTTCCGTGCCAAAACAAAGGCGCCCGATCATGGAGCGTCGCTGGTCGCGCCATTCATGGCCCGTACAAAGGGTGTCGGGCAATTTAATGCTGCGGAAAAATGTGCCATTGGCGGGCGGAGTGATAATGGAGTGCGGTTGGGCCGCTATCCACCGTTCGCGATGACTTCACTCATGAATCTGTTCAAAATGCCAGCGCTGCAAGCATGGCAACGGGCGCGAGAATATGGGGAGGGCAATAATGGAGAACACAGTGTATCTGTTCTTTAAGCAAAAAATTACCACTTTAAGCACAACATTGTGATGAGAACTGCTAGAAATCACATTTAAAAGTCTGATGTAAATCTCATGAAGGAGAAGTAGGACTTCAAGCTCTGCAGGACAAGTGTTTAAAGATTTCCAAAGCGCGTCGATCGAGGTGGCTTCGGTCGTTCAGATGAACTTTTACGCAATTGTCACCGGAGTAAAGTTATGAGCCACCCGGTTGCTGGCACGCAGCCAATGGAGACTGCAACGTCACAAAGCACCAAATTTCCACGAATTTACATTTTACACTGTATGGATTTTCGGTTTAAAAAATGACGATCAAATTCATGGGGCATATTTTGACGACTAAATGTCATGCAATATAGACGATTAGACCTGGACCTGAAGGAAGCCCCGCTCCGTGACCACCCTAATGCTCATGAGAGGGAAGATTGATGTTGCAGAGGAAGATGAAGAACATAAACTGGGACGTTGACACGGTAATTGGAAGAGAGTGATAGACCTAGACGGCACGTCTAGTCAGGCTTCTTCCTTTAGGCCAGAAATAGTTGTTGCAAGCAACCCCAACCACTTGCAGGATCCTAGGAGTACACGGTTGTCTCCGCCACGAAAACGTGGTGCCACGTCTAGGAGCGCCTGCTGACTCGTGTCGGCTCCTGGCTGACGGCTGTGGCACATGCCAGCCGGTTGTGCCGCGCCAACAGACCCGTGTCAGCCGGTTGTGCCGTACCTGCTGACTCGTGTCAGCCGGTTGTGCCGCACCTGCTGACTCGTGTCGGCTCCTGGCTGACGGATGTGGCACATGCCAGCCGGTTGTGCCGCGCCAACAGACCCGTGTCAGCCGGTTGTGCCGTATCTGCTGACTCGTGTCGGCTCCTGGCTGACGGCTGTGGCACATGCCAGCCGGTTGTGCCGCGCCAACAGACCCGTGTCAGCCGGTTGTGCCGTACCTGCTGACTCGTGTCAGCCGGTTGTGCCGCACCTGCTGACTCGTGTCGGCTCCTGGCTGACGGCTGTGGCACATGCTAGCCGGTTGTGCCGTTCCCCCCGACCCGTGCCAGCCAGTTGGCCGACCATCACTGGCTCTAATGTCTGACGAGGGTCCTTTCTTGAGTCGGACAGCGGCCGCGACTGAGCCTCTCGGGGAGTACGTGGTGGGGGTCACCGTGGAAGAAAAGAAGAAAAGTCCATCAAGTAACGAGGGAAAAGGTCGCCACTCGCCACGCCAACGTCGAAATCCTATTATACCTGCTCTATCTACTCGGTGTCGAATGCAAACTTGTCAGACTATTACAGTGAGCCCTTACAAAGAAGGTTGTTGCGTAACCACAGAGAAAGTTTGCTATGCACGTGTTTCAAACTCAACAAGGGCCATTCAAATTTCCACCGGTGTTCTTCCAAGTTCAAATACTGTCACATCGAGTTTCAACCAGTGTCACTCCGAGTTCAACCACTGTCACACCGAGTTTCATCCGGGGTCAGCCCGTGTTTCAACCACTGCCACACCAAGTTTCAGCCAGTGTCACACCGAGTTTCGATGCATGTCCTTCCAATCTCTGACGTTTGCAGGCGTTTTTCAGATAATCAAACGAATTATACCGTGCACATTCGACCACCACCGTGGCCCCTGGTGAGGTTCACTTATCGAGTTTGCTTCCAAGATGATTTGATCAGTAGTTGGGAGGCTGCAATTAATTGTTGACATCTGATGGGAGGTCACTGGAGATGCCGGCCGCCGGTGGTTGGTCAGATCAACCCAGCTCAGTCGAACACAGCGACAACATAGGACTGCCCTCATTGACTGTCTGCCTGGAAAGTCTACTGATTCTGTCTGCACACCACTGTTGCCAAGCGGACCCGCATACGTCACACAAATGGCCATGAATGTCAGCAACCAATCTTCTGAATGTCTAACTCCTCCAGGGAGGAATATCTCCAGTAGTTGCATGTCTTCTTGTTACGGTGTGCACGAACACAAGTGACGTGACGTGACGTGACCCATGCCTGCGACAACCACTACTCCGGTTTCTTTGTGGCAATACTTCTTAGTTTGATGTGTATCTCTATATATGTATATATATATTTATATATATATATATATATATATATATATATATATATATATATATATATATATATATATCATGCATGACGGTGCATTGCGGTCGCCACAATCATTGAAATATTTCGATGCTTGACATTAGCGAAAAACGAAGTGTGAAGATGAGATTGTATTGGCATGAAGATCGCATCAACCGCTTTGTTCATAGGTAACTGTTCACCTGAAATGCACCGGATGCTGCTACTTGTAAATATCAGTTAGTTGTTATGCGTAAATTAATATTATTATACGGAACAAAGCATGATATCATCGCTTGCAATGTGCGAACGGAGCAGCGACGTGTCAGGCACTGAAGTGAAATGTTAGCCGGTACACATCGCGGTACATCGTAGCTGCACGCCTTACCATATACGGTAAGGCAGGTGCAGGGTACGTCACGGCGGATAATTCGCCACTACGGCAAACATACCACCGGAGGATGTGTTGTGGCGGTGGCACGCTGGCGTATCAAATGCCGGCGTGCGTCTTACTGCGCGGCGCAGCAGTCACCACGGCAGCCTTGGTGGAGACAATGCAGCGAGCTGTCCGACAGTTGGACGATTTATGGAGCCGCGTCGGCTGGTTTGCCGGCCGCGCTGCCACGCGCTGGCAGATGGACGATCCCGTCGGCAGCGAGACCACGTGTCACGCGTGGGAGGTGCAGTCTGACCGATCTTGCGACACGATGGGCCGGCACGTCTCGCCGACGCGTCATCATCGCTGCTGACGATGATGAGGATATGACGGCGCCGCTGATCTAACCACCGGATGATCGGCGAACGGTGAGCGGCTGCCGGCAGTCGCGGGCCGACCCGACCTTCCGGCGGTCGCGCCATATCGACCGCCACCGTGTCCGTGTTGGAGATGCGCGGCTGTGTGCGACCACCGCCCACTCGCCGGCCGCGAACGGCCCACTATGCGAGACGAACGGCGCTCCGTCGCTGCTAGCGCGCCGGATATACGGAGGTGACGAGCG
Source organism: Imbricaverruca yamaguchii (assembly GCA_034440575.1). Lineage (NCBI taxonomy): Eukaryota > Metazoa > Arthropoda > Thecostraca > Neoverrucidae > Imbricaverruca > Imbricaverruca yamaguchii. The sequence goes on along the minus strand of JAOTOL010001416.1, from coordinate 350,740 downwards.
GTTGCTGCCCGCCCTCATTCGCCGGCCGTCTCCGACTTCTATTCGTCGAGTCGTTCGTGACGCTCTTTGTCAGATTTAATTAAGTACTAATGGCAAGAGACACGCGTGTCATTCGGCCGGCTGGGACGCTTCAGTAGCGGGCCGGAATACACTAAGGGAAAAAATCAAATGCGCCGCTCTTGTGATTTCCCACGGGTGGAAGCACACTGTTTCGCTCTGGAGATCAAACTAGGAGTATAGCTAGCTCTCCAAGCTAAAACTGCTGTGTCAGGGTAGTTCTGAAGAACGACAGCTGACTCATATGGTGTGTGTTATGCATCGCTAAACAACTCGATTGCGTGCTAATTAATACACTAAAGCTGCACCACGTGAGTGTCATGGCGACCGCGCGTGCAGTGAGGCGGCGTTGACCACTCTGTGTGAGTTGATTCTATTAGGGAATCATGTAAACGCTAAATGCTTGATAGGCATAAGCTATGTTGTTACATTGCAACGTTGGTACGTTGTTTCTGTATGCTTCAAGACACCGCAAGCCACTGTATACATCCGACAAGTGTATAATCGTGGTGTTGTTGACAGTGTACCCTTGAAGAAAGTCAGTCAATCGGGGGGTGACGTTAGTTGGAACCGGGGTGTGGCGCCACTCATCCGTGGCCCGCGTCGCCGATTGGCAGCGGCCCTGCCCGTACCATGCTGTGATCGTATCGTGACATTACCTGACAGCGTTGACTAGACCTGACTGGCATCAGCGACCGGCGAGCGACAGCTGGCGGCGTGTCACGTCACGTCTGACCTCAGAGGGGCGGAGCCGTGGTACTGCCTAGTGGCGCCCGGGAACCAATAGTTCGCATTATTCGAATGGTGCGAGATGGAGGAAGTGAGGAAGAAAAGTCACGAAGGTGAAGTGGGAATTGCAACTAAAAGGAAAAATGTCAAGTACGTTGGACAAGAAGACGAATAAAACTCTTCGCAAAGGCTTCTTCCATGAAGCATGGGCTGCTTAAAACGACAGAAAGCAGCCAGCAGATAACACTCAACAGCATTTCAATTTCATATACCTCCATATAGCACAGGTTGCACGCCATTCTGTCAGATTAGGTTAGGCTAGGTTAGGTTAGACTAGGTTAGCAAGAACTTAGCGAAAACTTGGCGAGAACCTAGCGATAGTTTACCAAGAACTTAGCGATAGCCTATCGAGGGATTAGCGAGAGCTTAGAGAAGGCTTGGCGAGAGCTAAGCGAGAACCTAGCAAGAGCTTATTGTGAGCTTAGCTTAGCGAGAGCTTAGATAAGCGAAGGCTTAGCATAGCGTAGCATAACTTAGTACAGGTGCAGGCTTTATGTCACCAATCATTTGCACGTGCCAGTTTTATGCAATAAAAGATCCATTGAAAACTATGGAATTTGATTAGCTTAGTGTATTGCAATTACCATTCGTTTTAAGTCGTCCAGAACCGGAAAAAGCTTCCCCCTGAAGATCCACCTCTTGTGATGTTTACTTTTCCAAAACTTCCAGTCCTTCATTCTGGATATCGACAAAACCCTATCTTGTTAAGATATAGATATGGTCTGCAAATGCTATGCTACATATGTGGCCTATGTCGTGCAGCTACAGCAATGTTGTTAATATTGGAGCCTGTGAATATTGACTGAAAGTAATGACTCGAAAACATAATTTTATCCACCAACTTTGACTGTGATCTACCCAATGGTATTACGCACATCACAGGTAAGCAAGTTCCTACCAGCTATAGTTTGGGGGCATTTAACTTAGGGTCCCATGTTAAAAGTTGAAATAATTGGGGAGACAAAGCCAACACTGGGGTAAGTGCCCTTCCGAAAGCATGCAAGTTACCAGCTTGAGTGAGTCAGCCCAGGACCACAGTCATGCTCCATCGCCGGTGGAACATTTTTCTCTACCGTCGTGGCCATATCATAAACCACACAACTGTCCACTGTTACCACATAAACTGATCCAAAGTTACTCCTAAAAACTTGAAACTTTTGACTTGTTCGATCGCGTTGCCGTCAATGCGAAGTATAACTGTGGGTGTGGGGCGGAGGCGGCAATATGTGACTGTGGCAGATTTGTCTGCGGACGGAGTGAAGTCCCAAGTTTTGCACCACTTTGCTATGTGGCCTAGTGCTGTTTGAATGGTTTTCTCGGCCTTTAGCACCTCGGAAGCACCGTGTCCAAATAGCAATGTCGTCCTCGAAAAGTGAATATTGAAGTGCTGTGTCAGTGTAAACTGCAAGTATGTTGTTAATCATGATGAGGAAGATGATCCTCGAGAACACATTCCCCTGTGCCAGGCCTTGGTCCTGAGGTGTCGTGCTTGATGTGATGTTGCCTCATCAAACATTTAGGGTCATGCCCCTGAAGAAGTAGAGAATGTAGTGTGCCATTTGTCCGCGTAGGCCCGTCTTGTGGAGTTTGTGTGTCAGTGCGGACTTGTGTACTCAGTGTAATGCGGCAGTTGCGTCTTAGTACGCAGTTATGGTTGTGTGTTTGTTGAGTCAATCACGTGTGCTGTCGTGCACTATGAATGGGATTTGCTATGGTTGATGTTGGATGCTGGAAGCTGTGCTGAAATTCGTCGAGCAGATTCTTGTGTCCCAGGAAATGCCGCAATCGTGAGTTAAACATCTGCTCGAGTAGCTTACTAATTCAGCTCGTTCGTGAAATAGACCAAAAATCTTCTGGAGTGGGATAATGTTTTGTGGCTTTGGCAATTGGATGACTACGCTTTTCTGCCATATGGAAGTAAATGTGTCATTTAGGAACAAATCGTTAATGCCGTAAGTAAGCATGTTAGATAAATTTTGCTGATATGCTTGGAACACCGATAATGGATGTCGTCTGGCCTATCCGACGTGTGTTCACGTTTGCTGATAGTAAGGTTCTATTCGTGCATGGCCAATGCTTGATTGTATTTCCCTGTGTTGTCCCGGTTGAAATGTGTGTTAGCGGTGAGGAGGTCCAGATAGTTGGCTCTAGTGATTTCGTGGGTGTTGTTGCCTGCAACACTGGCGTAGCGCAACTGAAAGTGGTCTACGACCTTTGTGGATCAGTAATGTGCTGTCAATTCGCCGTTAGCTGGGCGAAGGGACCTGGTGACGGCCGTTTCAGGTTGAAGCGCATCATCAGGTCCCATATTCTGCCGCAGCTGCGTAACTGCGCCGGGTGGTTGGTGATATTTTGGTGGGTGGTACGGTAGGGGAAGGAGATCGGGTCTGGGCCTAGAGTGAAGTTGGAGTGGGAGAACGCTGGGCCTGGGTGAGGTGGTCTGGGAGGAGGGTAGTGTAAGGGTGTTGCTAAGGGTGGATAGGGCGTTGAGGTGGGAGGTGGATGGGCTTCGGGAGCTAGCTGCCGGTGGGTTGGTAGGACGGGCTGGCGCCGGCCTGGGGATGGGCCCTGGAGGCGAACGAGGAAAACGCAGCTGCGTAACTACGCCGGGAGGTGGGTGATGTTTGCGTGGGTGGGAAGGTAGAGGTGTGATGGGTGCTGCACTTTGTGAAACGCAGATGTTGACGTGTTGCGTTTTTGGCACACCCTGTGCTGTCGCATGCCGGCACACCTCCCTCTCGGATGCCTACTTGGAGAAGTCGGGATCGGCGGTGGGATGTGATCCGTCGCACGGCGCATATCTTACTTGGTCGATGTCCAGTCGGGTGTTGGGTGGTTCGTTGCGCATCGATCGCAGCGTGGTTCCGGAGAAGTGCATGCGCATTTGTCATTGCCATAGCGCGCGCATGCAGTGGTGGCAACACAGTGGGGGTGGTACGTAGCGTCGCACTTCGGACTGGTGTCCGTGTATGTGGCTGTGTGACGAGACTGGGGGTGGGGCAGTAAAATTGAGCACAAGTATGTTGTGTATGTTGTACACAAGTATGTTCTAGGCTCCTGTCCGACGTGGTGTACTATGTTCAGGCTCCTGGCGATGTTCCCTCGATGAGGGCCGGTATGATCGTCAGGCTGATTGTATCCAGTTCCTGGGCAAACGTGTACCCCCGGCTGGTGTTGAATGTACGGTGGAGTGTGAAAGAGCAGCGCTGAGTGTTGAATGTGTTTGTGGAGAGAAGTGTGCGTGTGTGTTGGCGCTGCCCCGAGTGCGCACAATGATGTGTGTGTTGTGGTGAGTGATGTTGAAGTTAGGTGAACTGAGAATGTGACGCAATGGTGGTTCAAGTGTGAATGATGATTATCGTGGTATGTTGTGTTAGTGGTCGGTTTGGGTGCCTACTAGGCACATGAGCCATGTGCAGAGTGGGCACTGGTCGCCATTGTGGGTGTCATGGTGCATGGGTCGGTCCCAATCCACCGGCAAGGTGACTTCTCACAGAACGGAGCCAGGATTCTTCGGTGGATCTGAATGATGCATTCCAGCCCTGCCACATGAACTAAGTAAATAAGAAAGCTTCGAACTATGAGGTGATGGGACAAAGCAGGCAAGAATGAGCTGTATGCCTTATGGTTGTTATTCTTGATGAAAACAATGCATTGGCGTATCTGGCATTGAATTCAGGCTAAGCTAAAAATTATACATTTAGAAGCTGCATGGCGCACCAAAGCGGCGTTGCTCAGAAATGCGCAATATATATATATATATATATATATATATATATATATATATTGCGCACTTCTGCATAGCACAGTATAGCTTCCGGAAATGTTAATGTACAGTATCTTAATATGTTATGTTAGCATCTACAGCGAACACGTCAAAGATGTCCAGTGGGTATTGCATTCCAAAGCAGCTGCGTCCTGCGTATCGGCAGGTGACAAAACAAAGCAATACGCATTACTTAGTTGGTTAGTTAGTTATCTGGGCTAGAGAGCGCTTCTGCAGTCTTGATCGTCCGCGCCCAAGGACGCAAGGTACTTCACCTCCAGCGGGCGGGCGTTATTTAACGCCCGCCCAGGCAGGAACAAACTCTGGATGATGACAATGATTTATTATTAGCGAACGAAACCAATGAGCATCCACTTGTCAAAAGACAGACCTACTGTCAAATTGATGCTACTTGACGAATTTTCGATTCAGGGAATGATGAACATAAGCTGAATGAAGCCTTCATTCTTGCATTTAGCAGGGGCGAATGCACATTGCCGGGGATAATAGGCGAGGCGGGCGGTCTGTGAGTCGTCCTCCTATGGACGGAACGCTTTCCAACGATGATAGTAGTAGGCCATTGTTGGCCAAAGTGTGCTGTGCATGGACCTCCTTATTTCTACTTAGCTTTTGTTTCATTTCCAAACGAGAAGGAAGGCGATGAAGCGAAAACTTTCTTGTAATTCGCTCGAACTACATTATTATTTGACCGATAGTAGCGACTAAAGCGGTACTCAGTTGGGCTTCGAACCGGGTGGGCATATCAAGACGTTACGAAAAGCTGGAATTGCGGTTCGTCGGGGGTCTGACGCAGGATGACAGGATAGAGGCAAAACGTTGACCGGAAGATTGTTCTCATCCATTGCTTGTGCGTAGGCATGTGCCATGCAGCTTCTTTGTGGAGTTAAAGCCTGTACGTAAGCACGGGTTGTGCAACTTTTCTCTGGTGTTAGGGCCAGTACATGGTCACAGTTTTGAAGATTCTCTGGTGTTAGGGCCAGTGCGTGGTCACAGTTTTGAAGATTCTCTGGTGTTAGGGCCAGTACATGGTCACAGTTTTGAAGATTCTCTGGTGTTAGGGCCAGTGCGTGGTCACAGTTGTGAAGGTTCTCTGGTATTAGGGCCAGTGCGTGGTCACAGTTGTGAAGGTTCTCTGGTACCAGGGCCAGTACGCGGGCACCATTGTGCAGGTTCGCTGTGGTGTTAGGGTCAGTACGCGGACACGGATTGTGCAGCTTCACTGTGGAGCTAGGGCCAGTACGTGGACACGGATTGAGCAGGTTATCTGTGGTGTTAGGACCAGTACGTGGGCACAGTTATGCAAGTTCTCTGTGGGGTTATGGTCTGTATATTGCTACGGGTTGTACAGCTTCTCTGTGGAGTTATGGCCTGTACGTGTGCACGGATTGCGCAGGTTATCTGTGGAGTTATGGCCTGTACGTGGGCACGGATTGCGCAACTTCGCTGTGTATCGATGGCCGAGGCTGGCATGCCGTTAGTCCTGAGGTGACATGGGGAGGGTCAGTGAAGGCAGCAGGACGACCAGGGGCGTGCCAAGCCAGCCAGGGACCCCTGTCTACTCGATGGGTGCATTGGCCTGGTGCACGTTCAAGCGAATAAGTCCCGCCATCAACATCAACTGACATCAGGCTAGGTATGTTAGTCATGGACACCAGAGCACCAGAGATATCGTAGCTAGTAACCTGAGCCGCCCATTATAGCTAAGACGCCAAAATGACTGATTAGACGACCAATGGCAAAGTAATCCGAGATTGGTAGCTATGGTGGAGTGGCAATTACCGTTCGGTTAAGCTACTTACGTCTGACACCAATCAATGGCCGGGCGAGCTGAATTGTCGTGCCCCACTTGGAGAGGGGGATGGGCCACGGTAGACGGAAGCAAATCTAAGAACCAAGCAAGGTGGCAGGCATCAGCAAGGGAACGCGTGGATCAAGACATTCTCAGGAGCAATAAATAAAGATATATTTATCAAGAGAAAAATGAAGAGTATGATTGTGAATATTAGGTACTTGTAGAAGCCGGTGGGGCCGTTTGGGCCCGAACACCAAGCAGCGCATGCCATATATGGTATCATTTCCTCACATTTGGGCACTGTGAGGGGGAGTATTTGTTTTTCATTTTTGGTTGTTGCCAATGATGAGACACTGGTTGTGCAGGCTGGAGATGTGGCTGCTTTTATCGTGACGACGTATTGCTTTTTGTCCAAAATATTCGCCGACAGGCGGCATTCCCATCGCCTTGATCACTTTAATTTGGTAGACGCAATTGTTCACATGTTTGTCCAAAAAAACGTGGCATCCTAAGTATTTACCAGGAAGGGAGTGTATCGCATACTGAACCAACTCCATGGGAAATGGAAAGCGTAGCGAAGATGTGACGTGCGCAACACATCACGCCCCCCCCTCCTCACCGACAGCAAAGACCAACACCCACCCACCCACACACACACAAACCTAAAATCCCGTTGGTGCGGAACTGTAGTAGAGCTTGGTCGGAAATGGGGCATTCGGGTTCACAACGCGAAATGCTTGCTGTAATCCTCCAAAAACTAGATGCGTCTAAGCAATTAGCTGGAATGCAAAGCTTACGACGATAAATAGGACTTGCATCCACTTGAATCCATCCAGCGTGTATGACCAGAGCAATCGACCAGTTGTAAAACCAACAGCCACCCATTAGAAGACTGCATCGTAATTGTGTTGGGAATCGTGCAAGGCAGACATCAAAGCGCCATGTCCTATAGCCATGGGCGACTTGAACGTCTGGGACATGGAAGCGGATAATTATTCAGACCCTGTCGTAAGGTTCCGGTTGGGCCCTTACCCTCCTACCTGTGTTTGTGCCTACGGTGTTTAAGTTTCTCAGTATTAAGCAGATCACCTCTTTTCTATTCAAAGGTATGCTGACCTTTTCAGTGAAAGCAAATAATGTTCCGTTATATATATATATATATATATATATATATATATATATATATATATATATATATATATATATATATATATATACATATATATTCATATATGTATGTATGTATATATATGCATGTGTGTGTGTTTGTGTGTGTGTGTGTGTGTGTGTGTGTGTGTGTGTGTGTGTGTGTGTGTGTGTGTGTGTGTGTGTGTGTGTGTGTGTGTGTGTGTGTGTGTGTGTGTGTGTGTTTGTAGCGCTACTCTGAAGCACACGATGGGTGCAAAGGATCAATTCTGATCGAACCGTCCTAAAGTCCAAATCACTAATTAATGAACGAAGCACACACCTCACCTATGTGACTCAGTGCAATTTGGTTCCAGGCATACATAAAAAGTGGAAAGTATTACTGCGCATTTACACTCCAGCACAGCCGAATGTGCACGACCATGCACGTTACTACATCCACGTGCAGCGCCATACAGCCATCAGTTAATGCAAGCACACTCTTCACGCACTTTCCCCGATATATCACACCGGGTTTTCGCGGCGGGTTTTGTTCGGTGGCGGTGGCGGCGTGGCTCCGTTTGAGTCGCCCTCCCGGTCAGAACTGACAGTCAGGCCCGTATCGCGATCACCAATGTGTTTGCCGTCGACGTGTCGGCAGCAGCTCGTGACGACGGGCGATGACTCAATTCTTCCGTGCCGACACCACTGCCCAGCCGGCGCCGGCTCATTGGCATGCTGCAACCGCTGTTAAATTGGTGTTAGTGCCCTCGACGGACGGCGCGGCGGCTCAATTAGCGCCTGAAAGGTGACGCAGCAGCTCGGTGAGTGGGCCGGCGAAGTAGACCGACACGTTCGCTCTTCCTTCGTTCACTCATCGCATAACAATACATCCGGCTATCTTCAGTCTATTGACCCATGGCGGCTTAAAGATGATCGCTTACACAAAAGCCGGCCGTCGTGCCATATTGGATGTGAAAATTCGCTCTAAATATATATTACAGCTTTGAACCATAACAGTAAATCCATTAACTCTGAAGTGGCATAGTGACCAATACCTGGATCCTAGGTACGGCCAACTCTACATAAAAGGAGCGCACTAGTTATTCTGTATTCAGTGACGTCTTGAATGATGATGCGCTAGAAGTTGGTGCTACAGATAAGCGTCGATGTTTTATTTTGACTGTGTACAAGGGAACCAGTGATGTTGTCCTAGGTCGCATTATATACTAATATTTTATCGATAGGAATATTTTGTTACGTTAAAATGTTGTACCATAAAATGTTGAATCGGAAGCTGTCATCTTGTACCTATTCGCAATTTTCCACCCTTAATATTTCGTACTCCGATGCAATAGAATGAAAAACGTATGGAAGTTGATGCGCCCTAAAACCCAAATAACTAACTAAAAACGTATGGACTGGAACGTACTTCGGACCGACCTCCGAACCCGGCGAGGATTTTGAGGCCGGCCCGGTGAGGTCTATCGGTCGGTGACGATCTCTGAGTCGCCTCAAGGGGAAGACGTAGGGGACGGATAGCATTTATATTCAGTTTGGAAGAACCCAGAACTCTTCACCAGTTACAAGCCCCCTAAAACGATGTCTTGATTGGAGATATGGAATCCTGGAAAAAGCTATCTTGATACTTCATGTTCAGCCCTTGTTTCTGTTTTCCACTCAGCGCTGGTGCTGGTGCCTTCATTCCAACTGTAGTGCAAGTCAAAGAGTGCACTTGACAGCGTTATTGCTAACAGTGTTTAACAGCGTTACTGCTAAAAGTGTTTGACAGGGTTATTGCAAACAGTGTTTGGCAGCGTTATTGCTTACAGTGTTTGACAGCGTTATTGTTAACATTGTTTGACAGCGGTATTACTAATGGTGTTTGACAGCTGTATTGCTAACAGTGTTTGACAGCGTTTTGCTAATAGTATTTTACAGGGGTATTGCTAACAGTGTTTGACAGCGTGGGCCTCTCAGCAATGTCATAATCGTGCCGGAGATATATCATCTTAGCAGTCAATGAGTTGGAACGAAGCCCCCTGAGTATTCTTTAACAGTTGTCCCCATGCCTGCTCACAAGAACTGTTCGATGGTCATCAGGCATTGCCAAGCTGTTATCATTTGAGTTGTCCGAACATGTTTGCGATTAGCTTGACGTGAGCGACACTGACTGTCAGGATCACGTTGAGCATCATTACCACGATGTTTTACCATGAAGTTGTTTCTGCTCCGCGGCCCGAGCTCAGAGGTCAAGTTATACCGAACTTATACCAGACCGTGCTTAATGCGCTTCACTTCTCGTGAGGTTTTCGATGGCTGCTATCGCTCGGAGAAACCGCAACTGATAGCTTAGACAGAAATGAACGCATCGCTTACAGCTTCTAGTTATGCCAGATTTCAACACCACTCACAATGAGAGCATGGGGGCTGATAAACCTGCGTTTGCATGAGGTGTGTTGTTACAAGTGATCAGAACTCTTCCGTAACTTCTCAAAAACAGACAAAAACACACCCAGCTTGAATTCAGAATCGTCAGTTGGGAAGCATCTCATGAAAACATTCTGATGGGATATCGTCGAGAATTTTCGTGGAAGATCAGCGCTAAAGCTTGATGGTTCGAAGAATTCTAGATGTCAACTGGCAAACTGTTTCCGGAAAACCGACGTCCCGACAACCGACGTCCCGACAATTGCTCACTTCTCCATGGTCGGCTGGCAGGCCCGACTTGGTCTCCGCATGCCATAGCAGCCGGTCACGTGTCCGGGAGACGCATGGCGACAGACTTATAGCTGGAGCTCGTAAATCCCTATGTCGCCGACACGTCGGCCAGACAGCGTGCCCCGGGCGGATTGCCGCTCAGGAAACATTTGTGCCAGCGAGCGCTGCGAGCGAGTTGCAGCATGTTCTGTTGTGTTGATGATTACAGGGCAATTTGTCAAATTATGCGCATATCCCACCAGGATGATGGTCGTTGCGCACGCTGGGCAGAATGTCCTAATTAATTCCCAATGGGCTGGCATGATTGACATCAACCACTATATATGATGCTCCTTGAGCGAAAATAGCAGACACCATTGTTACCATGCAGTTGCATGCAGATATTTAATTTTAGAGGAAATCTTAATAATAGATGATACCGGGATTTCTTTTGCAGAAGTTATGTGCAGGGGCGTATAGACGACCTCAAAATTTGGCATGAAGAGGAAATAATTCCATTCAACATCTATGGAGGCCATCAGCCATATTTCCACCAACACCTATATTGAAATTAACCAAAAGTTTGGAGGAAGTTGTGACTATCGTCCCTACTTGTTTGTATATTTGTTTATTGTCCACAATTTCTAACAGTATATTGAGCCCTTTACAGGATAAGTCATGGGCTAAAAAGTGCAAACAGAACAGGTGATCTGATGAATATGAATATTTTACTCTGCATTTTGTTTTGAATGTCAGGCCTGTCGAGTCTCAATAACTGTCTGATAGGTTATGCATGCAACGTACCATCAGACACACAACCATGTATGCTTCCCTTTGGTAATTGATTGTTTTCACAGCGAAACTGTTTCTTTTGTGTTAATTGTGAGAACACCTTGCGTGGCATTTCCGTGAAATCTTACTTCTATCTTACTTCTATTCATCTTACTTCTATTCATGCGCGCGTTTCAGCGAGTTACAGTCCAGTTTGTTTGTTTGTTCAGTTCCAAGTTTGTTTTAGTCTGGTGACGAGCTTTCGCCAAGATTTTAGACGATGACAAGTGAATGCATCCTTATGGTATACTTATTGTGAAGGTGGTACTTCACACCAGGCATTTTTTTAACCATTGCCTATATTTTTCGAAGTCATTCTTCTGATGGCATGATCGTCTAAGATGGATCTTAACCATCCGGTAGCTCGTGCATGTCATTAGGTTAGTATTCGGCGCCCAAACACGGTTGGTTGTGTATTCTGGAGGGGAAAAGCGAGTCCTTTCAGCCACCGGTCCCATCGGCCCATCCCTATACTCCCGGCATTGTGTAACATCCCCACACTGCCGGAATTGTCGGCACATCCTCACACTGCCGGCACCGCCTTCACATTCCCACAAGGCCGTCAAATCCCCACATTGCCGGCATTGTCGTCACATCCCCACATCCCCACACTGCCGGCATTGTCGGCACATCCTCATACTGCCGGCACTACGTCACATCCCCACACTGTCGCCATTACGTCACATCCCCACACTGTCGGCACTGCCTTCACATTCCCACAAGGCCGTCAAATCCCCGCATCGCCGGCATTGTCGTCACAGCCTCACACTACCGGCATTGCCGTCATATCCCCACACCGCTAGCATTGCCGTCACACCCCACACCGCCGGCATTGTCGTCTTCACATCCCCACACCGCCGGCATTGTCGTCTTCACATCCCCACACTGCCGGCATTGTAGGCACATTCTCGCACTGCCGGCATTACCGTCCCATCCACATACTGTTGATATTGCCTTCACATCCCCACGAGGCTGTCAAATCCCCGCATCGCCGGAATTGTCGCCACATTCCCACACTGCCGGCATTGCCGTCTTCACATCCCCACACTGCCAGCATTGCCTTCACACCCCCACACCGCCGGCATTGCCGTCACACCCCACGCCGCCGGCATTGTCATCAAATCCCCACACTGCCGGCATTGTCATCAAATCCCCACACTGCCGGCATTGCCGTCACACCCCTACACTGCCGAAATTGTCGTCTTCACATCCCTACACTGTCGACATTGTCGTCTTCACATCCCTACACTGTCGTCATTGCCGGCCCACCCCCACATTGTAGGTGTCTCCGACCAGGAATGTAGCTCTAGCTATTGACTTAGCTAGTGCTGTCTTCATGCATCGCCTTACAGACTGCACAGTATGGCAGAGGGCTCGTGATGCGCACCAACAGTAACATATTCATGCGTCAGCGGGCACCAGATTGTCATGCTTTGCAGAACAGTAAGTGAACCAGCGATACTTTGAGATGAGTTTCAACAAGTTTGACTAGTTCCAACTCGGCACGTCTGTCTACGCCCACCACCGTTGCTCGTTGTATCGTTGCTCGGTCGGTGTGCACATTTTTGCACTCCGACAAAATATTGTTGTGATTGGCATGCTTTGCATACTTGATCATGTTGATATACCTGTCATACAAATGATGTCTCAAGGCAATGCAAATCAAAGCAACTTCAATATCTTTAGTATCTGTCCAGAAAGGAATGGTTAGGGTTACAATGGCTTTATGCGCTGATGTCGGACCTGATCAAGCCTAGCTAAACCCGCATACAGTTGAGCGATGTGAAGCTACTTCCCGAGCCCCTACGGACTTCATCTACTTCTGAACCTACTCTTACTTTTAAACTTAACTCATAATCACTGGGTGAAGCCAGCACTGCCACGACCAGCAGTAAGCGCAATGCCATTAGATGGAAAAGTATCCATACCAATTCCATTTATACCTATTCTCCTAGTGGAAGTATCCATGAAAGAAACAAACCCGAATGTTTCATACCTAATTTCTCCACAGCAGAGCCGAGCATCAACCACGCATGTGGATAATAGTTGAACAAACAGAAGACAAGCAGTGACCAAACAGTCAACCAACAGTGAACAAAAATTGCGCTTACAGCGGCAACTTGCTCCAATATCCAGTTCAACGAAGTGTAGTTAGAGCGTGCAAATACGAAGTGATGGCTGGATTGAATGATATAAGTATTGAATAATTATAGTGGTCGCAGGTAAACTACTTTTATCAGCTATGTTGCCCAGGTCAGAGGACTTAAATGCATAGACGTATCCAGCTAGCACTCTCATTTTATCTCCCATTGTCCCCACTGCAGTTATCTCTACCACCGCAAAATCTTGTGGCAAATAGAAAGTAAAAGATGCAACTTGCCGGTAAGCGTGCTTATTTATTCGGATGTTCATTGCCTAGCTTAATTATTTTACAGAGGCAATTTATAATTTTCGAATGTAATATGATGCAACTTTACGTCGTGCAATGTGACATGAGTTGGTTTTGAGTGTCCTGCACAATGTTAAATCACTGTAGATGAGGTATCGCTGCTCCGTATTCCTTACTGTTGTGGCGCTGTAGATGGCTCGTATTAGGTAGATTATATAGATCACACTCGTATTGGAAGCTTAAGAAGCGTTCACTACGTGTGGTCAGCTAGTGTGCTCGCTTAGCTTCGGATACACTACCTTCGTTTTTTGAAAAATTTCGCTTGCCTCCGGTTGAGGTTCGCCTTGTAACCACAGCTCCCGCTCTATTTTCACATGCTGCAACCAGAGTTGGTGCTGTTTACAACATGCTGTAACTACAGCTGGCGATGTTGTATCCATAGTTGGTGCTATTTATCGCGTGCTGTTATCACAGTTCGCGATATTTATCATGTGTTGCAACTACAGTTGGCGCTGTTTATGACGCGCTATAACCACAGTTGGCGCTGTTTACTACATGTTGTAACCATCGTTCGTGCTGTTTATCAGGTAGCTCCACAATTTAAATCAGCTCCACAATTTAAATCAGCTCCACAATTTAAATAAGAGAAAGAGCGGTTTTCCCTGACGCTCCAATCTCCAACTCCATATTTTCGAACGTAAGGAAAAGCGTTCCGTTGTCTCCTCCAATTTCCCTTGCATGCATCGATTACCCACCTTTTCGCTTCAAGGCGGAATCGCAAGTTGTGATTTTGCTCCTTTTTTGCGCAGTTGTCTTCCAATTCGCATAAAGTGTAATAACCAGCTATGTGTGGACAAACTAGCCTAATATCTCGCGCGGCCACTAGACCAATGCCCTGTGGTTGATTCTTTTTTCTTGCTTATCAACTTACATCACTGTCGCGCTTGTTCTGTTATTCTACTTTAATATACATCGCCATGTAAAAAACCAAAATATATTTGTTTATTTTTAGCTTGAGTTATTTATTATGTGTAGGTAGGCCTCTCCAAATTGAGTGGTCTTCCCTTTGCTATTTCCTGGATGCGCCACTGCTTTGGTCCCCTGAACGTTTCTTTCGAAGCTGCACCCCTGCCTCCGACCGTTGCAGGGGCGTCAGGTTGTGAACCTGCAACGCTCTTTGCCCGTGGATGCGGTCCTTATAATTCGATGCGAGGATTTCAAGGATCAATCGTTAAAAGCGAAGCTAGGAGCGGCTGGTGATGGTCGGGGCAGCCAGGAGGCCGTCGCGTCACTTCCCGATTGGCATCACGTGGTTATCACCGCTCGTTTATAAACGCGGCGTCAAGTGCCATCCACAATGAATCGGTACGGCGTTAAGTAGCTCGTTGACGTGGCTCCAAGTGGCTGTACTCGCCCATCAATGTGGCTCCAAGTGTCTTCGCATGGCTGAGAACCGCCACGGATCATAACTCATAGCTGAGAATCTACATGGGTCGTGAAATGTGTCTGAGAGTATACACGGATCGTGGTGCATGGCTATAAGCATCCACAGACCGTGACGCGTGACTGCGAGTCACCTCGGGTGGTGACTCATGGCTGAGAGCCGCCACGGATCGTGACACGTGGCTGAGAGCCGCCACGGATCGTGACACGTGGCTGAGAGCTGCCACTGGTCGCGACACGTGGCTGAGAGCCGCCACGGATCGTGACACGTGGCTGAGAGCCGCCACGGATCGTGACACGTGGCTGAGAGCTGCCACGGGTTGTCGTATGCCACCGAGCGCTAGTGGTGTCGGGTCGTATCATTGATCAGGCCAGGTCATGACGTGCCATCGTCGTGGACACGAACAAGGGTGGGGCGGGGCCACACAGCCACTGTGCACTCTGACTATCTGGCTCTCAGGCCTGGCCCAGCCCGAGACACGGGCTGTCTGTGGAGGCTATCAGGCCTGGACCAGCTGGGAAGGACCCGAGACACGGGCTGTCTGGAGACTCTCAGGGCTGGCTCAGCTGTGAAGTCCCGACAGCATGGCCGTCAGGATCAAGCGATGATGCCATTTTGGCATTCCTCTGCTTGGAAGTCGTCTTTCTCTCTCTCTCTTTCTCTCTCTCTCTCTCTCTCTCTCTCTCTCTCTCTCTCTCTCTTCTCTCTTCTCTCTTTTCTCTCTTCTCTCTTTTCTTTCTCTTTCTTTCTCTCTTTCTCTTTCTCTTTCTCTTCTCTCTTTTTATATATATATATATATATATATATATATATATATATATATATATATATATATATATATATATATATATATATATATATATATATATATATATATATATATATATATATATATATATATATATATATATATATATATATATATATATATATATATATATATATATATATATATATATATATATATATATATATATATATATATATATATATATATATATATATATATATATATATATATATATATATATATATATATATATATATATATATATATATATATATATATATATATATATATATATATATATATATATATATATATATATATATATATATATATATATATATATATATATATATATATATATATATATATATATATATATATATATATATATATATATATATATATATATATATATATATATATATATATATATATATATAT
Source organism: Imbricaverruca yamaguchii (assembly GCA_034440575.1). NCBI lineage: Eukaryota > Metazoa > Arthropoda > Thecostraca > Neoverrucidae > Imbricaverruca > Imbricaverruca yamaguchii. The sequence continues at coordinate 334,595 of JAOTOL010001416.1, read as the reverse complement.
ATATATATATATATATATATATATATATATATATATATATATATATATATATATATATATATATATATATATATATATATATATATATATATATATATATATATATATATATATATATATATATATATATATATATATATATATATATATATATATATATATATATATATATATATATATATATATATATATATATATATATATATATATATATATATATATATATATATATATATATATATATATATATATATATATATATATATATATATATATATATATATATATATATATATATATATATATATATATATATATATATATATATATATATATATATATATATATATATATATATATATATATATATATATATATATATATATATATATATATATATATATATATATATATATATATATATATATATATATATATATATATATATATATATATATATATATATATATATATATATATATATATATATATATATATATATATATATATATATATATATATATATATATATATATATATATATATATATATATATATATATATATATATATATATATATATATATATATATATATATATATATATATATATATATATATATATATATATATATATATATATATATATATATATATATATATATATATATATATATATATATATATATATATATATATATATATATATATATATATATATATATATATATATATATATATATATATATATATATATATATATATATATATGCCTCTCTTCCCCTGTCTATCTGGCTAGAGGTCACAAGGATAGCAAGTAGCGTCAATGCAGTTGTCGACATCGCCACCAAACGAATTACCTATCACGAATTGAACAGGGGTCGTAGGATCGTGGGCCAGAGATGCTCAGAGGTGACAGAAATCCTGGGTTATCATATTATAGGTCAGTTTCCTTGCCTCACCAGCTCATCAGCCCTGCTGTCCGGCGCCGATTTCCAGCCATGCTGGATAGTTTCCCGTCGGTATATCTGAACTTGTCGAAGGTCTGCCGTCAGCTGGAACGTTCAGCCGTTCTGAGGTTTAAGGTCGCTATAAACGCTTCACACCGACTGTGCCTACCTAAATTAGCTGTCCTGTTCCATTTTGAGGGCTTCATGTCTTCAAATTGTGGAAACAAGTTGTAGCGGTATGCCTGATATCTACAGAATATTAACGGAAGTTTCAACCGTCGGTGGAGCAGGGGAGGCATCGAATACTCATATATCAAACAAGTTGCGCTTGATACCGCATGTATGGAGCATTAGGTTCCGGATGAATCGGTTGTTTTATCTTTGAACTTCTGTAGACATGCGGTCAGACGACCCGGACAATTTGCTGCATGCATCAACCACATCAATCTGCCACGGGTGATGGAGAGCTTCCAGCGGCAGCTAGCCGCTAGTCGTGATTTGACAACACAGCATTCTTGTAGGAAGCCAACCGTCCTGAACATTGCCAGCGGCAGCTAGCCGATGGCCATGCCCTGGCAACACAGCCGGCCTGTTGGAAATAATGTCTCTTGTCCTCGTCTGATGCCTGGTACACTGAGATCTCTCCAACTTGCTAGACATTATCAGACATCTTTGGATGGACTTGACGTGCCTGTATCCGGTATTTGTTTCGAAAGTCGCTTGTGGCTCATTGCTATTTAAAATATTCAAAGATTCGTTAATTAAACCTGACCAACCAAGTATATGAGGTACACAGCCAGTAAGGAATGTGCGGACTGCCTATATATATATACATACATACATATATATATATATATATATATATATATATCGAAGAAAGGCCCGAACCCGTTGGCGATGGCACTCTCTCACAACAGTTGGTCAGAGTTTTAGAACATACAGCAGGAACGTATCCCAACCAGCGCAAAATTTGAATCAAGAGCTGAGGATAGATGGAGCAAACGCATAAGTACCGTCCTTCACAATTCCACCAAAGAAGCAGCAACTTGAAACGTAGCTTTCAGACCCACGGTCCACGAATTGACAGTTAGGCATTTATGTCAAAGTTTTTCAACCTGAGGTGACCTACGCATAATTTTGCAGCGAAATGATGGAAGATGCATCGATTTTCAGCTATCACAACTATTGGGTGGTCTGCTTATTCGCTTGATAATTATTAGAACAAAATGGAATGGAAGATACACATCTACCGGGAAATTGCGATTTCCATCTCATGATGACACGATTTTGTGCCCCGAGCAGCAAAGGGAAGGAAAAGGGACTTGGACCCTCACCAGCCTGTGTTCTGGAGAAGTGAGAGACAAGCACTCAACGCCATCCGTCTCAAACTCAAACAGTGACTTTGTGCATATTTTCTACGTATCTTTCTCTCCATTTCTTCCCCCCCTCTCCCCTCTTACCATGTACCTTCTACTTCGAGTTGGATGGCACAAGATTCGGGCGCAGCGGGACCGCCGGGGTCAAATTTTGGGAACAATTTTGATCGTCAGAAAGACACCTCATATGACATCAACTTTAGAAAGTGACATACATATCCATGACACTGCATACTCTTCACGCGATGATTATAGGGAAAGTACCCGTCAAAATCTCCAGAATTCCGAATGTTGGGTTTCAGCTTTTCACCCGATGTCGTCTCAAATTGCAATGCGATTTAACTGGTTTGTGATAGATGCCTCATAGACGCATGCTTCTACACTTGTCCCTATCTTTTTGCTAGGGTACATACTGAGAAAATGTGAACAGATACGGTTCAGCATGGTTGGCGGGTGGGCGCATGACCTTATTGGAAAACGGTACTTTATCTTATCACGCGCACGTCCGAGGGAGATATCTGCCCCTTGCGGTTTTCATAATTTGCCGTCATACTAATCGGGTTAGCAAGGCCAAACCTCGCATGGCTGCTCATTCATCTTTTCCGCATATCCTCATACATTCTTAACCCTGTGTTATCTCAGGTCAGGTCACCAGGTCAGGCGAAGTCACCCAACATCCTCGGAGTTCTATGTGGCATAACTTCCACAATAATTGGGCGATTTATCTCAAATTTATATCACGTCATGATCTCATCGGGGACCATCATACATATCTCGTTTTTCGTAGCATTGACTTGAGGTCATGTCGCGGCTATGGCATCCACCATTATAGGGCTATGGTAAAATCGCAAATGTTTCCTGGTTACATATTTGCTCTCGGAATGACCTCACAACGGTTGTGGCGTGTAGCTGGAAACTATGCTCAATGTTCCCGCTGAAATTTGCTTCTCAGCGACCTCACCAAGGTCATTTGAGGTCACCTGAGATCACAAGCACATTTCTGCGCATTATACGCACTCATTGAGCTAGAAGGCTCAAATTACCGTCATTGTGCTTGTATATGCCAAGATGTGTCGATTGATATATCACATGCCCTCCGTAGGCTACTTCATAACCTTGACCTGGAGGTCATAGTTTCGGAGTAAAAAGTATTCCTGCTTTGGCACGTAGCTGGCACCTCGATTGCCCTCTGTAAATGTAAATTGTCTTTTCTGTATAGGCATTCATATACATATACATATACATAAACATATACATATACTTATATATGTACATATACTTATATATATATACATACATATATATATATATATATATATATATATATATATATATATATATATATATATATATATATACATATATATACATATACATTACTGCCTCAAGGCGACCAAAAATACGATGTTGCGACGCTTTCGCAGAACCTCGTGCAAGCAGCTCGCGCAAAAGAACCTATGTTCACAATGCACTGCCAAGTCACGGACAATCTTTCAGCCATTGCTACAAGGGTTACTGGTTGGCAGAATCACTACACAATTCGTCATTGATCATTGGATCTTTTTTGTCCCGAAGGTTTTTTTGAAAAGACGATCCTCCACATTCGAAAACTGGTGGCTCCTCTGCTGACAAAATCCCAATTAAACTAGCAAGTTTGTGACCAAAGTATGAGGTGCCGGTAATGTCCGGAAGGCCGACACGGTCGGGCTTACTGACTAAATGTTAACTTACTGACAGCCTATTAGCATACATTTGTATGAGTCACATGTGGACTGGGGGAACAGTATAAGAGAAGCGGACTCACCTTCTGAGGGCGGGTTCGACCCCACTCCCGAGATCGGTGTTCCACTGATCTAACCCAGAGGCAGCCAGCAGTTCCGCAGGCCGTGCGCCTGACTTGGCTTTGTCACTGCTCTGCCACAGCCGCCGGGCAGGGCCGCCTCGCCTCGACCGTGGCAGGGGGTTGTGCTCTGCCACAGCCGCCGGGCAGGGGCCGCCTCGCCTCAACCGAGGCAGGGGCCACAGCCGCCGGGGCAGGGCCGCCTCGCCTCGACCGTGGCAGGGGTTGTGCTCTGCCACAGCCACCGGGCAGGGCCGCCTCGCCTCAACCGAGGCAGGGGCCACAGCCGCCGGGCAGGGCCGCCTCGCCTCGACCGTGGCAGGGGTTGTGCTCTGCCACAGCCGCCGGGCAGGGCCGCCTCGCCTCAACCGTGGCAGGGGTTGTGCTTCGCCACAGCCGCCGGGCAGGGCCGCCTCGCCTCAACCGTGGCAGGGGGTTGTGCTCTGCAACAGCCGCCGGGCAGGGCCTCGACCGTGGCAGGGGGTTGTGCTCTGCAACAGCCGCCGGGGCAGGGGCCGCCTCGCCTCGACCGTGGCAGGGGGTTGTGCCTGCCACAGCCGCCGGGCAGGGCCGCCTCGCCTCAACCGAGGCAGGGGCCACAGCCGCCGGGCAGGGGCCGCCTCGCCTCGACCGTGGCAGGGGGCTGTGCTCTACCACAGCCGCCGGGCAGGGCCGCCTCGACCGTGGCAGGGGTTGTGCTCTGCCACAGCCACCGGGCAGGGCCGCCTCGCCTCAACCGAGGCAGGGGCCACAGCCGCCGGGCAGGGCCGCCTCGCCTCGGCCGGGGAGGGGTTGTGCTCTGCCACAGCCACCGGGCAGGGCCGCCTCGCCTCAACCGAGGCAGGGGCCACAGCCGCCGGGCAGGGGCCGCGCCCGCAGTCGCTCGTGCGCCGCTCCCGGGGTCGGGTCGCGGCGCCGGCGCTCCTTGCCCGACCCGTGCCTCTAGTGCCGTCCTTGTGTGTTTGGGGTGTGACGTGCGAACGTGAGCGAGTTCGAGTGGCGTTCGGCCCGGCTCCGCTTCGAGAGGCGATCTACCAGCTGCCGGAAGACGACGCATCATCGTCTTTGGTACTATCATGGGACTGATATGCTTTCCCAGCCATCGGGACATACTGCGGCTTGTTGTGCTGCTGGCTGTGGTCCGTGTCATCGTGCTGGTCGCGGCCCCTGCTGTTCGCCTGCCCCTGGCTGGTGTCCGGCGCATTCCCGCCGGTGACCTTGGAGGCGGCGGCACATCGCTGGGTGACCGCGTGCCCGCCGGCATTGGGTCAGCGATGTCAGGCGGCCTATCGGCGAACTCCGGCCGCCACCCTCGCCGGCGCAGGCGCGGCAGGCGCGCGCCTGGCGCGAGGAAGCGAGGGAGCAAAGGCGCCCAACGCCGACAGAGGAATATATGGCCAGCTCCCAGTTCAAGACTCAAGATTTGCTTGCTGAACATCCAAAGCATTAAGCCAAAATTACTGGAAATGTCTGAAGTACTACATCGCAACAAGTATGACATCATATGCCTGGCCGAAACCTGGCTGAAGCCTGAGACGCCCAACAGATTGCTGCTGCTGCCTGGGTACCAGCTGTACCGGGCCGATCGCCCCGACGGGCGAGGGTACGGAGGAGTGGCACTGGCCGCCAGGGAAGGTACCAACGCGTCTCCGCTGAAAATCACAACGGCTGCCAACCATCCCAACAGCAAGCTGGAGACGTTGTGGATGTTGGTTAAACCAGACAGCAAGCGCCAATTCATCATCTGCACCGCATATCGTCCACCGAGACGGAATCTGACCGACTTGAAAGCGGACTTTGCAGACCTAGAAGCACAATTCCAGCGTGTGATTGTTGACTATCCGAAGTCCAAACTTTTTATTTGCGGAGATTTAAATTGTGACTTACGGAAACCAGACTCGGACCAAGGTAGGCGTGTGCTGTCTAATTTTATTTTTGATTACTCGTTATTTCAGTGTGTGACCTCGCCCACCTATTCAACTGGCTCTCTCCTTGACGTAGTTATCACCAACTGTCGTGACATTGTGCAGCACTGCCGTACACAATTTTGTCATTTTAGTCCGCATAGATTCGTTCGTTTTTCAGTCGATGTGCCCAGATCCAGACCGAGCGGCGCCACCGTTCGCACGCGTTGCTTTCGCCGTACCGATCCGAATGCTTTGCTTTACGATCTTTGTTTGGCTGACTGGAGTTCTGTTTTTAATTCTCCCTCCGTCACGCTCAAGTGGGACTGTTTTCTGAACATCTTTTACCCACCATTGACATCCATGCTCCCATCAGGACTGTTAGAATCAGGAACCCTAGCGCCCCGGTCGTATCAGATGGAACTAAGGCTTTGATGTGTCGCCGCCGTGGTGCGCTGACCGTTTATGGGCACCAGTCCACGGAGTACAGGGAAGCCAACCGAGCTGTACGATCGGCGATTAGACGTGATAGCCGGAACGACGTTGAGCGGCGAATCCGTGAGGATGGGCAGAGGTCAATGTGGCGACATATCAGGTCATTTGTCGGCGGCAAGCAGGCCATTCGTAAGATGCCCGACGCGACAGTTGATGAGCTTAACCGATTTTTTGTCCGCGTGGGCCCGTGCGTGGCTGACGAGGTTAGGAGTATGGGAGCGACGCCGAGTATCTCCTGCCGTTTGCCGCGTGTCGGTGCCTGTGCGTTCACCCTGGAGTCGTTGTCGCTATCTCAGCTGCGAGCTATCGTCTTCGGGATGAGCGGGTCGTCGGCCTGTGGCGAAGACGGCATCAGCATCCACATGTTCAGGGTGTGCTTCGACTCGTTAGGTGGGGTGCTCCTGCATTTGGTCAATTCCAGCATTACCCAATCCGATGTTCCTGATTCTTGGAAGCACTCCCTCGTCCATCCCATCTTTAAGTCCGGCGATCCCTGTAACCCTTCCAATTTCCGTCCTATCTCCATCGTCCCAGTCATTGCGAAAATTGTAGAGCGTGCCGTCCACCAGCAACTCTACAATTACCTGTCCGATAACCACCTCCTCTCCCAAACTCAGCACGGCTTCCGTCCTCGTCACTCGACGGAAACCGCACTGACCTCCATATCTGACCAGATCCTATCCGCATGTGACCATGGAGAGGTGTCCCTTCTCTGCCTGCTGGATTTGAGCAAGTGCTTTGATGTGATAGATCACTCGAAACTCCTGTCAAAATTGAGTCTCCATAGCATCGATACTTCCTGGTTTTCGGCTTATCTTCAGAACCACACCCAGAGTGTCAGCCTTACTGACAGTCTGGGTGTCGTCCACAAATCTGCCCCGTTGCCCAACAGCATCGGCGTTTTTCAAGGATCATCTCTCGGACCTCTCCTCTACTGCGTCTTCGCCAACGACCTCAGCCTGTTCGCCGAAGGTGCAGTAGTTGTTCAATACGCTGACGACACCCAAATTTTGGTCAGTGGTAAGAAATCTCAAATTCAAAATGTTGTCACTCATATGGAAACAGTTCTGGCCTCCCTCGATATCTGGTTTCGAGCAAATGGACTGAAAATTAACGTAGCAAAGACACAGCTGATGATGTTGGGCAGCCCACAAAATCTGCGTGCCTTACCGGATGTCACAGTGAAATTTCGCGATCATCATCTACCCACCATTTCGGAATGCAAAAATCTCGGTATTATTTTCGATCGCTCTCTCAGCTGGGACTCGCACGTCTCAGAATTGACTCGGCGTTGTTTCGAGTTCTGGGTGGTCTGTCGCATCTGAGGGGGCACCTTCCACCTGCCGTCATCTCCGCGCTGGTCAATGCTCTGATCTTCTCGCAGATCCGCTACTGTATTTCTGTGTATGGTAACGGAGCCAAAAAGAACCTATCTCGCATTCAAAAAATTATAAACTACTCGGCTAAGGTAATTTTCGGCCGCAAAAAGTTTGACCACGTTTCGGATCTGCTGAGGAGGCTGGGCTGGCTCAGCGCGGAGAACCTGGCGAGTTATCACACCCTTCGCCTCATACACAAGGTGCGTCTCCATGGTGAGCCAGAGTCACTGGCTCACGATCTCACCACCATGGCGGAGATTCGTGACCGGACCACCCGTCAAGACCACAACTTGTATGTCCCCCGGTCCCGCACCGAGATGGGGAAGAGACGCTTTAGTTCCAGAGCGCCACACATGTACAACTCACTGCCACCTGAGCTGACGCGACTTCCCGTGTCGATCTTTGGTCGCCACCTACGGGAATATCTACGTGACGTGCCGCCCGCGCCGGACTGATAGACTGCTCGACTTGCTGTTATTTTATATATATATATATTTTTTTTTATAGTTTAACTTGTAGTCTGTGATTTTGACCCTCTTTTTACCTTTTGTGCTGTGTTGTTTTATCTATTTGACGCGATGTCGTAATAGCCACAAGTCAATTGTGGATGACGTCAATAAAGTCTGTCTGTCTGTCTGTCTGTCGGGCAGGGCCGCCTCGCCTCGACCGTGGCAGGGGTTGTGCTCTACCACAGCCGCCGGGCAGGGCCGCCTCGCCTCGACCGTGGCAGGGGGTTGTGCTCTGCCACAGCCACCGGGCAGGGGCCGCCTCGCCTCAACCGAGGCAGGGGCCACAGCCGCCGGGCAGGGGCCGCCTCGCCTCGGCCGTGGCAGGGGGTTGTGCTCTGCCACAGCCACCGGGCAGGGCCGCCTCGCCTCAACCGAGGCAGGGGCCACAGCCGCCGGGCAGGGCCGCCTCGCCTCGGCCGTGGCAGGGGGTTGTGCTCTGCCACAGCCACCGGGCAGGGCCGCCTCGTCTCGACCGTGGCAGGGGGTACTGCCCTGCCACAGCCGCCGGGCAGGGTCGCCTCGCCTCCACCGTGGCAGGGGCCACAGCCGCCGGGCAGGGCTGCCTCGCCTCGACAGTGGCAGGGGGTTGTGCTCTGCAACAGCCACCGGGCTTGGCCACCTCGCCTCGACCGTGGCAGGGGTTTGTGCTCTGCCACAGCCGCCGGGGCAGGGCCGCCTCGCCTCGACAGTGGCAGGGGGTTGTGCTCTACCACAGCCGCCGGGCAGGGCCGCCTCGCCTCGACAGTGGCAGGGGTTGTGCTCTGCCACAGCCGCCGGGCAGGGCCTCGACCGTGGCAGGGGGTTGTGCTCTACCACAGCCGCGGGGCAGGGCCTCGACAGTGGCAGGGGGCTGTGCTCTGCCACAGCCGCGGGGCAGGGCCTCGACCGTGGCAGGGGTACTGCTCTGCCACAGCCGCTGGGCAGGGCCTCGACCGTGGCAGGGGGTTGTGCTCTACCACAGCCGCGGGGCAGGGCCTCGACCGTTGGAGGGGTACTGCTCTGCCACAGCCGCCGGGCAGGGCCTCGACCGTGGCAGGGGTTGTGCTCTGCCACAGCCGCGGGGCAGGGCCTCGACCGTGGCAGGGGGTTGTGCTCTACCACAGCCGCGGGGCAGGGCCTCGACCGTGGCAGGGGGTTGTGCTCTGCCACAGCCGCCGGGCAGGGCCTCGACCGTGGCAGGGGGTACTGCTCTGCCACAGCCGCCGGGCAGGGCCCTCGACCGTGGCAGGGGTACTGCTCTGCCACAGCCGACTGGCAGGGCCTCGACCGTTGCAGGGGTTGTGCTCTGCCACAGCCGCCGGGCAGGGCCTCGACCGTGGCAGGGGTTGTGCTCTGCCACAGCCGCCGGGCAGGGCCTCGACCGTGGCAGGGGGTTGTGCTCTGCCACAGCCGCCGGGCAGGGCCGCCTCGCCTCGACCGTGGCAGGGGGTTGTGCTCTACCACAGCCGCCGGGCAGGGCCGCCTCGCCTCAACCGAGGCAGGGGCCACAGCCGCCGGGCAGGGCCGCCTCGCCTCGACCGTGGCAGGGGGTACTGCTCTGCCACAGCCGCTGGGCAGGGTCGCCTCGCCTCCACCGTGGCAGGGGCCACAGCCGCCGGGCAGGGCCGCCTCGCCTCGACCGTGACAGGGGGTTGTGCTCTGCCACAGCCACCGGGCAGGGCCGCCTCGCCTCAACCGAGGCAGGGGCCACAGCCGCCGGGCAGGGCTGCCTCGCCTCGACAGTGGCAGGGGGTTGTGCTCTGCCACAGCCACCGGGCAGGGCCGCCTCGTCTCGACCGTGGCAGGGGGTACTGCCCTGCCACAGCCGCCGGGCAGGGTCGCCTCGCCTCCACCGTGGCAGGGGCCACAGCCGCCGGGCAGGGCTGCCTCGCCTCGACAGTGGCAGGGGGTTGTGCTCTGCAACAGCCGCCGGGCTTGGCCACCTCGCCTCGACCGTGGCAGGGGGTTGTGCTCTGCCACAGCCGCCGGGGCAGGGCCGCCTCGCCTCAACCGAGGCAGGGGCCACAGCCGCCGGGCAGGGCCTCGACCGTGGCAGGGGGTGTGCTCTGCCACAGCCGCCGGGCAGGGCCTCGACAGTGGCAGGGGGTTGTGCTCTACCACAGCCGCCGGGCAGGGCCTCGACCGTGGCAGGGGTTGTGCTCTACCACAGCCGCGGGGCAGGGCCTCGACCGTTGCAGGGGTACTGCTCTGCCACAGCCGCCGGGCAGGGCCTCGACCGTGGCAGGGGTTGTGCTCTGCCACAGCCGCGGGGCAGGGCCTCGACCGTGGCAGGGGTTGTGCTCTGCCACAGCCGCCGGGCAGGGCCTCGACCGTGGCAGGGGTTGTGCTCTGCCACAGCCGCCGGGCAGGGCCTCGACCGTGGCAGGGGTACTGCTCTGCCACAGCCGCCGGGCAGGGCCTCGACCGTGGCAGGGGTACTGCTCTGCCACAGCCGCTGGGCAGGGCCTCGACCGTGGCAGGGGTTGTGCTCTACCACAGCCGCGGGGCAGGGCCTCGACCGTTGCAGGGGTACTGCTCTGCCACAGCCGCCGGGCAGGGCCTCGACCGTGGCAGGGGGTTGTGCTCTACCACAGCCGCGGGGCAGGGCCTCGACCGTGGCAGGGGGTTGTGCTCTACCACAGCCGCGGGGCAGGGCCTCGACCGTGGCAGGGGGTTGTGCTCTACCACAGCCGCCGGGCAGGGCCTCGACCGTGGCAGGGGTACTGCTCTGCCACAGCCGCCGGGCAGGGCCTCGACCGTGGCAGGGGGTTGTGCTCTGCCACAGCCGCCGGGCAGGGCCTCGACCGTGGCAGGGGGTGGTGTTTGATTAGAGCCGCCGGGGCGGGGCCGTCCGCCTATCCACACTTTACACGATCCAGTGGCCCGTCTACACCTTCCACGATCCAGTGCCGATCCACACCTCACGTAGAAGGGGCTCCTTTATACTGATATCGTAAGTAAGCTCTTACCTCATAGGACAGAAGGGTGCTTCGGCTAACAACAATTAGCGACTCATTATGCAGCTTTCATACAACTGATCGACATCTTACAACGATGGAGGTTCATTCGTACAGTCGTGTTTCAGTCGGCATCTTTACCTTACGACAGGTACCAAGGGCCCTTCAACGAACCCGCCCGGTCTTGGTCCTCACACCCTGTCTCGGCGAGGGCTTAACGACTGCTGTAGTACGAAACAATAGGTCACTAGCGGCACAACCAATTGGACTTCTAGGGCTGAGCCTTCCTTATTTGCGCATCCCAAATTGCTGTATGTTTCACTCATGTGTTCAAATATAACCATTGGCAGTGGAACCTGCGAGGTTTTGTGGATCTTCATTTCCGGTTGCATGAACAACGGGGCTCGGGCCCCATGCATGGTGAGGGCAGCCATCTCGCCAGCACATCCAACTGCATTTTATTTGCCACACACGCGACACGTGCAAAATACACTCGGATAGTTATCAAAACACCAGTTAAGCACTAGTCCTTGGGCTCTTACCAATCCCATGTGCTTTTCATACGAGTGCATTGAAGTTTTTTATGATTACTCGCCGTATTCTCTTTTTTTATGTCTTTTTTACTTTTCTTTCTATCTTTTCCAACCCACAAAGCACTTGACCGATTGGCGCGGTGCTTCTTCGTAAGACTCACGAAGTCCCCAGTGAGAGACAAGGCGAAATAGTGTGGAGGTCCTCCAATGAGCCTAACGTCAGGTAAGAAAGGACTAAATGAACAATTGAGTTCAAGCCTGGATCCGGTGGGTCTCTGTGTGGGGGTGGGGGGTACGCTACCAAAAAAGGTGTTTAGGACAAGCATAAAATGACTCTGAATAGCGCACCGCGAATTCCCATGATTGATGGTAGTTGTGGCGGATCCAAACGACGACGGCCAATGAGGGGAACGAACCTGGATTGGAGAACGGCACTCTCTGGTGGAAAACTGTACCTTCTGGTGGAAAACGGTACCTTCTGGTGGAAAACGGTTCCTCTAGAGTTCCTCTAGAGTTGTCCATGCTCAGAGGCAGCACCAGTTCAGCAAGATGCCTCCTTGGATCCAAGGAGGCATCTTGTCAGCCAAGCGCCTCCTTGGATCCAAACTTGTTGAACCGCCCATGGATGGTCCAGCCTTTTGAGTTTTGTAAATTTGGACACACCTCCCACCGAGGTATCGGAAACTAACGAAGTTAGACGAGCGAATCCACGGATATGTGGTTTTGAGAAACTCTCAGGCTTGCGATTGCAAGGTATTCAGGTGATGATCTGTAAAGTCAATCGATGTTGAGCACCCAAATTTTGTGATTTTTTTCTTGCCGGTGCGGCCCTTCTGTTTCTTACCCGATGTCTCCTAGAAATAGCGATAGCTTATGCAATATGCATTTTTAGAGGATGAAAGGTTGTACATGTTGACAAGTTTATGTTAACATTTCACAGATATCTTATAATTATTTTATGCTCCTCAATTTAACTAGGGTGTCGCTTGCTTGCTTTCTTGTCTGGTTTCATTTCACTGGCTTTATGGGCTATAGGTTAAATTGTGTGCTGAACTAGTAGAAAAAAACACCAAACATTTCTGGATTCAAATCACGTGGCTCCAAATAAAGTCAGGAAAGGTAATGAGAACTAAGCTATGTTCAGTGACCTTTCATGACCTTTGAACCTTGATAGCTAGACTCATCACTACTGTTATTTATTACCACCAGCTTGATGCCCTAAGCAAAGCTTAAGTGCTCATTTCTCAGTCCTAGGACGGTGACAACAAGAAATTGGCTATATTGGTTTCCTGATCGGAATATTAAGGATTTGCGAACTTTTCTAACACTTCGTGCTGGTCGCAAGGCACCTACCAAACAAGTTAAAATCACAAATTCTTCACGAATTAATTCACGTGCTTTGGGTTTCGACCGCAATTTTGTCAAAGGGGACTTATCGAAATGAAATGATTACACTGGCCTGCGTTTCAAGACTTATTTTCAAAAGGTGGAAGTTTCTCAGCTGTTCTAATACAAGTTTCGTATGCTGAATCCGAAATTCTATCCATTTTTCTCGATTAGCTCAAGTTTTCACACCATGTCAAAGATAACAACTCACACACTCATGTATCAGTATGCATACTGCAGTATGATATATCAGTAGCGGAGAGAAGTGAGAATTGGGACTCGGGAGAAAAGGGACAATGCATTATCTTTTAAAGTACAAGTCCAACGCCAGTTTTTATTATGTAATATTTTCTTGATAACAAGCGGCAGGGTCGGTACCGTTTGCCCCTCATATCTGCTGCAAGTCATGTGTGGAAGGCCTACGAGCCTGGAAGAACAAGACCCGGAAATTTCCATGCCGTTCGCCATTCCCATAGTGTGGCGGGAGGGAAAGGATCATACCACCGACGGCTATTTTTGTATGATAGTTCTGAAAGGAGTAAATAGAAAGAAACAGAAGCATGTAAAATATCCGGATGTGCCATCAGCCATCAAGCCAGTCCCTCATGGTCGAGATGTCCTCATCCCTGAACCTGATGTCGACATCGAGTCATCTTCGACTCTAGTGGGGATGAAATGGACGCAGACGCGTCTGGTACATATGAACCGACCGAGAACGATCGACCGGTACCGTTGAACCAAGCTGAGCTCAATGACCTAACGAGGGACCTAAACTTGTCCAAGGAATCTGCTCAGCTGCTGGGTTCACGGCTCCGCGAGAAACGTTTGCTGGCGCCTGAAGCGACATTCCTTTGGTATCGGAATCGCGAAAAGGAATTTAGAGAATATTTTACCTTCGACGAAGAACATTCTCTAGTCTACTGCAACAACATCGCGGGCCTAGTAGAAGCAATGGGTACAGAGTACAACCCGGCATAATGGAGGCTGCTCATAGACTCCTCGAGTAGGAGCCTGAAGGCAGTTCCTCTGAACAAAGGCAATAAGTTCGCGTTGATTCCTGTTGGACACTCCGTGGAACTGAGGGAAACGCATAACAGCATGGAACTTTTGTTGTCTGCTTTGAACCATAAAGGGCATGGTTGGCTGATCTGTGGTGACTTCAAGGCAGTAGGTCTCGTCCTTGGGCTGCAGGGCGGCTACACGAAATATCCATGCTTTCTATGCCTCTGGGACAGTCGGGCTGACAATCAGCACTATGTACAACGCGACTGGCCATCCAGGCATGCACTTGAACCTGGCTCCCACAACGAGCAGTCACGCCCCCTGGTTGAACCACAGAAAATCCTACTTCGACCACTCCATATCAAACTTGGTTTGATGCAAAACTTTGTGAAAGCACTGGATGAAGAAGGGTCAGGATTTGCATTTTTGGAACAGAAATTTCCTCATGTGAGCAGGGAGAAGCTGAAGGCTGGTGTATTCAACGGTCCTCAGATAAGGGAGCTCATGAAGGATACTCGATTCGAAGAATGTCTGGAACAGTCTGAGCTCTTTGCATGGCTGGCCTTGAAGTCAATCATCACCAACGTCCTGGATAATCACAGAAGTGCGGAATACGTGAAGCTCGTCCATGAGTTGATGGACAGTTTTCACCAACTTGGTGCTCGAAAGTCGGTAAAAATGCACTTCCTTAGGTCCCATCTAGATTATTTCCCAGATAACTGTGGAGATTACGGTGAAGAGCAGGGAGAACGCTTCCACAAAGACATACGAGTGATGGAAGAACGCTACCAAGGTCGGTGGGATGTGAACTTTCTGGCGGACTGTTGTTGGTGCTTGAAAATGGATATCCCATCTGGTCAACACAGTCGGAAGTCCCTGAAAAGGCCCATTTATTCCGCAGTAGTGTATACTGTTCGGATGCGCGCTTAATACACTTATGGTACATCTGTTTGGAGTTTAAACCTTTATTTATGCTTCTGTCGGATTCACTAGTAAACCAGTTAGAGGAATGTTTCGGTTCATATGAGTGAAATAACATATATGCTTACAAATTATTGCCGCCCTGGTAGCTCAGTTGTTTAGAGTGCTGGCCTGCACTGGTCTCCCCTGTACTGTCAACACAGGTTTCGAGTCGCTTCTCGCGCTCGCATTTAGCCCCCCGGCCGGGAGTGTCAATTGGCAGTTGGCCCGATAAGGCCGGGGACGAGTTACCGGGCGGCCGTGTCGGTGCATTGGCGGCACGTTAAACTTTCGGTCTAAATTATGCCGTTGAGCTGAAGTTCATGGATCGGGTGGTGGGGCCAGGGTTCACGCAACAAGCTCTGCTTAGCAATAGAACCCTGGCTCCTCAAGCCACCCCAACAACAACTCGGATTAAATTTATTATTTAAAAAATCACGCACACCAGTGTTAGTGATCAACTAAATTATCCCGTGGAGGGGCCTAATCTACCACTATCTTTCTTGATTTGTCGGATTTCAACCCTAACTCGCCGGCCCAATTCTTCGGTTTTATTTTGGTATCCCTTGATAAATCAACTCACACTGGTGAAATTACACCCATACTACAACAACCGGATCGGTATTCGAAAATGTCAAGCTGGAGCCCTCCAAAAAGAGGGATTCCCCAAAAATAAATGTCAGGGTGGGTAAAATGGCTCTGGAGCAGAGAACATATTACTAGATGCCTTCACAAATTGTGGACGCCGCCGAAAAAATACCGAATCTCGAAAAATCGAGATGGGATACAAATACATTGCGCCAGGGTCTCGAAATGTCGGGCCGGAATTCGGCCTTTTGAGATAAAAAAATCAGAAAAAAACACAAAAATGGCATTCAGCCCAGAAAACTGGCGTTCGGTAGTCAGAACCACGTGCCTGGGAGCGATAAGTCAGGCTGGGAAAACAGAAAAATGGCACCGAAGCCCCAAAACCGAACGCCCACAGATGTGCGTTAGAAGCCCCAAATAAACACAGCAGGATGCCAAGAGCACAACGGGGGCCGAAAATACAACTTACGCTCTGAAGCACACAATCTCCCGAAAAGCGGCAGGGCCTCAAAACATGCGTTGCAGCCCTAAATAAACATGCATGGAGCTCTAAAAACTAAACACCGGAAGCTCTCAAGGCACACAGAGACCATGCTAACGCACAAGAGTCTGAAAAAGTGGCTGGAACCACAAAAGGCAAAATGGTTCCAAATCGAACAAAAGGACCAGGGGATAAATAAGAACATCGGGATTTTATAAAACGCCCTGACACGTAAAAGTATCCTCGGTGCATAAAAAGCAACAAAACCATAATTCGAGCAGGAGTTTAGAAAATGTATTAAACCTCTAACTTGAATTCAAAATATACTACCCACGACTTTGAAATGTACAATTTCCCAATTTCAGGCACATGTTCAGGTTCATATCACCCGGTCGCCACGACGCCAATGTTCGTGCACATGCGCGCATTCGGTGCATTCGCAACACTTCGTACGATACTACGGTTTCTGGTAGGCCTTCTGCCTTTTGCTAATTACTGTCACATGATAAAGTTGCGCCATATTTCACGTGCTGCAGTGCTTAGCATGGGCGCTCGCTGCGAAAAGTCGAGTAATTAAATCCGATCATTAATTTCCTACCTTCCACATTTTCTGTTGTTATGAAATGCAGATTCCGTTCAGCTTTGACGCACCTGATATCTTTGCTGCTATCCTCTCAGAATGGCTTTCGAACTGAGGCCCTTCCCCAGTGTTCTTGGTTGGACCCGCTGCGTCTTTCTGCGCAACGGCCTAATGCATTTTCGTAACCCCTCCTCGTTTCAGTGTGTTGCTTTTTTGGGCACCGATTATTTTTTATGTGACAGGGCGTTTTCGAAGATCCCGATGTCTTAATTTAACGCCCGGTGCTTTTGTTCGTTTTGGAACCATGTTGCCATTTGCGACCCAAGCTTCTTTATCTGTGTGCCATAAGAGCTTCTTATGCATTTTTTTTAGAGGTCCATGTATGTTAAGGCCCTGTCGCTTTTTGGGGGACTATGTGCGATTTGGAGGGCCAGTTGTATTGTCGGCCACCGTTATGATCTTAGGTTCCTGTTGTGTTTTTGGGGGCTTCTTACGCACATTTGTGGTGCTCCAGTACGATGTTGTGGCTTCGGTGCGGTGCTTCTTAGTCCCAGCGCGACTTATCGCGCCCAGGCGCGTGGTCCCGAGGAACCAACGCCAGTTTTCTGGGTTCAACGATATTTTTTGTGGATTTTTGTTGTTGTAAATTCTGAATCCCGGCATGACTTTTCGAGTCCCTGGCGCCACGTTTTTGCATCTCACCTGGATTTAAAAAAAAAAAAAGATATGGTATGCTTTTCAGTGCCGTACGCAATTTGTGAAGGCATCTGGTTGCATGTTCGGCGCTCCAGAGCCATGTTCTTGAACAGGACATTTATTTTGTTAAATGCATTCTTATTTTGGAAGTCTCCAGCTTGATTTTTTTTCGGATACCGATTTCGTTTTTGTGGTCACACTGTTCTTACGTGTGAGCCTAAACGCCAATTTTGTGCAGCTTCGACGGGACTACCGATGAGAATTGTGGGTCCCGAGCGCGATATTTTGGGGGACAGATTTGAGTTTGTGGGAAGCGTTGTACTTAGCTGTTGCCCCAACGCGATTTTGGCGGTTCCTATTGCAAATTTTCGAGCCTCGGAACGAGTTTTCGGGGGCCCGAAGTACTTATTTGGAGACCCATGCACGAATTCTGGTGGACCGACGCGAATTTTGGTGGCCCCAGCGCGAGTTTTGGAGCCCCGGAACGATTCTTGGAAGCTTATGCCTCTCAGGATAGAGGGGGAATTTGCCCGTTTGATATGCACTGCTGCCACTGAAGGAGTATATTTTCGTCCCAGAGTGACATTCCGGTTAAGAATTGATTTTTTGGAGCAGCTGCAACTTTTGGGGCCCGGCGCGCCCTTCTGGGCCTCCAGGACGATTTTCAAGGGCTGCGACGTGATTTTTTATACAGCACAATGTGGGCCCCGACGTCATTTGCTTGGATCCCTAGCGCGAACTTTAGCTGCCTGGGCACCTTTTTGGGTCTAAAACGTTTTAGGTTTTTTGGCGTCATTGCCCAGAGTTGGAGTGATTTTGTGTTTTCTTTTGTGTGTTTTGTGAGTGTTTTTCAGAGTTGGGCCCATGTCCGGAGTGTTTTTGTTGCTCTGGCTTCATATGTTTTGGTCCCAATGAGACTGTTGTGGAATGGTGCGACCCATCATTCCACTATATATATCTTCATGGTCCGGTCGTAAATGTTTGGTACACCCAGGCTCAGCGTGATGTTCAAGGTCTCCGACTGAAAATGTGTGGTCCATGTCGTAAATTTGAAACACCCGGCACGACTTTTACCATTTCTTAGGGGTTTCTTGCAAATTATAGGCCTCATCTTGCGTCCTAAGTATCTCGTCCCATTTCCTGGATCCTCTTTACCGGTTTTCAACGTTTTATGTCCTACCCTCCTCCATATTCATTGTCCTTCTCTCTCGTCTTGAAGGGCCTTCGCTTAAATCCTGGGGCCCTTTACCATGGCATGGGGCTTCCTCTCATGTCCCAGGGACATTATCTGCCAAATCATGGTCCTCATGCCACGCTTCGTGGGCTTCCTCCCTTATCTTGGCAAAGCCTTACCAATCTTCAATTTTGAAACCTCACACCCCTTCATACCTGCTACCACTCCCATCTTAAGGGCCTCTTCTCATTTTCTTGGAAATCTTTCTGGCCTCGTTATCAATCTTGGATCCATCTTGATAGCATCATCTTCTGTCCCGTCGGGCTCCTTTCTCACCTTTTTGTTTTATGCCTTTCCGGATAGTGGTCTCCTCAAATTACAGGGGGCACCCGCCACCCCCAAGGGCCTTCTTTTCGTCCTGGTGGCCTCCTTTTCGTCCTGGAGGGCATCCTTTTCGTCCAGGAGGGCCTCCTTTTCGTCCTGAGGGCCACCGTTTCGCCCTGGAGGGCCTCCTTTTCGTCCTGGAGGGCCACCTTTTCGTCCTGGAGGGCCTCCGTTTCGTCCTGGAGGGCCTTTTCGTCCAGGAGGGCCACCTTTCGTCCTGGAGGGCCTCCTTTCGTCCTGGAGGGCCATCTTTTCGTCCTGGAGGGCCTCCTGGGGGCCTCCTCAATTTTCAGGGGGCGGCACCCACTCAGTCTCACGGCAGGGGGGCAATTGCCCCCGCTGCCCCCCCGGTGGCGACGCCCCTGCTAACCTCTACGCCCTATATCATTTACCCTACAACACTACTGCACCTGACATTTCGGCACCTGATTACCGATGCATGCACCGGTGCTAATATTCGATTCCGTAGTACCTAATAGACGAATAAATCACGGGCTGATGATGATGATGTCGTACATCCCCCAATGAGAACCATCGATTTTGTCAGCAGGCAGCTTTTATTGCAAGATAAACTTCTGCATTGCACATTCACACACCTTTCAGCAGGATTGTCGCAAGTGTTGCATTCGCGAATACTTGGGGAATACTACTAATGGATTCCATGACCGAAGCCCGCTCCGTAGCCGATCCCCGCTCCGTAACCGAGACCCGCTCCGTAACCGAGACCCGCTCCGTAACCGAGACCCGCTCCGTAACCGAGACCCCCTCCGAAACCAAATCCGCCTCCATGTCCGAAACCAAATCCGCCTCCATGTCCAAGACCAAATCCGGCTCCATGTCCGAAACCAAATCCGCCTCCATGTCCGAAACCAAATCCGCCTCCATGTCCAAGACCAAATCCGGCTCCATGTCCGAGACCAAATCCGCCTCCATGTCCGAGACCAAATCCGGCGCCGTGACCTCCGAGGTATCCTCCCAGATAGCCGCCGGACGGGTACGGCACGTAGTACTGAGAGTAGACGTTGACAGGCGTGCCGGCGGGACGCACCGCCGATATGCCACTGCTGATGCCCACTTGGTAGCCAGCTCCCACGCCGCCGTGCAGGTAGCTGGCAGTGGCGGCAGCCACCAGACAGGACAGGATCACCAGCTGAAACGTACGGCACAGTCAGCTGGGTAACCAGGTCCCACGCCACTGTGCAGGTAGCTGGCAGTGGCGGCAGCCGCCAGACAGGACAGGATCACCAGCTGAAACGCACGGTACAGTCAGCTGGCCGACGGAGACAGACAGACAGACAGGGAGAGAGAGAGAAGAGAGAGAGAGAGAGAGAGAGAGAGAGAGAGAGAGAGAGAGAGAGAGAGAGAGAGAGAGAGAGAGAGAGAGAGAGAGGCGGGAGGCAGAGATTGCCATCACAGGGGCGGCACCTTCCTCGGGCTGCCACACCAGCTGAAGGCCACCTGGTGCCATCTCACGTTTGCATTGGTTCGAACACTCGGCGAAATATCCTCTCAGCGTTTGCGTTAGAGCGGTCACGTGCACATGTCCGGCTTAAACTCCCATTTAACGATACGTCTACCATTCATTCCGCATTCACCATTGACTTCACCATTGAGTTCACATTCACCGTTCACTCCACTTTCACCATTCACCTCACATTCGCCATTCACTTCACGTTCACCAGATGAGTTTGGTGCAATGTCAAGTCAAAATCCAATATATTCCGGCATACGCCTTGCCCGGCATACGCCTTGACCGGCATACGCCTTACCCGGCCGATACGCCTTACCCGGCATATGCCTTACCCGGCTTAAGTCTTACCCGGCATACGCCTGTCCCGGCATACGCCTTACCCGGCATACGCCTTACCCGGCATACGCCTTACCCGGCATACGCCTTACCCGGCATTTTTGTTTTCCATCACGATTGATGATGCTCAAATTGTAAAAAGTGTGCAACACTTTGTGCTGTTGACGATGTTTTCAAAACAGACGAACTAAGACAAATTTTGCGGCATAGCTCTGCACTGCAGAACATACTTGTTTTTGCTAATATTTCAGCAAGTGGTAAGCATTTTTGCTCACTTCTTTTTGGGGATCATTTCCAAGTTGGCCGTTCATACGGTAAGATATTGAAGCCTTCTCTCGTGTTATTATGGGATAGCTGAGGTTAGAGCTTCTTACAGATGGGGTTCTAACCAAAATATAAAACGCACTCTATCTAAGGTCAACAAGGACATGTATGTATATATACCTAAGACAGCTGATTCATCAGAAGGCTTCATGGCCAAGTTCTTAAAGATAATTAATGCGATAAACGTCACAGCAGACGTGGAAAGTTTGGCAGAGTGTATCCTTTGAATAGTACGGAACAAGAGTGGTGTATACCCCCTCCCGCTCCTGACATTTTGGCGTGCACAATGCATAAATGCCTTCTTTTCTGCTGAAACATTATCTTAATGACCGGCATTTTGAGATATGGAAATACTACCGTGAATCATTTGTTGAAGAGTTCATCCATCGTTGTGTTCCAAGCTATTGTGACAGTGTCGTTCCTGCAACAAGGCATAGTGTTGCACGAATAAATATATCACTCTATGATGGCATCATTTCCTATGCTGCGTTCCTCCTCGGGCTTGTTAACGCTTAGGCGTGGCTGACGTTTTGCTGGCGTGCCGTAATCACGTTCGGTTGAGCGCGGCGAGGATATCTGATGCATTTGGTTAACAATTACAGCCATGCCACTCATTCCCGAGCTCCACGTCTCGAATTGTTGTGCCACATGACTGGTGGACGATCCTTTGGAAGGGATTCATCACATACTGACTACTCACAGCTTAGTGTGATGTGGACTGTATACATATAGCTATGCGTGGCCTCTACATGGGTTTGGTCTGAGACAGATTCCAACACCCAGGCATATGTCTGATTTTCTTTTTCATTGGTAGGTGGAGAGATCAATCCGCTAGCCGAAGCGCCTCTGGCCAATGTTACTAGGCGATGACGTTACTAACCTTAGTAAACCACGACATCTTTTTTATAATAAATTTAATCCAAGTTCTTGCTGGGGTGGTTTTAGGAACCAAGTTCCTATTGCTTAGCAGAGCTTGTTGCGTGGTGAACCATTACCCCACCACCCAATTAATGCATTCCAGTTCTACAGCATAATTTTGGCCGAAAGTTTAACATACCGTCAATGCACCGACACGGCCGCCCGGTAGCAACTCCCCGGCCTTATCAGGCCAGCTGCCAACTGACCTTCCCAGCCGAGTACTAAACGCGAGCGCGTGAAGCGACTCGAACTCTGTGTTCCCAGGACAAGGGAGACCAGTGCAGGCCAGCGCCCTAACCGACCGAGCTACCGGGGCGACATCTGCCCGACAATCTAATACAGGTAATCTGCATTGTTATACACACATGGTTTTATATATATATGCACACATATATATGCATGAATGCAAGATGAAAGAGCCTTCTCTGGGTGACGGCTTTTTACACCGAGGTATCTCGTCTCGCGGAGGCCTTGATGGAGCTGTCACTCCGTGTTCCTTCAGTATCAGACCTTCAGAAGGTAATCTGACACTGAAAGCCAGGCTGTCGCCTTGCCTTGTGATGACAAGTTTGAGCTTCAGCTGCATGTTGCAGTGTCGAGTTGACTAATTAGGGAACTGAACGACTGCGTATGAGTACGTCTGAGGATGTCAACACTGGTAGACACATGACATATGCGACTTAAGCCTTCATCGAGTTGGAAGGACACACCCGAGATGTCCTCGAAGCGATAAAACATTTTGACAATTGCAATTGCACTTAGGATGAGTTTCAGAAAGTATCGTGATGTACAACTTGGGGACGTCACAATCATATATAAATATCGTCTCAACGCTGCTAGGGTTGGATGAATTCAACTCACGGTATCAATTCTGATTTTTGTACACCACTTTTATCTGATAGCTGATTGCCTGACGGGGGAAGCAGTGAAGTTTCGTTATAGTTGTACAATTATTTCTAGATGTACAACCATGTCTCAAAAGGCGGAGTATGACGATAAAATTTGTCATGATCAATATCTCTGAGCCAAACGCTTCATCTGAGAAATTGAACCTTAAATTGAAATTGAACTTGATACTTGACAGTACAAGCCTACGTGGGTACAGTGCGTACTCGTAGACACAAGGAGTCACAAGGTATTTACATTTGTATGCAATACGTTGATGCACATATCCAACCAGCTCTAGAAATGTTATCATATTTCAGATGGGTTAGCCGTGACAGACTTTGAAAAATGTGGTGGACGGATGACGGACTGCCTGTATTTATAATACGTAATGCATGCAAGCTTAGTTGTTTGCATGCAACGCATATATATATATATATATATATATATATATATATATATATATATATATATATATATAATATATATATCAGATCAGAACAGACCAAGGAAGCCAGGAAGAAGGCACTGAGAATGCTCGGGGCAATAAATAGGAATTTATCATACAGAAGTGAGGAAGTGATCAGGAAGCTTTACTTGTGCATACATCAGGCCACATTTGGAATACTGCATCCAAGCTTGGTCTCCTAGTTATGAAAAAGATTGTTGGCTTTTAGAGAGAGTACAAAGGAGGGCTACAAAAATGGTTAGTGGCATAAGCAACCTGGCACATGAGGAAAGATTGAAGAAATTGAATATGTTTTCACTTAGATATAGAAGGCTGAGAGGATCAACTGATATTCTTGCTAACTCAATAGCAGTTCACCCACCCCATTATCGTATTTTTAAAAGGATCTCATAAGTCTTTAAATTTGTCCATGGTCTGGAGAGGGGATATCTTGAGGAAATGTTTGAATTGAACAGAAATGATGCAATTAGAGGTCATAAATTCAAAATTAAAGTTAACCACAGCAGAACAAGGTTAAGGCAGACTTTCTTCACCAACAGGGTGGTAGAACACTGGAACCAGCTGCCAGAAAACATTGTCAGTAGCAGCACATTGAACATCTTTAAAAGCAGCATAGACGATCATTATAGGAATGGAGGGCTTGCTCTTCAGTATTACAGGGAGGGCTGATTGACAGATTTGGTGGGCAACTGGTTCAGTGTACAGAGTGCAACCAAGAAGGGCCCTTGTGGCTCATAGTTGCACTAATCTTTTGTCTTTATGTCTTTATATATATATATATATATATATATATATATATATATATATATATATATATATATACATGCTAGGAACTAATATCATAAATGATAATCTGGATCTATGAATAATCGTCAGAAATGATCAATGCCTAATCTCAACTTTAATGCTTTCCATGTTGATGACATTAAAGTTGTTGCTGACAGCATACGACTGTCCATTGTATGTATATGTCGATTGACTATCGACGACTGAAGCATACGGCCTTAGTTGAGAGTTCTACTTTAGAAATACATTCACACCATACATTCGTAGGCAGTACATACCTTCATGGTTGTGGAGGTAGTGCTGCGGACCAGATGTCGTGGAGAGTGCGAATGTCAAGTAGAGGCGTGGCCGTTTTATAGGCGGTTGCAGTTGCATGAACGGTTCATAGCGGTCACCAAGACAAAGTCCTATCACCATTTTCCCCATATCCCGCTCTGCTAAAAATGAATTTCAAACGTCACCAGCCGTTGTGCAGGGATCTGGAGCTGCGGAAAATGGGCCCGCAAATCTCGAAGGTATTCTGGTTTGCAACGCCTAGCTCCGTGAGTCCGGTGTTGGGATGCTGTGCCGGCGTACACGAATATTTGGAGTCGTGAACCCGCAACGCGTCGAATCGATTGGGCGGCCACGTGTCCAGGAAAACCGTGTAAAGTGGATGATGGCAGTGGAACTCCATTCAAATCCATGCACTGGTTGCCACATACATCTGTAGAGAGTAGCTATATTTACGGTAGAGTTCATGGGCGTCGCGAAGGGGGAGGGGGGGGGGGGGGGGGGACACACGTCGTGCACTTCAACCATTCACCGTGAAATTGCATGACAAAAGTCAACCGAAGAAAAATATCGTCACCATATCTATGATCTGTGGCCACAGACCTGGCACAGCAGTCAGGAACACGCTGCTGCTTATGCTACCAATGCTGCTTGCGATATGCGTTTCAAGTCAATAAGCATCATTGGTTGTTCTCAATACGACGTTCTTACACACACGCACACACACAAACACAGACATACACACACACACACACACACGCCCAACATGAATATATATGTGTGCATGTGTGTTTGTGTGTGTGTGCGTGCGTGTGTGTGTGTATGTGTGTGTGTGTGTATGTGTGTGCGTGTGTGTATATGTGTGTATGTGTGTATGTGTGTATATGTGTGTGGGGGGGGGGCTGGACGTGACATGGCACATACGGTATCAAATGACATTCGTATTCGTGTCTCGAGTCATCCTGACTTGAGGTGGCTGTCCTGATTTAGGGGCAGCTAGCCAAGGGATTCCCTACATTATCTGAACCCTTGACAGTATGTCGAACCAAATACGAAGGACCGGAGCATAGGAAAAGTGGTGGACATCAGGAAAGAAAGGAAACAATTATGAACACATATAAAATGGCATGACAAAAATATTTCAGGTTTTTTCTCGCTCCCGCGGTTAAAGTACATGAACAATTGAATGCTTGAATGTTGGAAACAAGATCGTCAGCATGAAGTCACACAATGCACAAATAACTTATCCTTGATGATCTATGCGATACTCCAAGCGTAATCGCTAATCCAAGCATAATCGCTGGGAGAATGTATCCGTAAATCTTGCGTAATCCACCTTGGTGCCAGATACTGTCTGGAAGCATCAGTAGCATTTCAGAAAACAGACTTTTGGCTGTTGCAGAAGCCCAGGCGTGTCTCTCCACAGCAAAGGCGTGTCTCCCTTCATTCCATGTCCCATCTTTCACGGCCTTGTGCATGATTCAGATACTCCGGTAAGCATCACTACTGACAAGCCATCACTGGCTTCGCTGACAGTCTGGCACACGATGCCGACCAGCCGCTATATCCAGACCATCGGCCGCAGCACATCTTGTAGCCGGGTGTCTAGTGGCGAGGTAAAGGAGCACACATTCCGGCGGAAATTCGACTGCGTGCGTGAGATAATCCTGTGGTACAGGAACTTACTAGCACGCCCAGTATTCCCTGATAATGTTTTCAGCTTATCTGAGAGGTTCTATGGCAGGAAAATGCACATGGCAACGGGAAAATTACAATTAGCACACACCGAGATGCATTTAATCACCATATGGTGCATTTAATCGCGCAAACACCGCATTGGCCAAGAAAGGCAGATTTGAACCCGATATACCTCGGACCTAACCAGGGAATCCATATTAAATGTCGGTTTTGATGGCTGTGATGCATAGTGTATCCCGTGTAAACTTTTGGTGCAAGTGTACTTCAGGTTAATTATATTACGGGTTTCTCGCCCTCATCGTGAGGATTTTTGGCAGCCATTTTCAAACTGATACTGCTAGACAGATGACGATTTCACCAAATTCCCATTTTATATAGCCTGTCGAAAGCAATAAGTACAAGGTATATCAGGGACGGCTCCAGGAACGGAATTACGGAGGCATGTTATCTAATGCTACTGCTCCTGTTTGTCACCTAACGCAAAATATAGCAAATATTATGATGTAAGAAGTGACGACATAATGATAGGTGGTTGATGATTAAATTCATATACAGTGGGTTGTCTATTGCACAATGTTACATAATGTCAGTAGCGTGATCAAGGAGATAATGTTAGTAGGACTTTTATACCTTACAAATATCAAAATATAGGAGTAACATAGAGGATATTACATCACACATTACGCTCTTTGAAAACTTCCGACCCATTCAAGAATAAGGGCTAATGGAATAGTAATCCAATTACTAACTTGGAGCGGACCGAAGTTTTGTTTTTCCGCTGTCAAAGGTGATATTCGGATGTACACCTCCAATAGCTTTTTTTTTCTGTATGGAAAACATTCGATAACTTGAAGTTCTATTGTTAATTCGGATCAGTGGCAATTCAAGGGAGGAAAAGCTAAGTTGCTATGTCACTTATCGTATACCTGCAGGTACTTAATGCAGACAATCTCAAAAGGCGTTCGCATGCTTTCGCCAAGTATTTCCTCCTCCCGTTTTTGTTCCTGGGTAAGCCAGTTGAAAGTTGCGTTATTAATTTGAGCCTAGACTTGAACGAATTAAAATGACTTGAATGGAATTGGAATGGCTTGAATGACAATTGAAATGACTTGAACGTCATTATGAAGCTTCATATTGGCAGCAAACATTGTAAACATGAGTCTTAAAAGCATTGACAGGAGACAAAATGTTTCGTATGTACATATAGTTCTCCATTTCCTCGTCCTTATGTCGCTACTGCTAGTTTTGTGCCGTTGATATACGGTATGCTATGCATTGAAAACAACCTGCCTGGTCCATGCATAGTATTTAAATGATATTCTAATGAGAATAATAAGTGATTATATTTCCCGAAACTTTCTTTAAGTTTTCTTAACCGTCCCTTGCTATCTTATATAACCTTGCATAGCTTAACCATCCCTTGCTATCTTAAAACTATATAGCTATATTAAAACTATATAACTTGCTATATTCCTCAGCACTTCCACGCACGTATATGGGGCGACTAACGATGTTGGTGCATACGTTGGCAAGTAAACGGATGAATACAATTGGGAGAGTTTCACTGATGCATAACCTTCTGCGACAGAAGCCATACGCGAACTTAAAAGCCACGATTTTAGCGCGTGACTCGAGTATAATAGAACATATTTTATCTAAGGAGCTATTGCGGCCTTTCTCCGTCTAACAGATGTGTACTAAGCATGGAATGCATTTGTGCATTCAACACTTAGTACGTTATGCATTTGTTCGTGCATTAGGAAAAACAGGAATCTTAGGAAATAGTTCCCAAGTTTTTCCACCAGCGGAAAATCCAATCGTAATATTATAGTAGTTATTTCACCCCATCATTTGCTTTCGTTCTATTCGAACAAGTTATGCATGATACGCGTGAAGCCAACATTAAATGCAAAATAGAGCATGGGACGTCTTCGGAGAGGCATCAAAGTGTCTCTGGGAGAGGCAAAATATCACTCGAGCAGCGCCAATGTTGACCGAATGGGCCTTCTTTTCAACCTAAGGGATACCTTGCTGAGTTTCCGCGCGCACCTTTCACTTCCTGGAGGGGAGAGCGTATACCTACTTGGCTTCCACTGGGGAACCATCCCTAGTATATGCGGGACGCCAGAGTTTGGAAGCGACATAGCCAGAGTTGGAATTTGATCAGGTCTGGGTTTACTTGACTCCCTCTCCCTCTGGATGGACCCCTGCTGCTGTGTTCCCAGGGGTTTGGACGCTGGACTTGACCTCACCGCCCGAACCTCGCTCCCTCCCAACTCCAGCAAGCTGCAGTGTCCATTTCAGCAAAATAATTGTGTTCAGGCACTCGCGAATTACACTGCATGAATGCGCTTCGTATCACTTTGTGAAAATACTAGGTCTGAACTTCAGCTTTGTGAATGAAGGTGCGGTACGTAGAAAGCGATGGCTGCAGCGAAAAGCACCGAGTAGTTTCTTTGGGATAGAAAGGTTCATGGATTAAATTATGTGAAGGTATACGTCATCATGATAGAGAATACAAAAGCTTTTAACAGGAGTAGCAAGGTGGTGAAAAAGAATCAGCCTTTGCTTGCCACGCTGTGGGGAGACGCTAAGAGGAACGTTAAACAGGTTGTTTAAGATTCAGGAAATGTCTCTTTGCAGGTGATGGGCTTGAACAGAAACCACTAAACCGCGGACGCCAAAGTGGGTCCACGATGTTGGACCGGTAGCCGGCGTCGTGGACGGTGATGCCGATACAACATCAAATGCAATAACAGGTAAGTGCATCCGGATCGAGTTCAAGCCAGGTCTTGCTTCATTCAAGAGTGGAGAATTTCTTGGAATTAGCGAAGGATCTTATTCAGCGGCGTGGAAATAATTGCATCAACAACTAACTGGCCACTACGATTTTGAAGAAGAAAACATTACGTTACGCTGGGGGATATCATATAATCGTAGACTGCGAATCATATCATGCAATCACTCTTGAATAGAAGGCGTATCGATGATCAATGCTTGGAGATTAGTTGCACTTGTGCAGGCAAGTTTTGGGGCCGGCAAAGGTGAATGCTATGTGATTTTATTTACAATGTAATTCAAATGAACAGCTCCATGCTGATGAGCGCAATCAACCACTGGTGGCCCAAAACGCCCGATTCAAATGGGAGCGCAAAATGATGACTCTGTGCCACTGGAAACATCAAAATGAGACAGTGTTGAAAGGAAACAAAAAGCAACGGTGGCTGAGAAGGCGACAACTCTAAGCATATGAGACTCTGAACGATGCAGATGAACGGGGAGCATCAGACGAAGTAAGATGTGAAATAGAAAGTGAAAGAGGAAAACCACAGCCTTAGGGTGCGGGCACTGATCTTTGTTCAGATGAGAGCAGACGGTAGCAATATCTGGTGCGAAGGTCTGCAAATCCTCACAATCGTTATGCAGTACATTTATGCACCGTGACCAACCATCCTAGCGCTCAATTGCCCAATTGCAACTGCTCATTGTTGCCCAGCCGATTGTTTTTTAATTATTTAATGTGCACTTCCCGCCCGGATGCTCTTCCTTTCTTGCGCTTGTTCAGAACATGGCCTAATCTCAGTGGCAAAGACGAACATGCTTGTTTTCCTTCGCATCGATAATCTTGTGTGTGTGCTTCTTTTTGCAGTGACAAGGTGCCATTCGCTAGAGATGATATGCATTAGGAAATAGTTACGTTAAGCCGGCTTACGTAGCATCCGGTGAAATTGAGCAAGTAAGATAGAAAGGTTGAGAGACGCCGAACACAAGGAGGGCGGAGTAGAGGGTGGGTGCACGCATGGGATACAGAGAAACCTACACACCTGCAGGCATCCATGACAGGTGACTTGGATAGGACATTTGGAGGATTTCTATCCTCCGGACAGACTCCGGACACAGCCTCCGGACAGGCTTTGTTGGCCAACCGCGACCTGAAAATCAAGGAGGGGCCCGCCTCCCCGGGCGGGCAGCCCCCTGGGCCCCCCCCCCCCCCGCCCCCCCCCCCCCCCCCCCGCCCCCTCCCGGGCAAGCCGTAGGCATCTCTACCCATCCTTGGATATGCAAGGGCATATAGATGGGTAAGTGGATGTGTAGTTGATAAGATAAGATATATATTGGACACATAAGTAATACAAAAATTCAATGGAGTAGTGCACGCCCCTCACCCGGCAAAGTGGAGGTCGTCGAGGTCGATTGAGAAGGTAGTTGTGTGGCAGAGCCGCTACGATGGCAGAGTTTCGTGTGCAGCGTTTGACCCTGGAGGAGACTTCCCGAATCATAGCGGATTCGAATGAGTAGTGAAAGTGAACACGACTCTGACAAAGAATATGACCGGGTGGAAGCTACTCTGAGAATGCGCTGCAAACATCGGCTTTAATGGAGCCAACGAGGATGCGGAAAAAGAGCCAGTGGCTGGTAGATAGCAGGAACGGTCTACATCCCGCTCTATCCGCCTGAATACGAAGTCACTTGTAACTTTATCCAATTCCCGCTTGAAGCTGCCCTGAAGCATGAAGAGACACATAGCGTGCGAAGAAAGCAGACACTTGTAGTCGAGTGGACAACACCTGGAGCGAAAAGGCGGTGGCCTGATCCTGTGAACATGGTGAAGGGAAAATATACATTGCAGAGCATGAAGCCAAGAGCCTCAAAACAGAAGTGGATGCATTTCAACTGTTTCTTTTCCAATATATTGTAGTGGTGAAATGACGAAAAGGACCATTTTGTGGTGGTGAAAATGACCAACGAAAAGCTGGATTGAGAAAGGCAGAATTTCATCCCCAGTGCCAGTGACACTGAGAAACAGAAAAGCGCATACCTGCTTGCACCTGCTCACAACACAGATGGCTGCATTCCTCAGATTGAACGTTATATGCGATACTGTTCTCTCGAGTCAGCCTGCGAGCTGTTATATGGCGCGTGCGGTCCATCACTACGCCTTGAGTCAGAAGCGCTAAGGCAAGCTGATGTCCCGCATCAGCTTTGATGACGCAACAACCCAGGAAGAGCGCCACAAGACGGACATGTTTTTCCTCATGAGGGATGTTTTTGGCTTACTTGAAAACAATCTCCGTGGGAACTTCACAACATCAGACCGTCTCACGGTTGATGAAACGCTAACTAAGTTGCATGGCAGGTGTACATTCAAGATACACATGTCATCGAAGCCTGGACGCCGCGGGATCCTGATGCGGTCGACTGCTGATGCTCACAGTTGGTGCGTCTGGACATTCTGACCGTACCCTGGCAGCCCCTTCCCCTAACCGCAGCACGCTCTAGAACGATTCATGATCAACAGTGTCTCGGCACTCGTGAAGCACCGGCGCAGGATGTCGCAAACTCAGGCCGCAACATCACCATGGACAAGTTATTCTGGACTACACGATATAACTACACGATGCCAATGCAAATGTAATGCTTGGCCCGATAGCATCGTGCCAAGCATTTTGTATATGCATAGTATATATATTCATACACACACACACACACACACA
Organism: Imbricaverruca yamaguchii; assembly: GCA_034440575.1. Lineage (NCBI taxonomy): Eukaryota > Metazoa > Arthropoda > Thecostraca > Neoverrucidae > Imbricaverruca > Imbricaverruca yamaguchii. The sequence continues at coordinate 302,768 of JAOTOL010001416.1, read as the reverse complement.
CACACACACACACACATATATATATATATATATATATATATATATATATATATGTATATATATGCAATAAGTGGCACAATGGGAGAAACTATATTTCCACCATAAAACACATCACCGACGTTTCAGCCACATACCTTCTCCAGGGTGACATAATTATAGGCCTGTGGCCGAAATGTCGGTGATGTGTTTTGTGGTGGAAATGTAGTTTCTCTCACTGTGCCACTTGTATGATTTGTCCAAAGAATATTCAGCATATATATATATATATATATATTTATATGTATGTTCCAATATATATATATATATATATATATATATATATATAAATATATATATGTTCAAATGTCTCAGTCGCTGCAAGCTGCAATAAATACGCAAAATGTGAAGACATGTACAACATGCCTACCTATTCATCGCTGATAACCGCAATCTGCATGGGTAACTTCGTGCAATACTAGCAACTATTGCACGATACTACTGCACGGTGATATATGTCCAATATCTAACACGATATAACTACACAATTCCACCGCAAATGTAATGCTTAGCCTGATAACATCGTGCCAGGCATTGAATGATACTTAACATCTTGCATCTTGCATACTTAACAACATTATCAACCAGGTCCGCATCACTGCTGATTTTAGATTCCGCAATAATCCGTGGGACAAAATGTCCATGATAAAATCATACGATATATTTGGAGATGCCGTTAGAGCTATTTCCCTCAGTCCAGGTGGTGGCAGAGCTACAGTCGGAGCTCTGTCAGAGCTGCCACCACCTCAGTCCAGGTGGTGGCAGAGCTACAGTCGGAGCTCTGTCAGAGCTGCCACCACCTCAGTCCAGGTGGTGGCAGAGCTACAGTCGGAGCTCTGTCAGAGCTGCCACCACCTCAGTCCAGGTGGTGGCAGAGCTACAGTCGGAGCTCTGTCAGAGCTGCCACCACCTCAGTCCAGGTGGTGGCAGAGCTACAGTCGGAGCTCTGTCAGAGCTGCCACCACCTCAGTCCAGGTGGTGGCAGAGCTACAGTTGGAGCTCGGCAGAGCTACAGTTGGAGCTCTGTCAGCCGTGGGAACCCTGCGCTGCCAAAGGAGCTGACACCAGCCGCGAGACGCCAGCCGAAGAGCGACGGGATCCACTTCCGGAACGACCTGCAATTGGTCTCCTTCTGCCCAAAGCCGGGGAAGGTAGTGCTGGCAGTCTCCCCCAGCGCAAGCTGCCACGTATAAACACCAACCCGACAGAGCCGGATGTAATTATGTTTTACAATAGTGTGCAGGGGGCGTGGACGTGCAGGACACGACCGTGGACGACCAGGACACGACCAGCATGACCTGCCCGGGTGTCTGCGAGAAGGTGGTTCACACGAGTCCTCACGTTCATGATGGCTGTCGCATGTCTGGACGGGCACCACCCCTTCACTTCGTCACCCAACAGCCAAGTGCGGGGATGCCAAGCGTGGGGCCGCGTGCAGTTTGGGGGCACTCAGCCAGCAGGTGGTCAGACCACGCGCGGAACGGCGCGCTACGCTGTGGGAGACGAAGGATGGTGAGTCGGCAGACGGCCAGAGCCACCCAGCTCACACTGGACACGGCTCAAGCTCTGAGATACACTTCAGACTTCCAATGACCAAAGCGTTCCAGCGATGTTTTACATCTTATCCTAGCTCACATAGTTCGAAAGTTAGTGGGGGCGGGATGGTTTCAAGAGCATGCGTTCTCAGAAAAATGGATTTTCCGGCAGGCCCGACAAGGGTTAACATGGTATATGCGGGACCATCAATCCCTAATCCTGACCGTCTCCCCGCGCCCAGACAAGTAGCATTCTCATTAGCGTTACTGGGCGGAGGGGAGCTCGAAAGGCCGTGATCTGGCCACACAAGAATCCACTATAGCGCCCCTCCCTATTCCCAGTAAATTATTATGTGGCCAGGACCAGCCTGTTCACTAGTTGTGGCGAAATGTGCACGGGTGAATGCCGAGTGCTCGTGATCAGCCAATAAAAAGAAAGCGTGGTCTATTCGCCGTGCAGCAAAATGACTTGGTACCAGCCACTGGCTATCTCACAGTCACGTTTTACCTCGTGCTTTCTGTATTACGCATGTCCTCCTGATTTGTTCCACTTTCTTCTGTCGCTCCATCCCTCAAGCTCTTTTTTCGCTCATCTTCTCTATGTTTTTCTTTTGTTCTCACTCTATCTCGCTTTCCCCTCATCATTCGCTTTCGCTCTTTCCGCCACTCCATCACTCTCCCTCTTCCTATTCTCCTTCAGATGCCTTTTCCCGTCACCAGTGAATCTTCACTGAATGTATATTAAATTGTTCACGCTCCCTCTGCCAACCAGGCCATCTCGTATCGCTTTATTTTCTTATTAAACTCATGACAGTATAGCCGGCGTACCCTTAAGCCCAAATAATCAAACAATCTTCCTACTCGTCTACTTACCAATCAACCAGACGGTGCCACATCGATCCCAGCAGCTTCCTGTATGTGCCGCAATTCCTTCCGATTTGGCGACCGGCCGACTGCCGGCTGTACCTCACCCCCCCCCCCCTCCTCCTGCCCACCCACTAGCGGCCGCACTGCTTCCCCTCAAATGGGCGTGGCTCTTGCACACCGACCAGCCGCACGTTTTCCGCGTGGGAGGAAAAATGGGAGCCAGACAAATATCTGCGTTTCCCACCGCGCTCGGCGACCATGTGGCCCGACGGCCAGATAAGCATCGCCCTTCCACCGTGCAGGCGCGTCACGGTACTGCTCCACAGAGATGTGTGTGCGACAAGACAAGGGAATGGTGGTGTCCGACACGTAGCGCTATGTTCCACCATCGCGACATCGTGGCCTGGAGACACGGCGCGCAGAGCGTGAGGGTTAACCCGCGCATTGGCTTGGCTCCTCTGCCGCACTTTTGACCGGGAGGGGAGGGGGGGGAATACTCCGTCCGGAACGGCTGGGCCGTTAACCCGTCCCGTCTCGGGGGGTCTTCAACCGCCCCCCTCAGGTTTTTCGCGGATAGCGGACGAACGGCGCGCAGCAGAGCGCCCAAATTTGCCATACCTTTTCCCAGATCAATTTGACATGCTGTTTCAAAATGTTGAAGTCGTGTCATCTAGGGTCAACGAGTTAGTCAAGGTCAAGTGAGGTCACCTCCAAAGAAGTTCAACCAGTCGTCACGCTTTAACGGATAGATATATTTTATTGAAACTTCCAGCGTTTGTTTACGGATCTTTACGGATGCAACAAAACATAGGAGTGAATTTTTTTTTTTTTTCGTTTTTGACTACATATAAATTTTCGTATTTGCCAAATTTCAGTTCAAATAGAGAATTCTGGCTAAAGTAAGCATTTTTCTATTAGTGGAAGTTGACTTCCAACAACGTTTCTCGGTCTGCTCTACCCATTTAAAAATTAAAGAAAACTTGAAAACTAAAAAGTTCGAAATCAAAAAGAAAATTTGGAGTTTGGGGTGGCAAAAAAGTAGAGAACTGGTTGATTTCGCTGTTCTTTTCTCATTTCAAATACATTGTGTTTTTCATATATCCCCCAAAATGTACTCGTGTAAAGTAGTACAAAATGTACAAAATGTAAGTCGTGAAAAGGCGTGAAAATCTAGCCCCCTGGTGACGTCACTTTTGGGGTGAAATTGTTTTGGAGAGTGGACCCGGACCCTACTCGTCGAGCGCTTTCCGATGACACCTCTTTCGTTTTCGTGCGATGCTTAGTTTGGATTTGGGAGGGGGTCTTCAACCGCCCCCTCCCCCGAGACGGGGTGTGAGGATTTGACCGGAAAGACGGCGCCGGTTAAATAACTTCAAATGGTAATCTATAGCGCCGTGCGAACACAGAGCACTTAGATTATGTTTTAAGTTCGTTTTAAGGTCACAGGTTAAGCTTTGAGCTTCAATAAAATATGAAGTCTTGTAATATGTGACTCGAAAACGCATTCGATTCAAGGTTGATTGCATGGAGTGAAATAATCACACGCCGATTAAGCATGCTGCACAAGGAGGTACCCGATGTCAAATATGCCACACCGGGTCACAGATCAAGGCCAAGCGAGGGCTGAAACCTCGCTCATTGCTTCTCCTAGTTGAACCGTATAAGGACGAAGTCGGAGTGCTTAGCCATCATTTCGAGTATCAGAGACATGAGCAAGCACCGTTGTTTGTTCATAAGCCATATACCACCAAGGTCAAATGGATGACCTAAGCTAAGAAGGCGAATAAGCGGATAGACGTGCTATCATGGTATGCAGTGAAATGCAAGATTAACTCGATTGCTATGTCTCATCCAGGAGCGGTCCATGGCACCCAAGTGGGTTGAGGAAGAAAAAAAATCATGGGATTTCGACCAGTATTTTTCATAAGTACCCATTATTATTTTATGTTAAGATGAGTACGAACAACTTAATTTGGCGCTGTAAGGTGCCAAACCTATCACCATCGTTCCGAAGTCAGCGGATTTGAACCCTCTCCCTCGTGTTCAAATGCTTCTGAAATTGCCGGGAAGTTTTCATATATGAAATATCATTGAGGTTTTCATATATTTCCACTTCATAACCCGAAATGGCTGGCATACACACACATATATATATATTACATATATATTATATACATATATATATACAGATATATACAAAGATATAATTATTATTTTTGTTCTTATTCATATTATTTATTATTTCAGTGCAAGATCCATGAAATTAATGGGAAGCCCCACATCGATGGAGTGCATGCTCCACGGTACCCCAAGTCTAAATTATTTGTGGGCAGAGCTAACATTGAGGGGGCACTTGCCCTTCAAAAATATGCAAAAAGAACCGGTAGCCTAAATATAATGTTTGGGCCTTTTTCTGGCCGGATGGATACCACCTTCCCATGGGGGCACATCCCAGCCAGCATCCCCAAGTGGGTCCCAAATGGGTCCCAAACGCGATTCCTGCGGCGCTCGACATGAATGTAGTCAGCGTGGGTTCAAGGAAAAAGTCCTAGTGCTAGGGAAAAATACGGGTCATATTCGGGGACAAATTTCTTCAAGCTTTCGAATGAACCTGATTTTATCCAATTTTGGTGGTATTTAATATCGGAAATGTTGTGTGGAAAACACGTAAGTTTGGCTGGAGCGCCTACGGGGCTGAGCAATTGTACAGCCCATGTGACGTCACCGGTTACCAAACGATGTTGGAGGGCCCCGCCCCGGCCCAGAACGACATAATTTTGACCATGGGCTGAACGCGCCGACCATGCATCGGCACAGCCACCCCGGTGCCGTGTCTCCGGCCTTATCGGACCGGTTGTCGCCTGACCCTCCCATCCGGGGGGAGGGGGCACACGAGCGCGTGAAGCGAATCCAGCCCGGTCATGCTAGTACAGGGGAGAGCAATGCAAGCCGACGCTCTAACCAACTGAGCTATCGAAGCTGCACTTTTGAGGCTTGCAAGGAATACAATGCACATCAACAGCAGCTTCTAACGTGTATATATGACATTAAGAAGGAATTCCAATGAAAAACAATATCAATGTTATCAATATTGTATAACAATTCAACAATATCTTTGTAGTCTGCATTGTGATGGTCTATATCGGTTTTTCCTACATATTTTTGGTGGTCTATGTCGTAGTCTGTATTTTGGTGATCTGGATCGTCGTCTGTATTTTGGCGGTCTGTATCGTGGTCCATATTTTGATGGTCTGCACCTTGTTGGTCTGTATCGGGCTATATTGCTGCATAATAAACATTTGATGTCTAAATAATGCGAACACTATGGCTGCATGTAAGGCGTGATTTTGGAAGCCAACGAGAAGTGTTATTGTGCCATTCACAACAATCACTGGCAAGATTCGCATTTAGTTTATACATGTGCAGGGGTGGATACAGGGGGCTGTGGTATACGCCCATTACCCCATGAGATGTGGCGCCCCTCCGGCGGGGAAATGTCACTCTTCCGGGAAGGCTCTAGTGCGGTCGGATTTTTCAGCCAGAGGCGCCACCGGGAGGAAAATGGCCACCGAGCCTCCCGTTGGGAGGAAAAAGTGTCCCTTCAGTGTGTTCGGGTGCACCCTCCCCCGCGCAACGGATTTTCAGACGAAGGCCAGGTACTTCAGGCACTTTCGCAATGACAACCCTCCAGAGACAAGTGCCCTTCCCCCCTCCATGACGATTCCTGGGTCCGCCCCTGCACATATGTGATAGCAATAAGCTGGGTATATCTGCAATCTATACGCCAGTTGCAGTAATGCAGTTCATGCGAGGAAAATTGTAACCAACATAGTCACGTGTGGCAATTTCGCAGCAGCCAGCTCCATGAGGCCGCCGCCGATCCGAATGGAATGTGCCGGCCGGGCCTGCGGTACGGCTGCCGGCCGGAGACATTCCACTTTGGCCTGTCTCTCACGGACGAGTGTGTCTGTCATTCTCTGAAGGGTGCAGAGACAGTCACGCGCGGCTGAGTGTGCCTGTGACATGAGCCTGCTGTGTGGCCCGCTGGCCGACGCAGCACGGCTACCGCACCTGAGTGTGCCTGTGACATGGGCCTGCTGTGCGGCCCGCTGGCCGACGCAGCACGGGTACCGCACCTGAGTGTGCCTGTGACATGGGCCTGCTGTGTGGCCCGCTGGCCGACGCAGCACGGCTACCGCACCTGAGTGTGCCTGTGACATGGGCCTGCTGTGTGGCCCGCTGGCCGACGCAGCACGGCTACCGCACCTGAGTGTGCCTGTGACATGGGCCTGCTGTGTGGCCCGCTGGCCGACGCAGCACGGCTACCGCACCTGAGTGTGCCTGTGACATGAGCCTGCTGTGTGGCCCGCTGGCCGACGCAGCACGGCTACTGCACCTGAGTGTGCCTGTGACATGAGCCTGCTGTGTGGCCCGCTGGCCGACGCAGCACGGCTACCGCACCTGAGTGTGCCTGTGACATGGGCCTGCTGTGTGGCCCGCTGGCCGACGCAGTTTGCTACTCCATTCGGATCGCATCTCTTCAGCGACACTTCCACCCACTGCCGTTAAGTTCTGTATTAACTCGTACACGAGTTTAATCTCTGGCGGGGAGGGGAGAGCTGGTGGGACACGTCACCCGTATCAGCTATATCAGATATTTACTATTGATCATAAATTATGTTTATTTAATCCGCATGGCGTTGACTGGAATGAATTGGGATAAGTCAGCTTCACTCTCCTAGGCAAATTTTGTTGCCGCTCGTACGCCCATGAACGCGTGCACGATTGGCGGTCCAAACTGGCTTGCAATATTGGACAGAGATGGTGTGATTGTGGTGGTGTGACGTGTATATCTATCAACCTTTATCACAATATTTCCCCTGAAGTGCCATCGCTTTGCTTGCGGCGACATTCCCGCGCACACCGGCAGCTGACGAGTTTCGGCAACTGACGACTGACGAGATCCGGCAACTGACGACTGACGAGTTTCGGCAACTGACGACTGACGAGATCCGGCAACTGACGACTGACGAGATCCGGCAACTGACGACTGACGAGATCCGGCAACTGACGAGTTTCGCACCGCAGCAGACGGGCGCAATCGGTCCGACCCCGTAACTGGGTAGTGATGGGAAGGAACCAACCCAGGTTCGGTCCTGGACTCAGTACCCGCAGCTGGGTAGCATCGCGCCTGGGCGTTCCGCCAACCCAGGCTCGGTCCTGGGAAAGGGCGACTGTTTTCCATTTCTGCTTCGGTTGTGCAACTTTTTCAGTGCTTCGCGTCCAATATCACTTTAGCTCTGCATACATGCTTGAGTACAAGTAACTGTATAAACGCAATGCAATTGCACCCGTCACCACACGGATATCCAAGTACACTGCGCTTTTGACCTAGTCTTTCTCTCGTCCAGCGCCTTGATAGACGCCTGATACTGGTGCCACACGAATTGCTACAACAGTGTGGTGGAGGTCACAATACTTCCAGTTTTACGAGCAACAAGATAACGAGCGCGCGCACGCACGCACACACACACACACACACACACACACATACACACACACACACACACATACACACCCACATGTATATATATATATATATATATATATATATATATATATATATATATATATATATATATATGCATATACATATACGTACATATATACATATATATATAATATATATATATACATATATATATATATACATATACATATACATATATAGATATATTTTTCCATGGATGGGAACCTTCGGCGGAAATAATCGTTGAGCGGAGGTGGGGAAGGGTGCACTGGAGCTCCTTGAAGGAGCGCCTTTTTGTCTTCGAAGGGCGGCTTTTCCTCTGAAAGGAGCGCTTTTGGTTGAAACATCACGTCTTCTCATGTCTCACGTCTCTCGTCTTCTCAGGTCTCTTCTGACGTCTCCCTGCATCCGCCCCTGCCATGTCTTCTCAGGTCCGGTGAACGGAGAACTGCTCCGGCGACGCGAGGTGAGAACTCGAGGCGAACCACCAGACCGGAGGATCCGCTGAAAGGCAGATCATGCCGGCGAACTCGATGCTGTGGATGACGGTCGGTCAGTGGTAATCCGGTGGCACGGCGAATGCTCCCCAGCTACTGCCATCTCCCGGTGACGAGTCGGCCGGGGAGAGACTGGCCCAACGTCAGACTTCAGCCGACAACCACCCGCGCCAAACACAGACGAGTCAGCCGTCTGCACAACCCAGGCGGTCATTCACCAGAGCGAGAGCAAGAGTCGTTGAATAGCCAGTCTGGCTGAGATCAGCACACACGTGCCTACATCTTCCTGGACCTCTCTGCGCTCATCCCTAGGCGACCAGGTCAAGTCAAGCTGTCGGTAATGGCACCAAGTTCAACATGCAATGGTTAACAAACAGATCGCAAAAGAACAGCGGGTTAGTTGATTAATTCGAACCGAGCTACACAGGGCGCACTGGGACGCATGCTTACGAGCGATCCGCTTATCATGGGCAGGCGTGAGCGGGTTACTTGCACCAGGCGGGGGAACTACATGTTGATAACAAGCTTAAGCAGTTTACAACGGTCAAGGGATTTCAACTGTAGCGCAAAGTGAGGACTAACAGATGACCACAAGTTCTCGGCAACCAAAAGGAATGGCGATGATAGGTGGGGTCCTACAGTAGCAACCACAGGTGAGGTTATGGTTACAGGTCAAAGTCATCCCCGTATATCGTGGTCAGCATACCAAGGTTTGTCCGCTTGTGATACAGGCTCGATGCGATCTAAATTGACTAAGACTAAGTGAAATAAATGCTAGCAAGAAGTTATCCCACGACACAGTTCGAAAAACACGGCGAATTCGGATGACTAGCTGCTCCCCGTCATCGACCTATTTGATCTGACTTGGACGATCGGCAAACAGATGTAGGGGAGTGTTGTAGGTAACTGCAAGCTCAAGGATGTATCTATCCCAAACCGCTTACCGCATATGTCTATCTTGCTTAGAGCGAGCGTTAGTGGGTGGGGAGGTAATTTTAACCACGTACTACAGGGACAGAAAATTATTCCGCACTGCGTGAGACACTGCGTATCATGGATACCAAAGCCTTATATCGTACCTTCGAATGATAACGATCATAACTTATCAAGCGATGCAGATCATACAAGCATCTTGAAAGATCAGCCCAGCTCACGTAACCACAACTTCGCCTCTGAACTTTGACCTCGCTTCAGTTAACCCGGGAGGCACTGCGACGCTTTCTGCAACATCAGTATCTGATTCGGGGTGTGGGGGAGGGAGCTTTCTAATTCCGTTGCAATGCGCTCTTATCGACCTCTTATTTCTGCCGTTAGGGGAGGTGGGGGTCATTAATTGGACTTCGGTTGCATCAGCCAAAATACATAATCCTTACTGTTGCCCAGGGGTCTAGATTTGTATCCTTTCGTGAGGGCCATGGCCCCATCAATGTTGATCTTGCCCCCCCAAATGTTGATTTTGGCCCCCAATAACTTATGCTGTTTGTATGCTGATAAGAAAGCTAAAGGAAGAAAAAATAAAAACACCATGCTACATAGAAAACTTAGTTGATGTTAACCAGCATATTTTGTACTGTAAAGGAACATATTATGTTTAGATAGTGAACTTCCTGACCCTGAACTAGCCCCACCAAAACGTTGGCTTCGTCCCTCCCTAATGTTAGAGACCAAGGAAATACCTTCACCCATCGTCGTCACAGTTCAGGTTTGCTATGCTCCCATGCTCCATCAAGGTCGGTGTGTTTTAGCCTGCACATGGACAGATAAATATTTTATTTAATCCGTTATGCGTTTGTTGGTGTTTGGAGTGAGGGGAGGCTGACGTTGGAGTTGACGTTGACGATGACGATGACGATGACGATGGCGATGACGATTACGATGACGATGACGATGACGATGACGATGACGATGACGATGACGATGACGATGACGATGACGATGACGATGACGATGACGATGACGATGACGTTGACGATGACGATGAATCCGAGTACACTGTATGCCACTGTAGTCGCATGCTACGACTCACAGTTTTTATGTTGACATGCACGGTGCACTGCTTTTTTGGTTACGTGACTTCACCTGTTATTGGACAATTTTTCCCGTTCGCGAGGATGCTGAATAAACGTAAACATACACATCGTTAAATAAAAAGAAGTATTATTGAGGTCTGAAAATATAGTGAGCGAAATCCGATAAGTTTTTGTGTGTGTGTGTGTGTGTGTGGCGGGGGGGGGACTCCAGTGCACTACACCCTCCCCAATGTTTAAAACAATCGATGCCCCTGCTGCTACCGGTGTTAATTTTACAACTTGGCAGCTTAGTAGTTACAAACCTTATTGGGCTGAGAAGTTTGTGACGCCGCTCTCGTGGAGCTGCCATCCCACTGGCCACAGCCATGTTCATTCACTGCGACGTTGTACACAAAGGCGGACGGTGATTATGTATCGATATGTGCGAGATATAGCACAGATGCACAACTGCAAGGGGTACCGCAGATATATAACTGCGAGAGATACTACAGATGTAGAAATGCGAGAGATAATACAGATATAGAATTGCGAGATACCGCAAATATATAACTGCGAGAGATACTACAGATATATAAATGTTAGAGATACCGCAGATAACAGCTGCGAAAGACACCGTCCTTCTGGCAGGAAACAAAGAAAATCACACCAAACTGGGAAAGAAGTAAGTGCTATACTAACAATGGTTATTATATATGCCCTGATTGCAGGTAGTCATTGTACGTGATGACATATTTATGTTGGTGTGCTGAACATTGATGTCGTTTTCTTCATTTGCCTAATGTTTGTTTCGTTCATTTCTTTACAGTATTTACGTGATCAGAGGCGACAGGATGTGATGGACCAATGAATGAGTGAAGTCACGTGGTTTCTATCCCAGTCCCAACCCATGTTTGCCGTTACACTTACATTTGCAGGAGCTGAAGCGAGACGGGCCAAAATACACAGGCACTGCCCAGATGCGCTGCCAACTGTACTGCGGAAGGGAGTGTGGTGAGGGGCTGAAGTGAGCGATTGAGCTACAGCGAAAGTTCATAAACATTTAGGTATTCCTCCCCGTTAGTTTCGATGCCACCGTGTGCTGCTCATCTGGGTGTATCGCGATGAGCGACGACTTTCACACCGATGCTGGAGACTTTTCGCTGCACGAATCTGGCAGCTTTGATACGCAGTCGGCTGTCGGGATGCGCCGATCCGGCTTAGTCACGCGGCGTACCGCGACAGGTCGCTGTTGGGTGCCGACAGTGCAGCCGAGGGCTTGAGAAACGGCGAAAACATTGCCCAGTGTGCGTATTGGGCGATCGGCGACAAGCTCAAGCAGTGGCGCTGTAGATGCCAGCGAGGACATGAGCGCAGAGTCACGCAGGGCGCGACCGAGGAGTGTCAGGTCGGGGACGATGAACAAGTGGACAGGTCAGAAGGACAGCAGGACAGGCTCAAGGAGCAGCATAGCACGCCGAGACACAACGGAACATAGTCAAGGAACAGCGTAGCGCCGAGGCGCCTCAGAAGGGATACGATAAGATTCAGTAAAGGTCCGATAAACAGCCGGACATGTCCCAAGATCGGCGGAATGGACTCGAGAAGCAACAGGAAAGGTCCAAAGTTGAGCAGGACAGGTCAGATGAAGATCAAGTCGGATATAAGAAACGGCAGGCCGTGTTCCGAGAACAGCAAGACGAATTCGGAGAACTGCGGACCGGTCGCCAAGAACCAGACACGTGTGACGAGCAACAAGCCAGGCGCTACGAACTGTGTGGAGGGCCCGAGGAGCTGCAAACTACCGATACAAAGTGGTTAGGGACGGCGTCAACTGTGGATGGCTACTCGCTACCCAGGATGGAATTAACAAATTTTCTGGCAAATCGTCAAGTGGATAGTGTGACTGGGCTGCAGCTTGCACCTTGCTCCCTGGCGCTGCGCTACTTTCTGCCGCTACGCGACCTGGAGGAATACTTCCACTACAAGAGGGTCAGTGCTGAGGTAGGCGTCAACATCGGTGATCCCGGGTGTCAGCTGCTGACCGGCTCATCAGCTGAGGGACTCTGCGTGCCCTCGTACTGCCTCAGAACCCTGTCTGATAAAGCCGCGACACCACCGACCAACGTGGTGTCGCGGGTGGAGCCCGCAGAAGAGAGCAACTCACAGCGGCGAGACGACCCACTTGTGGTGAAGTCCGACGTCGACGTGATGATCGTGCTGGATCACTGGCCCGTGTCGCCCGAGCGTGGCGGCGCACCCTTGTACATGGACGAGCGCAGCTCCAGCCACACAGGCTACGTGCGCGTCCTGGTGGACCCGGACAGGCGGTCCGAGCTGGTCAACACCGAAGCGTTCCTCACCCGGTGCGAGTACACGGACGAGGGCCGACAGGTGCACTGCCTGTCCAGCGACGCCGTCATGAAGTTCACACACGAGTATATCATGCGCCCCACCAGGAATCTGGAGCGCATTATCGAGAGGCACGGGCCCGCTGTAAACACGACCCAGCTGCTGCAGGGCACTCTCGAGGACTTCGACTCGGTGCCAGCGCTGGCCTTCACTCAGCCCTTGCCCGCCATCGGCCGCTGGTTTCAGCGACTCGCTACAGGCCGAGCTACGTGGCCTCCACAGTACGTCCGCCGCGAAATCGAGGAGCAGTGCAGCACTCACCTGGTGGCGACCGGCCATCCTGACAGCAACCGCCGGGATCTGGAGTGGAGACTGTCGTTCTCCGTACCTGAGAAGCGACTGGCTCTTTGTCTAACGGCCCAGCAGAGGAAAGTGTACCTCCTGGTGAAGCTCGTCCAAAAGATGTTCTTGAAGGAACCCCAAGTGTTGGTGACGTACCACATCAAAACGCTGATGTTCTGGGAGCTGGAGACGTCGACACACTCCGAGTGGACAGAGCACCATCTGTTCGGCCGTGTACTGAGCATGCTCGACCGGCTGGCCGTGTGTCTGGCCGACCAGAACATACCCAGCTACTTCATTCCCGAGAACAACCTCATCAGCAGCTGCAGTGATGCGGACGTGAGGGCGATCAGACTCAAGGTTGAATATGTCCGTCGGAACCCGCTCAGATCTCTGTACGACATCGACCGCAGGATCAGATTCGAGTTTTCTAGCACACAGCCTCTGCTGCACTTCCACGGCCCGTTGCTGAACGCCATCGAAGCGTGTCGAGTGGTGAGCAAACCGAACACCAGAGACGTGCCGACAGAAGAGGCAGTGGCCGGAGCTGCAGACGCAGCGAGACTACACCGGGACAGATCCGGCGACGATACGAAGGCGGAGACGGCAGACGCACACCAGGCGGTGGTCGGGGCTCTGTCTGCATGTCTGGTGCGCCAGGCCAGGGACGGCGTAGAGTGGGACCAGCACACGATTCCTCGCTGTGCAGAGCTCCTCCGAGACTCTGTGGAGGTGCTGCAGCCGCCCGGCGTTGCGGGTCCGACCTTTGACGACTGGCTGCTGCTGACGACCGCTGCTTTGTGCGGTCGGATCAAGAGTGACGAGGACGCGTGGATCACGGATGTTCTGCAAAAGGCGGCATCGACACAGGACGGACATTTTTCCGACATCGGGAAGGGTCATGTGGAATTTTGGGTGGCATCATGTAGAGGCACTGACACGTCCCCGTTCCTAGTTTGCATGAGAGATTGCTTAAAAGCTAGTGGTAAGCATATTGACAAAAGCCTGATTATGAAGATCCTCACAGATTTCATGATCTCGGGTCCACGGCACCTCCCCATGAGCGTACACGAACTTTTGCTCGTTACCGCAGAACAGATGGATTCGAATGAGCCACAGACGCCTGTGGAGGTGAATGTACCGATGGCAGAGAGTTACGCTCCACATCCGAGGGAGGTTTGTCAGCATCATACCCAGCAGGTAGGCGAATTTCTTGAGAATAGAAGTAAGGAGTGTAGCCAAACGGATCCCCAAGAACAAATGCGTCTGGAAATTAGTGCTGTGCTTCATGAAAAAGAGATTGAGTGCTATGATCTGAGTGTGATAGCTGAAAAGTCGTTCCGGGAGAAGGTGGCTGGTGTGGGCATACCTCCGTTCTTAACCTATAGAAAACTGAATGAGTACAGAGACAGCATGATCGGCATGAGTATGGCTGGGTGGAGCACAGCAGATGATCGAAGTGAACATCTCATCCCCGGAGCTGGCGATCAACAGTGGTACGATGACATCGTCACGGTGAAAACGGGCCTGGGAAGCTACACCGAACACCACACAAGGGCGGCGTCTGCCAACAGCACGTACACACCGGTGCTCAACATCCTCGGCCACCTCATCTCCCGCAACCATCACCGGCTAGCTGGCAGGGCGGCCAGCTGGCTGAGTCGCTTCATACACGACCATGCCGAGCTGGATGCCCAGGAATATGTCGTGTACAACCTTCACCGTGCTCCGCAGTTCATGGCCTGCCTGCCGCCTGACATCAGACGACTACTTCTTCTGACCTCTTGCCGAGCGGCCCTCAGGGCCCTCGATGCATTCATGCGTTGGGGCGTCGACCAGCTTGTGGAGATACCGGCGGACCACCAGCCGCAGGCGATGAATGTCACACTGGAAGAGTTTATGGACGCATGGGAGGACGCCCAGTGGCAGTTGGAGAAGTCGACGTATCCAACGGACGTGGTGCTCACAAACGCAACGCTCAAGCTGTGTGTAGTAAAGATGAAAGGAGGCACAGTGGAAGAGTGCATGCGTTGTCTGCAAGGTCTCGAGCAACAGTGCCCAGTGGTCGATACCATTTGCTACGCCCTTCGCGATATGTGAATTCATTCATTCATCATTGTAACTTAAAATTCTCATGGTATTTATCGCTGTATTCTGATCAAGAGGATTCGCGTGGGGATTAGTATTGTACCTACATTGTTTCATCATTCGAGACATATGTAATATAATTCATAATCAATATGGTTCGCTCTACTTCAATATGGTCCGACTCTACAACGTAGAGGTAGGTGGAGGGTAGGGGGTATATGGAGAGGGAGAGGGAGAGGCGCGGGAAATAAGTGGCAGGGTGGGAGAGAAGGCTTAGAAAAGCACGAATTGAAGCGAAGGCACAAGGAACACAGTTTGTGTGAGCCCCAGTCACCTCTCATCACCACCGATGAGAGCGACATACATTTTCATACGATCAGTGTAGGTTTTGCTTTTTCAAAAGTTGTAGTGATACTGAGCTCACAACGCTTAAATCGTCACGGTTCAAAAGTGTTGATTTGGAATCATCAAGGAAGCTCGTAGTTAAACATTTTACTACGGTGCTCATCTACAGTTACTACGACATTTAGCCAAAGACAAATGGACATGGAATGCGTTCATCTCTCCGAAAAAAAGCTTTCTTTGAAGAGCTGATGAAGGCGCAAATGAACGCCTGAACGCGCTGCCGTTCAAGCTGACAACAGTGGCAATAAAGCACACTAACCGTGCCAGTGATAATGCGACAATAACAGTGAGCAAGCGACTGAGCTCACGACGTTTGTACTACCAGGGTTTAAAAGTGTTCCTTTGGAATCATCAATGAAGCTCGGAGTTAAATATTTCATTGCGGTGCTCATCTACAGATATGATCAATAACCTTGTAGCAAGTAATTGTGCTTATAACGAGATACAGCCTCCAGATTGTGTCGAGCTCTCTTTGTGGCTTTCGAACAAGTTCGCGGGACCGCCGCCAGGCGGCACGGCGATCACTGAGCGACTGACCCAGACTCACTCAGACGAAAACTCGCCTGCGCTATAAATGACGTATATCAACCTGATAGCATCCATACACCACCTTGCCTCACGCGATGAGTCGATAAGTACCTTGCCTTGTCACGTTCCTCGGTCGTGCCTAGAGATGTATCTCGTCTCGCCACGCTCTTCGGTTGTACCTAGATCTCGTCTCGACACACTATTCGGTTGTACCTCGAGATGTACCTCGTCTCGTCACGCCCCTCGGTGATACCTCGAGATGTACCTCGCCTCGTCAGGCCCCTCGGTGGTACCTCGAGATGTACCTCGTCTCCCCACGCTCTTCAATTGTACCTGGAATCTAGTCTTGCTCCTCGGTTGCACCTAGAAATGTGCCTGGTCTAATCTCGCTCCTCGGTTGTACCCAAAGATGTATCTCATTACGCTCCTAGGTTGTACCTAGATATGTACCTAGACTCGTCACGCTCCTCGGTTGTACCTCGAGATGTACCCAGTCTCGCTCCTCGGTTGTACCTCGAGATGTGCCTCCTCTCATCACGCTCCTCGGCTGCACCTCGAGATGTGCCTCGTCTCGTCACGATCTTCGGTTGCCAGCCTTGTACCGGTAAAATCCGGCCAGCTTGTGCTTACGGTCGATCAGCCGCAGTGGTTACGGCGCCCAAAAACGCATACGTTATCACTAGAAAACGTGTATTAAACATCAGCACGCAATACTCGTCGGAGATATTTTAACAAGTTCCATGACCAGGAGCCGTACAAATGACCCGGTTGCTTAATCACAATTTGAGACGGGGATCAACATAATTCGGATCCAATTCATATACCCTCAGAGCGCCAGCATTAGAACGACACAGGTTCGTTCCAGGCAGGGATGGACGTGCTTAACCAGGTCACCCCCTCATCGTATCAGAATGGAAGAGCTGCCAAGCATGCCCCAGTTTTGACTGCTGAACGCGGCTAGTTTATGGTAGAAGGTTCCGTGGTGAAACACAAGCCCACACGGAAACACCCACGACCTAATAGAACGAACGATATCACTATGCACATCCTGGGCCCAAACGGAAGGACCGAGGAAAGGCTAAACAGCAATACTCCACTCAGCTGCTTCCTCGACACTTACGGTTTGAAACGGAACACGCAATTGGCAGTCCGGTAAGCGTGCTACTCGAGAGATCCTAATTCGTTAAAATCGCACAACAAGTCACCGCACGCTACGTCAAATGACAACATATGTGTGACAAAACAATATACATTCTATCAGACAGTTTTCAGCGCATGCAGAGCTGATGGTCAGGAAAACTGCAGGTTCCTCACTACATATATCACTAATAACTTACTGATTCACATCACAAGCATTCGGATAGTCAGCATTGGTCATCCGATGATCAGCACTATGTGCTCTCACTACGGATAACGCTGATAATTCACATCACATGGGAAGACAAAATCAGATCGCCTAGCGGATCCAACGATCACCCTAGCCTGGGAGGAGAGCTAACAGTAAACAGTCGACAGGGAGATGACATAGAATGGTGTGGGCGTGCTGCGTTGAGCAGTATAGTCATGCGGGACATAACATCCGCTGGACTATTGTGCACATGCACGTATTTCGGTGTGAATAACCGGTTGAATATACTACGGAAAGGACCCGATGTGGAAGGCATGGACGGAAAGTCATGCTCACAACCTAGCCATGACAACTATATCACACACAACTAACATACAACTATGTGCTTGAGCTTCGCCGGTGAAGATCATTATCTCCTTATCTCCTTTTGCGAACATTGGGATGAAAAGCTTCATAACTTGTATAAAAAAACCTGCTCATGATCTCAACGCAATTCGAAGATCGACTCATGCGACGCCGGGAAAAGCCCGCCACACTGCATGGAAGGATGAAGCACAAACGTCCGGCAAAAAACTGCCGAACTCAAACGACACAGTCAACACACACATGGAACGTGCTCTATGAAGCGTGCGCGAGCAGCAAAGTGTCGATACAACGCGGCGAGGTGGGGTGAGCATCGCGTAAATGGACGGCCACGGTGGGCGGCAGCGTTCAGGCGGCAACAGCCGGTGTTACAACTACTACACATCTAGCCGAGCGTCTCGCTTACGCCACTACAAACATTTCTAGATCATGCTGGACAAACGGCACATATTACACCCCGCTACTGATATGGGCAGTAGCATCATGATGCAGGAGTGTGTGTGTGTGTGGGGGGGGGGGGTCAAATCATGCCTAACTACAGTTGGGTACGAGAGTGGCTGACGACTGCCGACCATGCCTAACTACAGTAGGGTACAACAGTGGCTGACGACTGCCGACCATGCCTAACTACAGTAGGGTACAATAGTGGCTGATAACTGCCAATCGTTCCGTATTGATCGTAGGCGTTACTACTATTGGATATACATTCCCGATTTGGAAACCGAGCAACATGAGGCTGCAATGTTTGACGGCGCCGGATAAAAATCAGTGTACGAACTACCTTTGTAGGAAAACATTTGTAAATATTTATATATATTTGGTGTCAAATGTCTATAAGCTATGACACTGGTCACCCATGACAAAAATAGGGAGCCCTGGTCTTTGGAGCAACGCAGCACTAAGTGCCATTACAATACCACCACAACAGGCAAGTAGATGTGATTGCCCAGCTCCTGCCTGCTTTTACTTCCATCCGAATATGCTGTCCTGACAGATTTCGCCAGCATTCCCCGAACCAAGCGTGTGCAGACTTTAACACCTCGTTCAGCATCCACGTTATCCTGATTGTTGCATAGCCTCCTCGCCATTATATAACAGAATCGATGCACGCTATACAGCTTCTAGCTGGGAGCTGCCTTTACGTGGCGACCAGGACCACGCTTCAAGCATTGCATCTGCAGGGGTTTCAACCCGGCAAAGGGACCACGAGGGACCGACAGAAGCAGTGAATCGACGAAACTAGAGCATTTGCGACATCAATGAAAAGTAAAAAATAATCATACAATACACATAACGTGATAATTATACGGCAATGTTCTTCCTGCAGAAAAAGAAGGCTGCTGGTACAGAAGTGAACCTGAATGGTCCTCTCGAAAAGGTTGGGTACCGGTATACAGGTGAACCTGAATGGTCCTCTCGAAAAGGTTGGGTACCGGTATACAGGTGGACCAGAAAGGCTCTGTGCTCAGAATGGCGTACTTGAATTTAAAAATTGTGTTCGACGTACATCAGAACACACTTTTTTGCTCCAAGTATCAAATATGTAAGTGGAATACACTCATAGTGACTTGCCATTGTAAGAATTCGGCAAGAGCAGAAGAATAATATCTTATACTTAAAAGTTACAACCATAGCGGGGCCAATGGGGGCAGATTGCCAAATATTCCTTCTAATTTATCAACCTGGACACGTAATAAGCTTGTCATGATAAGGATGAATATACTCAGTGATTGTTGCAAAATTGACCTATCATGCGAAAAGACATAGTGTCACGATTAATTTCCACACCACGGAATTTGCGTATTGTCCATAGTAGTGCTAGTTCGCACTACAACTTGCTGCAACAGTAACTCTAGCATAATCACTGAAATAAATTGCTAGCAAAGCAGAAATATTTCAAACATGAGCTGGCACATCTTTGCAAATGTGCCCCATAAATATTGACATTGAGACCAATGCGCACAGGCATGCCATCGCGCTTGTGATGCGGCTAGCATGCCACAGGTTCAGCCTGCACACGCGCGGCAATGGTGGCAGCTCTCGTGTCCCGCAGGCAAGCCGCACGTGCAGGCCCCACCCACCGCACCAGCTCATACGGGCTGGCTGATGTAGCTGTACGGAGTGGTGGGCCGGGAGCACGGCTGGATGCTTACAGACGGCGTGTACGAGTAGGGCGCGGCGTTCAGCGACGTCATGGTGCCCATCTGTAAACACACACATCACATGACGTCACGGGTGCCCATCTGTAAACACACACATCACATGACGTCACGGGTGCCCATCTGTAAACACACACATCACATGACGTCACGGGTGCCCATCTGTAAACACACACATCACATGACGTCACGGGTGCCCATCTGTAAACACACACATCACATGACGTCACGGGTGCCCATCTGTAAACACACACATCACATGACGTCACGGGTGCCCATCTGTAAACACACACATCACATGACGTCACGGGTGCCCATCTGTAAACACACATCACATGACGTCACGGGTGCCCATCTGTAAACACACACATCACATGACGCCACGGGTGCCCTCAGATTCCAGGTTCACTTGTTCCGAGGGACTCAATGACGCATGCAGTACATATGGCAACGATACAGAGGACATACCAGCTTACATTTAATTATGTTTGGTATGTTGGCTTGCCGTTACGCAGATTGGTTGGCTGGTTATTTGGGCTTACGGGCGCATCGACTGCGTTGGTCATACAGCGACCATAGAAATTTTAGATGGACAGCGTGAGATGATTCAAGCCAACAGTAGTTTGCGAACCTTCAAAATACAGGCAGATCATGCCGCGCTCATAGTGCTACATGTCAGTGAGGTGTGTAAATCGCTCTAAATCATATTGAAATAACACAGGCATGTAAACATGCCATATTCGCATTCATCATTGCATGATGCACATGGTTCGTGGCGATAGTGTTTACCTCGGATGCGATGCGACGTTGTCAGGAAGACGTGGTACCCCGCCCATTCGGGGATTGGCAATCATTGGTCTCTGGAGACCGACACTCTCATAATGAACTGCACGCATTTCATTGCTATGGCATCAATGACACTCAATTAACGCAACAGCTTTCTAGGATTAAATATTTTAAGAAAATAAACAACATATTTTAGCTACCTGAAATCCGAATTTGTGCGTAAAAGACCATGAAAATGAGCTCAACTGTGACTTATAGGTGGTGTTTTGTGCCTCAGTGCACTAATTCTACCTCTCTCACGCCTAAAAGAAATATTCCTACCAGTACCCCATGCTGTTGAACCCCGACGTAAATGGCCCCAAATGGCGAGGCGTGATGATAAGGACAGTTTGGTGTCTTCTGTTCCCTGGTTCTGGGGTGAAGATCATTTTAAGGTAAATTCAACCTCTACCTGAAAATGGAAAACTGGGGAAATTGAATTCGTACAATTTTTGCCCACTGCTCAGACTGCGAGGGGACTAAAACTCCTATTCTGGGTGCTGGGTCTCAGCGAGACCACCTTTCGTTTCTTGTAATGTGTGTGTATGTAATATCTGTCAATGGATTCATTCCACTACCCGTTGGATCCACCTTTGCCCCTAGTCAATGCTGTCAATGCTCATTTGTACAGCAGGGGAAGGCAGGGCAATGCCAGACAATGCCAGACAGTCAATGCTGTCAATGCCAGGGCAATGCCAGACACCATCCTGTAGAGAAAACTATGACCACCGCTGATTAGCTGATGCTGTTTACGGCCATGCTGTTTGACCATCATCCAGCTCATGTGATAATCGATCATCCAGATAAGCTGCCTTATTTTTTTTTTTTAAACCAAGATTGTTTTCTTGCCTTTGTTTTTAATTGACCTATATCTTTTGATTGATGCCATGGGCCCAGAAGTTGGTCTTCAATGTGACATTTTGTCCCCAAATCTAGCTTTAGCCTGTGAACTGAAGAATGAGAGCAGTTGGCATTCTCCGCACACTGCACTTGCTTACTTCGAGAACTTCAATCTGGTAATGACAGACACACATCCAGCGCTGCCCTTTCATCTGTGCCTTGTGACCAGCACTGCCCGAAATTACTTTATTTTTTCAGTGCTTCTGGGTGGTGATTTCCATTCCTTATATCAGTTCTTTTAACAATTTAAGTTGTGAAACATACCTCCCCTGCCAATTCTAGCATGGTGAGTAAAAAACGGGGCCATCAATAAATATTTGAATGGAAGCCCTTTGGACCGATTGCAATGAAACATAAATGGTTGCATAAGAATATGGGAGCTGCTTCTCAAACTAGCAATGAATTTGAAAGAAAATATGCAGCATTGCTCTGTCATTTAAAATGGTTGATTGATTGTGGCTGGAGCCAAGGATTGATGAAATCTTTTTTGCCACCAACATTTTCTGCCAGCCAGTTTTAATTGGTCAAACCAGAAGCATAAATAAATTATGCCAGCTGCTGCTCCCCCCAGCCTCCTGTACCACAATCTCAAACCCCCCTGTAGCCACCATCTGGCTCACCTCTGAATTCTTCACCGCCCGGATCTCAGCAGACATGTGGAGGTCGGACTTGGAGAAAATCTCAGCTATCATGATGCGATTTATGTCAGGGAGGTTTCTAGAATCCGCTTTTACATACCCAGGCTCTAACCTTCCAGTCAATAGTCCAATCTGACTGACTTTCAATGCGAAAAATACGTCTCAAAACACTAATAGATACCCCCACAACGAACGAATCACCTCAGCTCATTGAAACAACTGAGACTGGCGCCACATAGTTACACCATAGATTCAGGACTACATCGGTAGATGGCAGCACACACCAATATCGCGCTTGACAGTCGCAGCCCCACTTTCCCTACACCAACTCATGACAACTCCCCTTAGGCTGTATATTACAAGCACTGTACATCTCGGTTCACACTATGATCTTTTGACGCTTTCCGAGCGCTTATTCAATGTTTTTAGGCCGTTTCGTCAAACAAACGGCAATCGAACGTATTTCAGGCGCCCGTCAAAACTGCATTTTACAAACGTGTAACGCGATCGGAGCGTCCGAGTGTGCGCCGGGGTATGTCGCGGCCGGGTAATGGACGTCTGTCTGGCGTCAAAAAGCTAGATTTAGTTTATCTTTTCAACGCCGATTCGGTGTTTAACGGTCTGCTTGTGTGATTCAGTGGCCACGAAATATTTGAAGCAGGGGCGATCCGAGGCACCGAAATCGGGTGGGGCAGTCACCACTGCACCCCTCCGCCACCAAAAAGATCGTCGGATTCCCAAAATTCGGAAGTTGTTTGTCCCCCCCCCAAATCATCTTCGGATGCTAGGATCACTTTCGGACCTTTCGGTTCTGCATATGACCATTCAAGGGCGGTACGAGGTATCGAAATAGGGTGAGGTAGAGTAACCACTGCACACGCCCCCGCAAAAAAACAAAACAAAAAAAAAACCGGATTTCGGTCACCATATTTTTCCGTTTTCACGTGACTCACCTGGGCTTTCCGAAGCAGCACTGGTCTACTTAGTTGTTTCTCGGTGGCAAATAATTTTCCCGATATGACGGAAAAGAAAATGAAGTGTGAAAGACTTTATCAGTAGAATTTGTCATGGCTGATGATGGTCTTAATTTCAAGGCTGTTATATGAAGGCCACCAAATGAACGGTGCAGGGCACACAAATGGATGGACATGGAATTGGAACTTTATTTGGTACCAGGAACTGACAAGATAGGTTAAGCTTAACTCCCCAGATTATACCATAACATGCAGTCACTAATTGAAGATAACTAGATGCAAATGAAGTGCACTGAATAGCAGAACAGCACAGCCAAGAGAGAGACTGAGGGGAGGAAGAGCCCCCTAGAAACAGGAGACCCCGATAAATCCCTGACTGCACCCACAGGAAAAGGAAAGGATGTCCCTCGACACACCTCGACTGTCTCAGAAATATCGGGAAAGTGGTTTTATATTTGCCTTCAGTGCCCATCCTTTAAATTTACTTCAATACATTATTTCATGTTTATCATGTGTATATATTAATTTTTAATGACACACATCTTTCCATAAATTGTTTGCCTCCAGTGAAAGTTGCAAACTGAATGATTTTAAAAGGCCACCATGCCAATAGTAATGTCAGGTTACTCCATTTTATCTACGCTGGTAAGCATGGACCAGACTTAAAACAAGGTAGAAGCTGTACACGAAATAAGATTTGTGTGCCTTGCATAAGATAAGGTGTAAAAATAAAATGCAAGATGCCCATTTCCTAACCTAGCCCAACATTAATTTAAAATAGAACATGATTTCCCACAACAAAGTGGAAAATTGATTTTTTTTCAAAAAAATTGACAACATAAAAACCCAGTCCAACAGATCACTTTTGAATTAAAAAAAAAAACCTGTCAAATAAAAACCACCTAATATAGCCAATCCTAACCCCTTGTTTACTTTATGGGGGTAACATGTGTAACATGTGTCCCGTGAATACCTTAAAGCACAATAATAAGTTATCTTGCATGAATTTTCATCAATGTTTGCTTCAATGGGTATGACCACTCTTGTCCATTCTACAGAAGCACAGCACACCAGATAGAGGAATTTAAGGACAACCCAATCAATTTTGTTGGCAAACAAAAACTGTACATTTGCAAGCCCTGTAAATGTATTAGTTAATATACTAAGGATCCAAGTTTATAACAATATACCAGCTTGTTTGTTGAGAGGTTCAGACTAACCATAAAATAGCATGGAACACTGCAGTTGGAAAAAACCACCAACCAAATTTCTACATGTGTTAACAAATTATTCAATTTAGTCGTAGTTGGTCGCATTTAGAGATTGCCAACACCTCCTTCCACTCTCCCTGGCAAACTTCCTTGGCACTTGCAGGGCTGGAGATCTCTCACAAAGTCAGGGGATCCAAATTCATATTTTCAAGGCATAATTTCACAGTACATATGGGTAATGACAAACTAAGAACAACAGGATACCAAACTAGGGGGTCCAGACCACATACCAACTTGGGGTCTCCAGGCATGGGCACTTGCCTACCAACTATGAGGAACACGAACAATATTATATTCCCAATGACCAGACCAAACATTTGGTCAGACTAAGCCTGGTTTTACATTGAGAACAGTTCAACATACCAGAGCAAATTGGATGCATTGGGAGATCCTGGGATGATTTTGAGTTGTTCAGCGGTGCCAAGCAAAACTAATTCTCAGATGTGTATTAATATTTTTAGCAAGTTTCTAACTCCTTTAATTTGGCATAAAATGTTTCCAGTTTTGCATAGATTGTGTACCATAGACCAATTCTGCTCCAAGCAGGCTACTGGGTGTGGGGGGATTGGTGAGAAGGACCACATCAAAGCCCAGTCTTAGCCCACCGTTCCTGAACGATCTTAGTTGAGCAGAATAACAGAATTGAGTCACCTCTCCTACCCATCTATGCAGGTAGGAAACTTGCTCCAACCACACAAGGTCGCACAATTCCTTAATTTCATGAATCAATGGAAACTTATTGTGTGAAGAATGCTCCGATTTAGCCCGAAGGCCAACTTGCACACAATTTCCTCTGACGGTACAATGCACTCCACAGAAACGTTTTCGTTCATCTTGCGAAGGCTGCGTACCTTGCGCTTCATATGAAACGAAAGCGCATAATACGCGATATTTGGATTAAGGCTTGCCTCACTCATGCGTGTTTCAGATTAATGATAAAGCTGTTCCAAATTGAAGATGGAAATTTGAACTGAAATTTTCACGATAATTACGAATTGCCAATGAACATTCCAAGTGATTTTTTTAATTTTGTGATTTTCCGATGGATATGCATTTTCCGATGCATCGATGTGTACGAAAATAGCATAAGAAAGATCTTTCAGCTCTACCGAGGTGAGGAACTGCCTTAAGTGCCTTAGTGGGGGGGGGGGGGACCGCCCCTGATTTGAAGTTTTGTTAGCTGTCTGTAACCAGCTTGGAAGCATTGATTTCCCTGTGGTCAGAATATTGTATTTCCTAGCACACCTCTTTTGGCCACGTGGTAGAGAGCTAGCTCTGGAAAGTAGTCACAAGCAGAATTGTATGCAATGTTGTGTTGTATTTGTGTTTTATTGGTACCGAAAAAAAACATGCTTGTTCACCAAAGATGCAAAAGTGGGAAATAATACTTTGGGGCTGTGCATGCAGCCCTGACAAAATCTTGCAAGTACCTCTGAACAACATAGCCATGTAGGAAACCACTGTCCCAGTGAGTTGCAAGTACCTATTGTAAGCGATTAAAACTCCTGACAATTCCTGATGCTCCAAACACAACTTGGCACTGCCAAGTTATGCGTGATGGTGAAAAAACATACTAATAATTTCAATTGCTGTGAATGCTAATGCATTGTAATTTTCAGATCCAAAAGCATTGGTTGTGCGTGCCCGGTGCCAACTACAAATGCTCTCTTTTCTAATGTGTGCTTGATATGCACATTTAAACATGTACAGGCTAACTTTGGTCCTCACAGTGTCAAGGTACACGTAAGTTTATGTCCCAAGCTAGGCTGCAAAGTTAACCTATCTGCTTTATCTACAGACTCATGGTTCAGCATGTTGGGACTCATGGTTCAGCATGGGCAACTAGCTGATGGTGTCCACAAAATGGAACTAGAAAGAGCCCTTGTGGCTCATTGTAGCACTTCTGTTTTACATCTTTATGTCTGGCATATTCCACAACACCCAAATTATTATTTTGTTAAGACAACTTGTAATTGTAATTGATCATCCATCAAGTATGCATCCCTGGTTTGCTGTCTACCTCCACACATGATCTTGCATTAATCAAAGTTACATTTCATTTGCCACTTTTTGACCACTTCTCATGCTTATCCAACTATTTGTGTTCGGTCTGTATGAGAAAAAAGTGAAACATGTAATATTCTGCATTTTTTTGCTATCCAGTTGAACTGATCATGCTTGCAGTCAAGTCTATCGCAGCATCCAACACTATTTGTTCATTTGACAAATAATGGCACATTCAAATGTTTTATTGGCACTTAAAAAGCATCATTGTTCACCTAAGATGCAAAGGGGGAAATATTTTGAAGCTGTGCATGTAGTCCTGACAAAATCTTGCAAGTATATCTGAAGAACATAGCCATGCAGGAAATCATTGGCCCAGTGAGTAATAGGTGCCTATTGTAAGCAATGAAAAATCACTGACAATTCATGATAATCCAAACACAACTTGGCGCTGCCAAGTTATGCATGATGCTGAAAAACACTCATAATTTACATTGCTGATTGGAATATGCATGTCGGAATAGTCGGAATAAGGGATAGTGTGGGAAGTCAAGAAGCACGATGTGGATACGTCTTTGTGGAGAACGTCGATTCAGTGCACAGAAAGTGGTATGCTCCGCCAAATTTCGCGAAGAATGGATCGTTGTACCATGTTGACTAACGATCAACAAAATGATATACGAGAAATATTGTCATTGGAGAACCCAAACACGATTTCCATTGCCATCATAAATTCTTCCCAGCATGAAATACTGCACTGTACGTGTTTTAGGAGACGGTCCGATTTTTGGAGTTCTTATTCACATTTTACCTTAATCATTCACATGGCGGCATGCTGTGGAAGGTGCCGGGCCAGGAATTGTGAGTGGATATAAGTTAGGAATGAGCAGCTCGGATCACCACAGCCGGTATCAGCGCCTCGAACAACAAACACAAGAGGTCGCGAAGACGCGCTTGCGATGAACTGATGCACTTCTTATTGCATACTACACATACATGTGTACTGTTTCATCAGCATCAGCCGTCATCTCCCTGAAGCATTACGCTAGTTTCACTTAGTAGAGGGCGAGTAGGAATCGGCTCGCTATTTCTCCAAATTGCCTGCTTTTCATCAGATCCACGCAAAGCAATCAGTTTGCACTTCGTGTCAATGTAAGACGTTTGGGCTCGGCCAACGCATTTTAAAATGGAGTACTGACCAACTTAAATCGGTTCCACATTGGATACGGTCTAGATAAGGGTGCGAGGAGTGCAGCAATGTAAGTCTAAGTTCCCGCATGCTTTCCGGCGCCTCGTCTTCCCGCACCATGAACAATGCCGATCAGCTAGAAAGGACCAGGCCCTTCGATGAGCATCCCTAACTAAATCTGACCCGATTGTTGCTCGGAGTCGCTTCACTGAATCGATATCCATCCCAGGAAGAGGGATGGACATCGATGGACATTGACCCGGTGTACCGGAGGAGCTGACCACATGGACGAAAGCAGCCGCCTATCAATCGGGGACATACGATCCATGGAAAAAATGTCAACAGGGAGTTTAATCAGCCCATCGCCAGCGATCGGACGCGGGCGCCTCGCTACTGCGTGTCCACACCACTGGATCAGTCTGAGTTGTCAGCTGACCCCCTCAGTCGGGGGACGACAGGCATGCAGTGCACGGCTGGCGGGCCGCACCATGTCGCTCCGGTACGTCAGGCGCCGGTGCTGATTGGCACACCGACACACCGACTGCAGTCTGGGAGCGTGACAGGAAGGATGATACAGAATACTTCGCAGCGTCATGAAAAACAGTACCTTTGATACTACCGGTACAAAAGTTGGCACTTGGCATCGCTCAGGTTGTACCACACTGGAATTAACATTGCATACAACGAATAATCAGAGGTCGCCAGATCAAGGTCGGCGCGTGACCTTGACAAGGCTAACGTTGTGACAGCACTGTCCGTAGACACATGGACATTTTACATTTCAATATCTGAACGCGTCAACGCTGGTAAGAAATGCAATAACTACAATTTCAGCCCACACACTTCCAGCATGCTTCTTAAATGACGTCAGTAGTCTGCCATGCCGTGATTTTTGTGTTGCCAAGAGATTCAGTTACAAGCAGCATTAAATGTACCGAACAGTCACTCGCCGCCGCTTCATACTTCTGATTACAATAAAACGACGGCATCTAACTTTTAGTGGTGGATCATTAATCTGAATACACCTGGTCAGGCCATTCTGTATAATCGCTGCAATGCTGCTGTTATTTAAAATAGTTCTGATCCGACAGCATCAGTCCGAACACCATCATAGTGGTATCATGAACTGTGACAAAATTCACTTCGTGGATAACTTCAACAGAAAATACATCTCTCCATTTTCCAGGTGACATACTAGGATTAGTTAGAGCGTTATACATGCACAGTGGTTGGTGACATAGGAAACACAATTGCTGAAACCTGTGAAGGGCCGCCGTGATGAGGGATGGAGACACGCACACGACACCGCACAACACCACGCCGCAGTCCACGTGGGCCGCCGTGATGAGGGGTGGAGACACGCACACGACACCGCACAACACCACGCCGCAGTCCACGTGGGCCGCCGTGATGAGGGGTGGAGACACACACGACACGACAACAAAAGGAACACACGACACCGCACAACACCACGCCGCAGTCCAGTGGGCCGCCGAAGGAGACACACAGACACGCACAACACACCGCAGTCCAGTGGCCTATGAGGGGTGGAGAACACACGACACCGCACAACACCAGCCCAGTCCACGTGGGCCGCCGTAGGGAGAAAACAGCAAAACACAGTCCACGTGGGCGAGAAACAAAACAAAAACACGTGGAACACACACAACACCGCACAACACCACGCCGTAGTCCACGTGGGCCGCCGTATGAGGGGTGGAGACA
The DNA here is from genome assembly GCA_034440575.1 of Imbricaverruca yamaguchii. NCBI lineage: Eukaryota > Metazoa > Arthropoda > Thecostraca > Neoverrucidae > Imbricaverruca > Imbricaverruca yamaguchii. The sequence goes on along the minus strand of JAOTOL010001416.1, from coordinate 273,186 downwards.
CGCACACGACATCGCACAACACCACGCCGCAGTCCACGTGGGCCGCCGTGATGAGGGGTGGAGACACACACACGACACCGCACAACACCAGCCGCAGTCCACGTGGCCGCCGTGATGAGGGGTGGAGACACACACACGACACCGCACAACACCACGCCGCAGTCCACGTGGGCCGCCGTGGTGAGGGGTGGAGACACTCACACGACACCGCACAACACCACGCCGCAGTCCACGTGGGCCGCCGTGATGAGGGGTGGAGACACACACACGACACCGCACAACACCACGCCGCAGTCCACGTGGGCCGCCGTGATGAGGGTGGAGACACCACACGACACCGCACAACACCACGCCACAGTCCACGTGGGCCGCCGTGATGAGGGGTGGAGACACACACACGACATCGCACAACACCACGCCGCAGTCCACGTGGGCCGCCGTGATGAGGGGTGGAGACACACACACGACACCGCACAACACCAAGCCGCAGTCCACGTGGGCCGCCGTGATGAGGGGTGGAGACACTCACACGACACCGCACAACACCACGCCGCAGTCCACGTGGGCCGCCGTGATGAGGGGTGGAGACACGCACACGACATCGCACAACACCACGCCGCAGTCCACGTGGGCCGCCGTGATGAGGGGTGGAGACACGCACACGACATCGCACAACACCACGCCGCAGTCCACGTGGGCCGCCGTGATGAGGGGTGGAGACACCACACGACATCGCACAACACCACGCCGCAGTCCACGTGGGCCGCCGTGGTGAGGGGTGGAGACACACACACGACATCGCACAACACCACGCCGCAGTCCACGTGGGCCGCCGTGATGAGGGGTGGAGACACGCACACGACACCGCACAACACCAAGCCGCAGTCCACGTGGGCCGCCGTGATGAGGGGTGGAGACACTCACACGACATCGCACAACACCACGCCGCAGTCCACGTGGGCCGCCGTGATGAGGGGTGGAGACACACACACGACACCGCACAACACCAAGCCGCAGTCCACGTGGGCCGCCGTGATGAGGGGTGGAGACACACACACGACACCGCACAACACCACGCCGCAGTCCACGTGGGCCGCCGTGATGAGGGGTGGAGACACTCACACGACACCGCACAACACCACGCCGTAGTCCACAAGCAGGCATTTTTTATGCATGCAGGCAGGACCGTGCACGGCGGTGAACAGAGTACCGTGAAGCACGGCGGGACCGCGTGCTATCATGCTGGGTCAGGCATGCTGGGCTCACAACCTACCTCTCAAAATGCTCCGTTCGTACGGCCAGGAGTGAACACATCCTGCGGCCTAGCTCTTACAGAATTAAAACACGTTTGAGCTTTACATCTTTGTCTCGAGACAGTCGTTCCCAATAATATATCCAGTGCAATGCAGTCATGTGCCTACAAGTGGTTCACACAGACGCGGAGGAGAGTGTACCGGGGTAGGAGGGTGCACAGGGACAGGAGAGTGCACAGGAACAGGATAGTGCACAGGGTCAGGAGAGTGCACAGGGACAAGAGAGTGTACAGGGACAGGATAATGTACAGGGACAGGAGAATGTACATGGGCAGGAGAGTGCACAGGGACAGGAGAGTGTGCAGGGGCAGGATAGTGCACAGGGGCAGGATAGTGCACAAGAGAAGGAGAGTGCAGAGGTGCAGGAGTGTGCACAGATGCAGGAGAGTGCACAGTGGCAGGAGAGTGCACAGGGGCAGGAGAGTGCACAGGGGAGTGTCAGTGCGCGGGTGCGAGTTATGAGAGGGCAGCACGTGCCCCGACTCACGGACGGTCTGGTCGTCAGGGTGGACGCTCGCTCCATCAGCTGCCACGGCGAGCACATGTATTAGAATGACCTCCGCCGGGGTCGAGCACACCAGCAGCCATCACCCAGCGGCTAGCAGCACGCCAAAACTCAGCCCCGCCGACAGCTACCACACGCAGCCGGCCAGCCAGCTGTGCCTAGATAATCCCTCCAGCCAACATGGCAACTTGGAAGGACAATGTCCTGAAATTCGACAATCTAAGTGGAAAACCACATGCAAAAGTCATGCATGTTTACTTACCAAAGACCTGAATTTCACTTCCTGTACAATTTATGACTCAAAATCAAAGAAAACGTATCCCAATTCATGTCCAATCAAGTCTGAGTTAAATTAGATGACGTCAAAAGTGACTATTGCTACTTTTCATTTTGATAAAGAAGCTCTTTTTCATTTTATAAGGAAGATCTTGGTTTCGAATAATGCATCTATGTCGTCGTCAGCAGGTTTGACGTTCTTTGCATACAAATATCCAGCACCCATTCAATGGGGAACGAATTTAAGGACACTGTGAAACAGCATGCTTCTCCCTCACCCAACCACTAAACGAACCCTTGGCTGCAATGCCGTCACCATTCGGAAGTACGCCAATGAAGTGTCACACGTTACTTTTCCAGAAACAGTTGGAGGGTTAATAACAGATCAAAACATTGATATTTGTGGTCATATTAGCAGTATTAGTCAAAGCTCTTACCACCATGCTTGCTGGCAGAATTGCATAGTTAGTCAGATAGTTGCATAGTTGCATAGTTGCATTGATAACAGGTTCCTGCATAGTCTTCAGCAGGACGTTTCAAGCACGGCATACATGGACAATAATTAGCAGAATTGTGCTGAAAATTATTGGCGTCTCAAAACGGAACATCTTTACCATTGCACTAGCTTAATCATTTGAGCTTCCGAATACGACGACAATAACTGTGTTGTTGCACTTGTGTGGGTAGGAGGTGAACAATGAAACAGATCGGCCACACCGACATACACAGCTGGCCGTGGGAGTGTACGTGTACGTGTGTGGGGGAGGCAGTCACACCTCACCTTGATATGCGCGATATCCTCCAGCTTGGAGACCTCGGTCAGTTCGTTGAAGAAGGACCACACCACTAGCCAGCCGTAGCAGTTGCAGACGACTATGGTCGCCCACGCGAAGCACATGAAGCCGTTGTAGACGAAATAGAGGTCATTGACCAGCGAGCCAAACAGGAACGCGAACGCCCTCCAGCAGGTGTGGAAGAACATGACGAGAAGCCACGGCCGAATCCTCCGTTCGTTCTCCTGCCAAACGAAAAGTTGGTGATCGGGAGAAACTGAAAATATAGTTGTTCTACTGCAGGGAGAGATAAGTAACAGTGACATCAGCCATCATGATCTGGCAAAGTGCCTACCATATAGGACGATTTGCGTAAGATCCGACTATGTGGTGGACTCACTTTTCCTGGGCGGCAGGCAAAAGAGAGGGTCACAATGGTGGCACAAACATTCTTGCAGACGGGAGGAGGCATGCAACAATCGGCCTACGACGGAGAATATTTAAATTGAAGCCAGGGTCCGGGTATGCCATGAATCAAGACAACAGCACAGGAAGTAGCGACAGGTAAGCCATCATGGTGAACAGCACATTGCACAGCTGCTGTGCCATTCAGAACAACTGTGTCTTGTTTCCAACCGCTGTGTGGCATTCACAACAACTGTTGCACCATTCACAATAGCTATTGTGCCATTCACAACAGCTATTGTGCCATTCACAACAGCTGTTGTGCCATTTACAGCAACTGCTGTGCTGTTCGCACAGTGCGGCAAATTGCGATCGATTTATCGCGAAATTCCAAAACGGTTAGAAGATAACGTACTGCTGCCATGGGTACACTTTTAACAACGGCCTTCCTTTCCAATTAAGTTATACAGCATCTCCCGTCATATTACCTGTCAAACTGTGTGGTGAAGGCCATGCATTCACTTCATGTGAGGCACCCTGAATGACGGAAAATAACTATACTATTCTGCCGTCCCAAGAAGGAAAAGCGTATACCCCTTTTGGGTCAGTGCAATTTTCGTTTCCTTACTTCTGATGGACTAAAATTTATATGGGTAATAATTACAGCATTTCTTAGTAGAATTACACCTTTATGCACTACAACCGCCCGTGTGCATAGAGCCGTAGGCTGCAAGGAATACACAAGGAACTTGCGCTTTTCTTCCTCCGGACTTCAGCATTTCTGTGCACCACCATTCTGGTCGTAAGCAGCCAGAATGCTGATGCCACCATGTAAACAAAAACAATACAAATGGCTGACGAAAGAACAATCAGCAGACGCCACCAAGGAAGCATTGCTAAAACCATTGCATCCTGGTACTACCATGCTGAATGGCAAGCCTTCATGAGCATCATCACGAGTTACCTGTTGGAGTGATCGTAACAGAACGACGCTGAATACGAGCAGCACAATGCCCATCAGGGCGCTGATGAGGGCGAGCGCAATCAGGCATCGCCTCACTGAGGGCACACCAACGTACGTCACACAGGACAAACCACTGCGTAGATACGGCATGCTCACGAGACCTGTATGCCTGTTCCGTGGAGAGAAACACATACATAGGTATGTGTTTCTGATGATACATAGGTATAACTAAATACATAACTAAATACATAGGTATACATAGGCATAGCTATAGGCTCTCATATACATAGGTATATGAGAACTCCCACACATAGGTAACAGCACCACAGCAACACCGCAGTATATCAACGGCACCGAGGTTGGTCGGGCTATAGAACAAATAGGGATTTTGCATGTATGCAGGTAACAACAAAGGGGGGAATCTTCAGGTTGGGCCTCGATGAGGCATGCATGCATCATGCTATATAAGGGACGGTGTACATCAGTACGTCAGTCCTCGTGATACGTGCCGAACGGCATGCGTCAGTACATTAGTCCTCATGCTATGCGACGAACGGTATGCGTCAGTACATTAGTCCTTACGCTATAAAACGAACAGTGTGCGTCAGTACGTCAGTCCCCATGCCATGTAACGAACGGTGTGCGTCACGTACTTCAGTCCTTAGCTATATAACGAACGGTGTGCGTCAGTACTTCAGTCCTCATGCCATGTAACGAACGGTGTGCGTCAGTACGTCAGTCCCCATGCCATGTAACGAACGGTGTGCGTCACGTACGTCAATCCCCATGCCATGTAACGAACGGTGTGCGTCACGTACTTCAGTCCTCATGCCATGTAACGAACGGTGTGCGTCAGTACGTCAGTCCCCATGCCATGTAACGAACGGTGTGCGTCACGTACGTCAATCCTGTAACGAGTATTGCTGTTTAATACTTATACATTACATGTCATCTACTTGCGTCATTTATCAGTCCTCTTAGATTCGCACTATTGTACAGGCTTACTGGTACACCAATACAGTGCGTATTAAGCGCAAGTACTGCGAGGTGTCGACATGCATTATCATGGCGTGGAACGCGTCACTCCTATTCGACCGTCACGCTCTGACGTGACGCCTGCCAGTGTTGCAGAATCATACCTACCCTGCTTCCAGTGAGGCTATGCTAAAATGGTGAGTGCATTTACTTTGAAATGCAGCAAAAACAGACGTTGAGTATCACATAACGTTCACCAAGTAGCAAATATAATGACGTCTGACAATAGGTTGCATGGAATAAGTAGTAATAGTGATGTCGAACAACAGATGACATGTGGAAGTTGAAAGCATATTCAAAACAGGCAGGTACGCTGTATTGATTACGTCATTTGTCGTGGGGAGGCGTCAAAACAGCGCGATTAAAACCGGGATGAACATCAATTGTGTCTCACCAGTTAAAAGTAGTTATCTCAACTTGATGTCAGCTTATTGTAAGTGCGTTCACACGCAGTGGCTGTGCTAGTGTGAATACGCACCATGCTGGTTTCCGGCATACACGAACTCGAACGAGATGAAGTAGTAGCCGAAGTGCTCCTTGCCCGGCTCCGCCTCCGCCAGCACATATACGTCGAAGGTGCTGGTGATGATGGTGAACAGAGCCTGAAGCTAACGAACGAAACAATACGATGAAACATTGGATGTTTTCCCATTGCTGGAAGCATCACGACTAAAACGCTATTTGGTATGGGAGACGTTCAGCAACATCGAGCCGTGTGAAGCTGCCGCAAACAAATAACACTTGGTCGAAGTATCCAACAACACTCTGCCGGTCCTGCCCGACCGCCGCACACAAAACACACCCACAGCACAGCCCTCAACACGCTGCACGCATACTGTGCCCGATCTACTCACCATGAAACAGTCTGGTTTTTGATCGGGGATGCACACCAGCATTCCCAGACATGATTCTTCCAATGCCACGTCAGACGCTAGGCAGCAGGGAGCTACTCCCGGGAACTTTCGGAAAAAGAGAGCATAATTGAGAATTTTGAACCAAATTATGGTATTCTTAAGGCATTGTCTTGTTGTTCAGCTCCACATGCAGTTGCTTTAATGCCACTCTCTATGTCACAGTATGGAACTTCACTATTTGGAGGAAAGGATGTGGATGCATCATGGAACTTGGCGACACAAGTTTTCGGGCTGGGAATGCATCTCGGAAGGTACATCAAATGGCACGGCAGCTACTCACAATCGAGTAGACAGCGGTGACATGCGAGGCGCGTGGGATGGTGGTGCACAGAGCGGTGGACAGCACAGGCGGCCGCCACGCCTCCTCCTCGGTGAAGGCGGCGTGGGAACGTGCCGCCGCTGACCGCACAGAGTGCACCGAGCCCACCGAGTACATGGAGACGGCGCCACGTGAAACCACTGACGTGCGCGACACGTGCGATGCCCGCGACGGCGGCCGCAGCATCTGAGGCGACGCCATCTGTCGTCGAATGTCACAACTGTTAGTACCTGGCATAGGCGATGCTAACAATATGTGCCAAACAATGACACTTAATGCCAGTGTAAGATTTCCAACCATACCATTAATAATGGTATAGTTAGTCTAGTCCACATGGAGTTAAGGATACCAGCTATGCTATAATTTATAGGAAGAGGCTACAATTATGAGTTTCCTTGACCTGTCATCTGATAAACAGCAAGGTAAAATGGCAAAGCCCCAAGGCTGATATTGTTCTTTTTTAATGTGGTGCTTTCTGATGTGACTTCAATGATTTTGATGTATATTTCCTTGGAAAATGACAATTTTCAAGAAGTAAGCAGTTCAATGTTAAGTACTTACATCTCAATAATCAGTTCACCAAGAAAACAACCTCAAATTCATTCAAATACCTTCAAAAACACCAGAAAAATAATTTTAAAAATACAGATACAGGATATACAAAATTATCCAAACACAATTTAGAACAATTGTGGGACAGAATATGGAGGCTGGGTGTGGAAACATCGAGTGAAAAATATTACAAACTTGCAAAATAAAAACCCCATCCTAATGCACTGATGTTTGATTGCCTACAACTTACTGATATTCCTAAAACCTATGGTAAATTTGCAATCTAGGGTAATTTTTTAATTGTTGCAATTCCTTATCCCAATGCAACGTTTATGAATGTGGTTACCATGATGCAACAGGGTTAAAATAATGGTGCTTCATTAGGTGTGATGTCAAAATGAGCACAGTTGGATGACATAATTTTCCATGAAATTAGTGCCATTTAAAGTGCTTTTGATGTCTTTCAGACTAAAATTTTAGTGTATGGTGTGGGTACTTATAACCACACCTTTATCATCTGTTTTGAGATTAATAATTTAAGAATATTTATTTGGGATAGGGAGAATAAAAACTGCTATGAACTGATGTTGCATGACAAATCACATCATAGGTAATCCCTTTATCTGAAATTGTATAGCAAAATGCATGCATATCACCATTCCTTGTCAAGAGCAAGCACATGCTACATTTATACAAGATGCTGTTGGGAAGGAGACACAGACTGTATGAGCATGCATCAAGGAGCAGGATGTCCATACTTCTTGGGGAAGGATGTTGATCGAGTGTTAAGAAAGTGGTAGTTCTATCCTCTTTCACAAACAATTTATCGCTGTGGTGCAACCTTGTATTGCCTATGCAAATGGATACTTTTCAGTTGGGAAGTACAATAACACCAAAAAATGACATTCAAGTTTGGTTACATAGCATAAAAAGTAATGTTAAAAATAAAGAAAATATAGTACATACTTTAACCTAGCCTGATTTCCAACCAAGAACACATTCTTTAAAATAGGAATTTTTTCTGAACAATTTGTCTCCATTATCTTCCAATAAAAAACCTAAGTCAACCTAGGGTCTGATGTTTTTGAAGAGAAATTATTTTATATCATTAAAAATAATTAAACTGAAGTCCTAACCTAACCAGACCCTTTGTTTCCTTCATGAAGGCAAAATGTGCATAAAACACCTCATACATACCTTAAACTTCAATATCAAACCTGATGTTGGATTGCTGGGAACCTACTACTGTTGGATAATGAAAAATCATTGCCACTGAATGAGTCTGCATCACCCACTGTGGCCATGCTAAGTGGTGTGATTTGAAATGGTGAATACCTACCATGCTTACATGCAATTTCCCCTCCCCTTCACAAAAATTAGTAGAAGAGGAAGTTCCTAGGTAAGCATACAGTCCACCAACAAGTCCAGTACATACATTTATTCTCCTATTTGTGTCCAGGGACTTCTTCTATATAGATTCTATATGAAAAGCACAGCAACCATCAAGTCCTATCAATATTGAATGTGCAAAGCCTGGGTGTTTGAGGTCATGTAGCCTACACATGTTGGATTTCATGAAGCCTATGGACATGGATGCAACAATTAATCAGTTTTTATATCATTCTGCATGAATTTACTGTTATTAATACAAAATTAAAAGCATGCTTCCCACCAGTGCTACATGTTTTCCAGCTCAACGACACATTTGAGACCATATTTTTTAGTGTCCTACAAAACTGGCTAGCCGGTCCAAAACACCCATATATGCGCTTTGAAACCTCCCAACTTAACGAAAAAGAACAATACCGTTATCTTTCCCGTTTTGCACCGCCTCCGCTAATTGTAATAGTTCCCCTACCCACTTACCTTCCAGTTTGTTTCACCGCTAAACGATCAGATACCGACACCAAATGATGAAAGATGCACACCTCTCAATACACGCGCGTGCTCGGCAGCTACACCGCACATGCACCACTACAAAGAAAAGATCCCACGTTCATCACCCTTAGATAAAATTACACGGCAACACCGCGGAAGCGCACAATGAGAATTAAGCTACGACACTACCCGCGATACCACAACAAACAAAAAAATATGGGAGTTTCCATTCGTCACCACCACGCCAATATCGAAGCGAATTGCAGAAAAGCTGCTACTAAATCAGTAGTCTTTCTAGTGATCGAAACTGATTTGAATCAGGTATTTTTTATGTAAACAAAAGCGACGGAACAAGGGATGCGGTAACTGGACATGGTTCCCCTCAAATCAGGAAACTTAGCATTGACCTAATGGCACTAACTTGAAAGAATTCACCCCGGAACTGACCGACGATCCATATAAACTTGGTGAGTTGACCGCATGGATAGAGTACTTTTTCGTCGATTTTCAATTTTCAAGAAAGTACCTTTTCGTCCTTTTCACCGCGAGCGAAAATATCAAATTCGAGGTGCAAAATTTAACTGGAAAGTAATTTTTGTTTGCGAAGTCGTTAGAAATTCGTGCATTTACCTGAAATGGTTAATACATTCGTGGTTTCGAGGCGCATACTCATGGACACCTTTTTAAATAAAGGGCGCTGTGCGTCGAATAATTTTCCTAATTTCCCGACAAATTAGCACGACAAAGAACACCCATTTGTGTCCATCCAACTGAGAGACAGGTGCTGCTTGCTATGGGACCACTAGGAGATAACTTTGGGCCTATGCTTGAAACGCAGTTCTGAAACTATCATTGACACGAGGAAATCCCAGGATCAGTTGCGAAGGCAAGGTTTTCTTGAGGGATGGGCCAGACCACAAAGATGCATGGAAAACATCTGTGGCGAACATCTGAATAGGACATCCTACCTGCTTAAGCCCGCCCGCACAATTTCTCCGAAATCCTTTTGATTTCGGTCACCTTATTTTCAAAGGGCCCCAGGATGTATATATATATATATATATATATATATATATATATATATATATATATATATATATATATATATATACATGTATATATTTACATATAAATATACCGTGTTGAGTGTGTGATATGAGGTGATTGCTGGATGGGCAGTGGTGAAGTTGTCATTTAATAAGTAGATTTAACAATGGTCATGACCAGACCTATGGATATAGCCCGCAAGTTTAAACATCCGCTGCATTGTCAGTTTTGTATATAGGATGAAGTATTGAGTACTTCCAAAGGCGAGAGATATCAAATCGTAAAATCCAGTAATTGATCAGGTGAAGAAGTACGATAGCGATGACCGGAAAAGTGGACCATAAAGCGCTTATGCAAAGTTCACCAAGCCCACAGGCTGCAGAGGCGTGCATACTGAAAATTATATGCTCCAGCTTGCTTGGCGAAATCGGCGAGAGCGTGAACCGACAGCTTCAGCGCGGGACACACGGCATGTAACCCCTGAGATCTGTCCCCGGCTGATCTCAGCTGCTACCCTTGAACCCACGGAAACGAAAAACTCGTTAAGCTGGTCGCACGCCATAAGATGTTAGGCAGTTCGCTCCGATCGCCTACCCGTGGTAAAGGCACGAATCTGGCTCCAAACCATATTCTTTACACTCGTTCCGCGTGTCGCGGCTGGTTGCGCAACGAACGGCTTGATTTAGCGAGCGACAGTCAATTGAGCATCCTTCGCCAATACTTTAGCTGGCGACATTCAGGTGAGCAGCCATCGTCGGTACTCTAGCTGGCAACAGTCATCGCGTTACTTTAGCTGGCGACAGTCACGTGAGCAGCCATCGTCATAACTAAAGCTGGCGACGTTCAGGTGAGCAGCCATCGTTGTTGCTTTAGCTGGCGACATTTAGGTGAGCAGCCATTGTTGTTGTTTTAGCTGGCGACAGTCAAGCGAGCATCCATCGCTAGTACTCCAGCTGGTGACAGTCAAGCGAGCATCCATCGCCAGTACTTCAGCTGGTGACAGTCAAACGAGCATCCATCGCTAGTACTTCAGCTGGTGACAGTCAAGCGAGCATCCATCGCTAGTACTTCAGCTGGTGACAGTCAAGCGAGCATCCATCGCCAGTACTTCAGCTGGTGACAGTCAAACGAGCATCCATCGCTAGTACTTCAGCTGGTGACAGTCAGGTGAGCAGCCATCGTGGTTACGCTGACTCTCCGTTGGCATCGGTAATCTCTGGCGTCGTCGCTAATCGAGGAGGCTGAATTCCTGCGAATGTCAATATGCGAATTCCTTCAGCGGTGCATGTCGATCAACCGTGGGCGAGGACGAAGATAATATCGCTTCCCACTTTTATGCTGCGGTCGAATGAACAAAAGCGCCCTCACCTCACCCCCTCTTTAACCCGTCCCGTCTCGGGGGGTCTTCAACCGCCCCCTCAGGTTTTTCGCGGATAGTGAACGAACGGCGTACGGCTCGCCAAAATTTGGCATACCTTCTACCACATCAATTTGGCATACTTTTACAAAATTTTGAAGTCGGGTCATCTAGGGTCAACGTGTTAGTCAAGGTCAAGTGAGGACACCTCCAACAAAGTTCAACCAGCCGTCACGTTTTAACGGATAGAGATATTTTAATGAAACTTTCAGCGACTGCTTATCTTTATGGATGCAACAAAACGAATGAAAGGAATTTTTTTATTTTTCCCTTTTTGACTACTTATTAATTTTGCATATTTGGCTATTAGAGTTAAAATTGAAGATTCGGATAAAGTAAGCATTTTTATTAGTACAAGTTGACTTCCAACGTTTCTCGGTCCGTTCTACCCATTAGAAAGGAGAATTTTCAAATATCCCCAAAATGAACTCCCTAGAGCCAAAAACATAATGTAAGTCGTGAAAAGTCGTCAAAATATACTCCCCCGTAGTGACGTCACTTTCGTGTATTTTTTTTTTTGGGGGGGGGGGGGTGGATCCGGACCCTACTCGTCGAGCGTTTTCCGATTGCACCTCTTTCGTTTTCGTGCGACGCCTAGTTTTGATTTTAAGGGAGGTTACTATCCGCCCTTCCCCCGAGACGGCGTGTGAGGCTCTGACCGGAAAGACGGCGCGGGTTAATAACAACAATGCAAGTCAGTATAAAACGCTTCAATGTCAATCAATTGCAAGCATCTGGACAACGCGGCTGTGATCTTATGTTTCTGAACATCGATGCATACATGAATACAAGTGCGCAATAAAATGGCAACGCTTGGTACGACAGTGTCGGACAATGTCAGCATGCTGAACAATGAAGACGGCCAGTGGCGGCTCAGTAGCGCCAGTCGGAGACGTTACCACCTGGGTAAGATAAGAATCGGACATAAAATCAACCAAGTGCCGTCGCGGGGATCAATATCAGGCTTTAAAATGTTATGGTTGAGGTCACCGCACCATCACGACCTCGATGTGTGAGTAGTTCATGAGAAGCTGGTGCTGTTACTGCTCCAGGTCGACGAAGTCAGCCTGCAGGGCCGCCTTAGTGTGCCGCCAAGCCAATTAGAGCGAACTTAAGAAGCACGTCATGTCCACTGATCAGTCCAAATGACTATCACCAACCCAAGTACTTTCAAGCACCATCCTGGCGAATTTCTAATGAACTCTTTCGCATCGCGTCAAATATTTTTTATTTTCCTATTTCACTTACTAAGAAATGCGAATCCAAATATATCAATGAAAAAAACCTTCCTGTCCGTAACTTCATAGCGAATCGAACGCTCGCAATTCGTCGAATCATAATGTTTACCTGCTATCCCTTGCTTGAAGCTAACCAACACCATGTGCTCTACAGGGTGACATCCTTCCTGACCTACGTAATAGGTCACGTCATGACCTGCGTTAACCTCGTGCTACCAGCGGGTTCGAGCGACACGACACGTATGGTGCAAACACCATAGCGACACGTATAGTGCAAACTATTTCTGCTTCTCTCTCTCCCTCCCTCTCTCTCGCTCCCTCCCCCTCTCTCTATCTCTCTCTCTCTCTCTCTCTCTCTCGCTCTCTCTCATTACAATATGGCAGCAGCAGTACAGGAAAGAAAACTGGCTATGACCAGCAGGCAGTCACATGCCACGCTGCCGTAAATTATAAATTACAAATTACAATGTTATTGACCATCTTTGAACTCATACTGGCTCACACCATGTGGTCCAGTAAATGACTTCATTACTGCATGTGTTGTTGAAGGCTAGGTCATGACCTACCTTGGCCCGTGTAACTTGGGTGCCTCTGGCAAGGTAAAAGCGTTGCTTCAGACGTCTTGTGACACACTTTTCTCGTATGGCACAAACAACTACCTTTCAATTTCAAATATTATATATATATATATATATATATATAAATTTCCATGTATATATATATACATATACATATATATGTATATATATATATATATATATATATATATATATATATATATATATATATATATATATATATATATATATCTACGTATTAGCATGAATTAAAACATCAGAACATCTCGAGGTCATCTAACCGGGCCACGATGCACAAATCTTCCATTCTTCTAGTGCCCACCGAGAGGCTAGAAAACACGGTCGTATCTCTGATTACACCATACAAGACTTATTTCTTAAGCCACCCAGATTGAAATGCTACATGGTGTAGGTGTACTCGATCGCTCTGCATGGATGCGTTTTGTGTCCAGAGGAACACATTTAAGGGCCTCTACTCACAAGGGCGCCTTCAGCTGTACAATTCAAGGAGACAGCTGCGTTCGATAGTCCTAAGGGGGACCTTTTCCAGCCATTTTCCAGCCACATCTCAAGAGGGGACGGGAGGGAGCGTATGCCCCGAATTTATCCCTGGATCTGCCAATGGTTGCGTTTGGCAATGGCAGTAAAATGAAAGCTACAAGAATTACGTGGAGGACCCTGGGATGTGTGCAATGAGGTCTATGCATGTTGATTTCTGTTCTGGTTGCGAAATTCCAGAGTTCAGTACTCACCCCCACACTCAACAGCTATTAACGTATTACCGCGAGTTGTCTGGCATTGCTGCTGTGCATTTCCATCCAAACCAGTAAAGTTCCGCTCCTAAGCCATCATGGGCTGCCAAGAGAGGAGAGCTCTAGTCGATCGACAAGCTCTCTTCTGATGCCGGCACGACGTTCGATGTTGTGCCCTTGCAGCACGGAGGCCGAATATTCGGCCTACTGGCCTCGCTCACCCGCCACTGTGAACTGCAACTTACACTGGTGCATTTGCAATGGATATATATGTTGATATGGGCACTACACACACCGTGGTCAGTGGGGCCAAATTTCAGCTGTGGCGTCAGACAGCGGTCGACTGAAACATCTGCTGGGGATTGAGTTGGCACTTGCTGATACAGCCACTCAGACCTGTCCCGCGCCTCAGCCTGCAGCGTAGTCGGTCAACACTGCTGACGGCTCCGTATTTGAGGAACGACACGACACGGTCCGCTCCAGCGGCGGCCGGAAACATCGCGAGCCGTCTTGCTGGTGGTGAGAAGCGGGCCACTATCATTGATGGTAGAAAATGGTACCTTGCCAGGGCAAGAAGTGTTTCTGGTCGGATTATAGCTCGCTGTCGGTTAAGGCATGCCCTGCCCACAGGCGTAATATATGGCGGACTTAGACCGTCGTGAACGTGTTTGACATTTCAGCATCACTTAATCTTAGCTGGGTATCAAGTATATTTGGAAAATTGAGTACATGCAGTTAGCGACGCATAAGATAGGACTCATAAATACTAACCATAAAAAACTCCGGTTTCTTGCAATGCTTCTCGCAATTCCCCTAGTGCGAAATCATTAGCCGACAAGCACCAGAGGTAGCGCTTTTAGATTACCATCGCAATTCCATCACTGACTCTGGAGGTGTTACCCTAAGACAGTCTTTCGATACTTCCGGGATGGCTAAACGTTATGGTCAATTCCAGTACCTTCTTTCCTTTTCACCTTTTCCCTCTCCCTTCATTCTCTCTCTCCCTCGCTTTTTTCTCTCTCTGTTTCTCTATCTCCTCCCTCCCTCTTTCCATCTCTCTCTCTTTATCTCTGTCTCTCTCTCTCCCTCCCTCTCGCTCCGTTTGTTTCCCTGAGATGAAATACACACCAGAAGCTTCCATGTTGCAACGTCAAAATTCGTTAACTGAACTAAATATCATGAAGTTGCATTGCAAACCGTGATATAATAGGCCACGCACATTTCACTTGTTCGTCTTTTGTTCTATATCTGTCGGCTAGATTTATTAAAAAATCCGATTAGTATTCCCGCCCACTCCCCTCTTGGTAACACTGACCTAATGACCTAATGCGCTGTCCGAACGAATGTACACCATTGCGCGTCCCTGTTCTCTATGCACATGCATGCATCAATAAGCTGACTTCATGGAACCACACTGAACCCCTGACGTGGTGTCAGGTCTCAGCAGACCTGAACGCAGGTCAGGACGCAGAGGATAAGTCGGCCAATCGGCCTGACAATCGGCACGTGCCCGCCGAGCTGGGCCGCGGCGGACCTCAAGGAGCCTGTGACGCTCGTTATCTTGACACTGTTGTAAATCCTGCGAGCTGTTGACACACCGGCACGTGCTGGCGCGACTGTGCGGCGCCCTGCCGGCAAGCTGCACGGCGGCCTGGGGCACGGGGCACGGACAGCTGCCGACTACTGCTGATGCTGGTCACAGCAGCATCAGTTCAACACTGGGACTGCTGCGCTGCATGCGACGTGGTCACACACAACCCTTCCGCATATGCATATGAGGAATACATGTATAAATAAATGAATACACACACACATATATATACATATATATATATATATATATATATATATATATATATATATATATATATATACATATATGTATATATATATACACATATATATATATATATATATATATATATATATATATATATATATATATATATATATATATATATATATATATGTGATATATATATATATATATATATATATATATGTGTATATATATATATATATATATATCATATATATATATATATATATTTATATTTGTATATATACACATTGAAATATGCGCATGTGTATGCATCAGAGCACTCGCGATAGTATTCATAATGTTGCAAATATAATGGCCTTTGAACATTGGTTTTTAATCATCATACTAATTATTCAAACCTTATATTACTTGTATGTGCCGGGATCGACTTGGGCCTTCTTAGCGAAATGCCACCGATTGGGTTGGAAGTGTGCGCACCCTAATTCCTTTTCTATACTTACAACTTACTTTCGGATTGGGCTCTTTCAATCAGTGGCAGGGGAATGTAAATTTGGTCGAGGGGAAGGGACAAAAAAAGCACGGCGTTTCCTCAGCCTCCTTTGGTTCTAAAGACCCGTTGACCTTCACGCACCCGGAGCTCTTTGCTTTACAAATACCCCATGGAGGTATCGAAAGCAGGTACCGGAAACTTGAGAACGTCGCTAAAGCTGGATGCCGAAGATAAGTGACATTAAAAGTAAAGGTAGAGCTTGATCATGCATGGGAAACTTGAATCCTGCAGTTGACGAGGTCTATGGAAGGTTGCGGTTTTCTTTTCTCGCGTTGCATCTGTAGCTATTCTATACGGATGAATTAAGGATTTTTATCAAGGGGAGTTGGGAAAATTGTTCCGAAAAATAAGAGCATGGCCACCAGAACTGGTGGACTTCATAATATATTTGTATGGACTCCAGCTTCTGCATTGGCGATAATTGCATGAGTTCCTCAATACTTTCATATTATTGCACGGCCCAACCGGCCATCCCACACACTGCGCATGAAGTTGATCAGCATCAGGAATCCTGAGTCGTCCAAATGATTCTTGTTCACATAGCTGTGAAGACAAATCATTTGGAGTTGGAACAAAAGCAACAACGAAGTTGAGCAAAAATCACCTGGAATGGAGCTGTCCACCACTGATCACCAACTTTTACTTTTAAACGGGCGGGGCCAAGAGACCTTTCCAGCAATGCCTGTGTAAAGAAAATAACGGAAAACATCGGTTAGCATGATAGAATATGGATGGACACGCATGCACGCCATCCCAGTGATTTCAACGAGCATGCAAATGAACCAGTGAGAAGCGAAGCGATTTGCTGGAACTCCATGAGAATGATGAGAAGTTCCTTACCAGCTACAAATGAACGAATTTTTACGAAACATGCTTGCATGGAAGCAATACTTGTAATGAAGACTATGTATAGGGGGCAAGGCATCGACTCTTCAGTCTCAGAAAGCTCCCCAGATAACCCTGTTAGAGTTCAGAGGGCTCGTGTAGGTCTTGAAGACCCTGCGAGACGTCAAATTGGTCCCTTTGAAGCTCCAATTGATGCTCCCAAGACTCAGTGGGACCCTCACGGTTCGCACAGAGAGCTTGCACAGTTTGCGAGGCCACGTCAATACTCCAATCGCGTTCCCAAATGCTAAGGACTCCCACTGGGTACGCCATTCACCGGTGCAGGGATACATTTTGCGGTTGGTGCAGAGGCCTTATGCATGGGATAGGATGGTGGATTGCAACATGTACCCTTCATTGGATGGTGAGACATTGTAACATAGAGGACCCTATAGCGAAGAAGGACGGGACGCTTATGGAGGGATAATTTTTCTCCAGAGTTCAGTCGAATGTCAGGATTCTTTGAACAACTTTTCTGAGCAACGACATATTTCATACAGTCATACATTTCACGTAAGAAATCGCATTAGCAGACCACTACTCTGTCCTGGGTTATGGAGCATGATCATGGACAAAACCAACAAGAAACAGTGCAACTGTCATGGACTTATAGAAGACAAAGGCAACACATGATCGACAAACATTCTAACATGGTACACAGCGACACTAACACAAACTTCAAAGCAGAAATTCTAGCAACAGCCAGGGACAACGCTGATCCGAAAGTCCTCGAATCTCTACACATACGCAGTTTACGACCGCAACTAAACACGCAAACAACGTCTTGGCTTATCACATAAAATTACATAAACATAAAATATACTTTAGGCATTACGCGTTACATTGGACATATGTCTATGTATGTGCGTGCGTGTATGTGTCGATATATATATGGACCATCGGCTCGGGCTTCCTCAGAGGATTCTATCTTGACATAGTTGGTTTCTGGTCTGCAGTTTTTTTTAAGCGTCTGCACTTTTCTATGATTCACGTGTAGTTTTGCAAGCGGTTTTCCCGCGTTTTTTCTCAGTTGTGAAGCCTGACATTTTTATATCACTCCTGACGATGGCCCCTGGCCGAAACGTTGAGTAATATAGTATAATCCTTAACATTACTTTTGATGTAAACTCAGTACCTCCTGGTATCTTGAAGGTCGTATATTTCTTCTCATGTAACAGCTTAAACTTGTAGCTCGAACACTTGGCATTTAGCACAGGTGCAAACAAACCCGCTTGTGGGTACTTATCATGCAGTTAAATCTTAGGTCGAGCACCACTTCTGTCTGCTGGCGCAACGCGCTCATCCAAGCCAGTCGTTCTTCACCAGTCGTTCAGGCGTTCTTCAGACGATGACTCTGCAATTCAGAAAAGCACATAATACGCCAGAGGAGCACGATTCATCTCAGAGTACGCGCGTCGCCACGACGGGTGATGGGGATGCGTCCTGTAACATGGTGTACTCTAATATCACGCCTGTGGCTTTACATGGATACAGTGATCTAAAGATCCTATTCCAAATTCATAGCGACGCCCGCGTTCCAGAGGAGCGCACTAAGCATCAAAAGATACTGCTGTACATTACAGGAACACGCTGAGACTTTTACAGCTGGCTAGAACCCTGAGGAGCATGCTACTCCGCAGGGAGATCATTAAGCATATGAGAAACATGCTGCGCCTCAAGGTCACTTGGCGTCGGAGGAGCATGCTGAACCTCAAGGAGATCACTGGACATCAGAGGAGCACGCCGCACATCAAGGAGATCTCTGGACATTGGAGGAGCATGCTGCACCTCAAGGAGATCACTGCACATCGGAGAAACATTCTGCACCTCAAGGAGATCACTGGACATCTGAGGAACATGCTGCACCTCAAGATCACTGGACATCAGAGAAACATGCTGCACCTCAAGATCACTGGACATCGGAGGAAAATGCTGCACCTCAAGGAGATCATTGGACATCGGAGGAACATGCTGCACCCTAGAAGAGCATGATATGCTTCAGAGAAGCACATTGCATTTGGAAAGAACGCATTAATTATCTGAGCAGCACCGTTCGTTTGCCCGGCGCCAAGTGATTGCTCGCGTAAAATGCCACCAACATACACTAATTGGGATCGGTTGTGGTATAAAAACAGAGCCGGAGATTGACATCCATCGGTGCTTCTTGGTAGTGACGTTACAGGACCGGTTGCCGGCTGCACTTGGCACCGATAACCCATTGCTTTGTCACATCGCGTCGTGAGCGTCTCCGTGTGCACCAGCCAGTGAGACATGAAGGTCTGTGGGCTGTCGTCGCTACGGTCTCAGCGCCGGCCCCCTCATGCGATATTGTGGACTTTACTGACGGCGGTGGCGCGCGGCCGCCACCTGCCGACGAATGGAGCCACCTGCGCCGTCATCTGGTCCGTCCGACCAGTGACCACTGGTCTCCTGAACCAGTGGCTTCCGGGCCGCATCACTGGCTCACCAACACCGTCATTCTCATAACACCCGGCTAGTATTTATCTGAGAACGCGAACGACTGGTCACTGGGACCCCCGGCTACCACCACCTGACAGCCTGTTGCTGTAGCGCCTTCCATCGCACCCCCGCGCTACCACCACCTGACAGCCGGTTGCTGTAGCGCCTTCCATCGCACCCTCGCGCTACCACAACCTGACAGCCTGTTGCTGTAGCGCCTTCCATCGCACCCTCGCGCTACCACCACCTGACAGCCTGTTGCTGTAGCGCCTTCCATCGCACCCTCGCGCTACCACCACCTGACAGCCTGTTGCTGTAGCGCCTTCCATCGCACCCCCGCGCTACCACCACCTGACAGCCTGTTGCTGTAGCGGCTTCCATCGCACCCCCCGGGCTACCACCACCTGACAGCCTGTTGCTGTAGCGCCTTCCATCGCACCCTCGCGCTACCACCACCTGACAGCCTGTTGCTGTAGCGCCTTCCATCGCACCCCCGCGCTACCACCACCTGACAGCCTGTTGCTGTAGCGCCTTCCATCGCACCCCCGCGCTACCACCACCTGACAGCCTGTTGCTATCCAGTCCGTCACCACCTGGCAGCCTGTTTCTGCGGTGAATTCCATCGCACCCCGTAGTGCGTCACGACCTGACTCTTTGTTCCCACTAGGCGCGCCACCTGACTCTTTGTTCCCATCAGGTGCACCACCTGCGCACTGCCCTGACCACCTGATGAGCCCGTACCACTTCCTGGATGCAGCCCAGTTCTGTGCTGCGCTGGAAGACCCTACAATTGTGAAATAAGTCCGCCAAGTTCATGCTCGACACTCGTTGAGGAGTTGCACCTGGTATGAAGCTGCTAGACTAAATATTATGCGCTAAGCAGGCTAGCATATGCACATCCTCGACGCCGCGTAGCTATTTCCTGGATATCCTGTGACTTTTGCATTGAACATCTACAGAGCCGTAGAAGGCGGAATGGACAGCGTCAGTAACCGGTAGATTTAGCACAACATCACTGACGACTCTCCTTTTAGAACTACCCGTCCAAATTGGGGGAATGGTTTGCCCCATTCCGTATCATCTCAACACACATGGGTTACTACTCATGAAATCTGTCGAGGGGAGGGTTTGTTAGCCATGATAATTAACGCGCATGTACATATTCTGAGTTCCCTTTGACAAGCCAAACGGAGGAATCAAGGTGAGTTAATAAAAATATAGCGCTGGGGAGATTGGGTAACACCGAAATCAATACCCTGTTATTCAGCTCCACAGTTTTGTAATTGAACGATTCACAAATGCACTTGTTGTTTGGTCTAATTTCTCAAATGCAAACTTATTTTTGTTTTCTTCAGAACTCCAAATCAAATAAAAATCGTTCATATGGTAACCTGCATACGCTGTGACGTAAGTCATCTTTTGGCATAAGTTATATTATAAGCTATCAGGAGATATAGCAGTGGGAAATCAACGATTTCCTATGTCAAATATCAGGATCTCGGGCGAAAAGTGCTTAACAATTGCGTCTTCTTGAGATCTTGCATCGACCTTGCAACAACAATGTTTGCATCCCAGGTGATGAAGGTTAAAGTATCAGGGACAATGTTTATATTAAACCTTACCAGGAGTTGTCTGGCAGCAGAAAGAGCAAAGCCTAGTCGATATTGATATCCTACATTGCACAAAAAGCGTCACAATGCTCACAGAAAAATGCATTCCATGACATTCCGACGGCCTAAATAAGGCTGAAGTGTCAATTCCATTTCATGGAAGTTGAGCTGTCATGTCCTGGCAGGAACCTCGCATATTGGTAACTCTAGTGTCAAGTAGAACTATATTGTATAGTGGAACTGTATTGTCTAGTGGAATTGTATTATCATGTGCGATGCGATACACTAGGCTGTTTTCCAGTAGCTCACCTAGGCATAAATGCTTGAGGGCAACAGTATGTTCTTGGGCGTCACATGACGAGTCTCATCACTGTTGCAGTAGCAACCTTTGATCTTGTACTGCACATGCTCGCTTTGCAGTGTGAACGAAAATTGTTGCCTAAATGACATTATTTAGACTCATTTCACTAAACTACATTCCGCATTCTTCATATTTCGTGTTTGCACTTGGCTGTAGATAACACTAGCCTCGGGCGCAGTACGCATTTACATTCCATGCCCCGATCCTTGGAGTAAAATTTTACACTTGAAAGATGAGTACATTCCGATGACTCCTGGCAACTTTAATCAAGGTGATATACCTCGAGTTGCCTGGGATGGTCTATCACAACAATACATGCATTCCATGACACTCCGACGGCCTAAACAAGGCTCAAGTGTCAATTGAATTTCGTGGAAGTTGTTGAGCTGCAAGTGCTGGCAGGAACCGCATATATCGGTAACTCTAGTGTCAAGTAGAACCGTATTGACTAGTGAAACTGCATTGTTATGTTTGTCATGTGCGATGCGCGACATTTTTTTCCCAGTAGATCATCTATGGATAAATGCATGCGAGCGACAGTATGTTCTTCACATGCCCAAGTCACATGTAACATACTGCGGCTAGCGTCACATGCCCAAGCCACATCACTGTTGTTGTAGCAAACTTTGACCTCGATTGGGAATCGTCATGACGGTACTTGGAGGTCCACCTACATGTCTGTGAAAACATAACACTTCCGACAGAAAAGCTCGGCATTCACAGCTTTAGCCACAATTGCTATGGAACGACACCATGTCTTGCACTACTAATTTACAAGCTATTACACTACCGATCTCTCATCGAATAGTACGGGCGAATGATGTGGCGATGTATCTTATCTTGAATGACACATGCGGGTGATGTGACTAGGTATTTCGTCCCGAGTGACAGATGCAACTGGAGGGGTGAGGTACTTTGTCTCGGGTGGCATGTGCAGCTGATGTGGCGAGACCTCGTCTGCGGTGGTGCCGCCGGACATCTACACATCGATCCCGTCTTACGTCACGGCACAAAACCTGTAGACATATTACGCTTACGATCTCCTGTTAAGATGCAATGTCGTTCGGATTTTTCACTCAGCCATTCAACTTACTTCGTCTGATTCTGACTTATTCCGTCTGCTTTGACAGGAATGTGAATGTTTCTGACAGCTTAATCTTCGCATTTAATGCATAACTGGTGTACAGACCTCGCGCTTTAGCTGTAAACGTGTGGAATGCAACCGCGATGTCAAAAATCCATGTATAAATGGATGGCGTTGCTCTCTTTGAATGCATCTCGGTGCGTGTTTACTGCACATCGAGTAGAACCGCGGAGATTCTGCGTGTACACAGTACACTGCGCTACGACGTGGAGGACGCTCGACTTATGACATTGACCATGGTTGAGACCGCCCACCGTCGCTGGATCATCCCAGCTGGAATGCAGCAGACCAGAGCTGAAGTCGTCTCCCCACATTCGACACCATTCAGCTGACCTGTCATTTGGTCATTTCGGGTCTGTCATTTCGGATCGAGGCGGGGCGGGGGAGGGTGTTGCCTTTGCGGAGCGGGTGGCGGCCCTGTCGCCCGCGGTGGTCATGCTGACCGGCAGAACGACATGTGACACCGGTCGTTTTCCACACGCCTCCTCGCCGGCCCCGTCGGCTGTTATTGTGTCCGACCCGGCTGATTGGATACTCTCCGAGGAATGCCACGCAATCGGTTTCATTCATGGCTGGGAACGACGTCTCCGGCGAGCGGCCGGTTATCTAATGAGGCCCGGGTGTCGGACCACCCACTGGACGACCACATGCGACCCGCATGACCCGGCGGGGGTCCTCGCGGCAAGGGGCCGCCTGAGAGCGCGACCGGAAAACAATCCGGCCGGCCTGGACCCAAAGGGTGACGGAACAGGGCGAGAGAAGGAGGGGAGATGGCAAATCTAGAATGTGAGGAACGTACACGATAAAAAAAAATAGGGACAAGGAGGAAGAGAGCAAAGAGAGAGAGAGAGACAGAGAGTGATTGAGAGAGAGAGAGAGAGAGAGCGAGAGAGAGAGAGAGAGAGAGAGAGAGAGAGAGAGAGAGAGAGAGAGAGAGAGAGAGAGAGAGAGAGAGAGAGAGAGAGAGAGAGAGAGAGAGAGAGAGAGAGAGAGAGAGAGAGAGAGAGAGAGAGAGAGAGGGAGAGGGGAGGGGAGGGGAGAGAGGAGGGGAAGGGAGAGGAGGGGAGAGGAGGGGAGGGGAGAGGGGGAGAGAGAGCTGAGTGGGTGAGTGAGGCGCGGGAGGCATGGGGACGCAGAGTACCATTGTCTTGCTGGTAAGATTTATGCATTCCTTGTTTATCGGAAATGTAGTGCAGTGGAACAAACAAGGGGGATCGCGTGTAATCCCTGTTCAGTCGCACTGATAACGCCAGGAATCCTGTGAAATATGAACCTGTTATTGGCCTGACATACGCAGAATCTGGAGTTTTGCTCAGTCTCCTCTCCTCTACGCATTTGTCATTAGTCGGATATGTTCGGCTCTCCATGTGTCCGAATAGTAACGGTGTCGACGAATTCCTGGGTGACAGCTCACGAGAGCGTGTAGTGGCGATCACGACATCCCCGACGGATCGTGGGGAGGGAGGGGCATGCACGCCAGCTACCTTGAATGCCATGGAAATCTTCCCGCCAATAGACGCGTTCTTGAATACGGCTGCGGTAGATGGACAGGGAGATGGTCAGAGGAGGCGCGCACGCACGCATGAACGCACCCATACACACACACACACATACACACACACGCACACACACACACACACACACACACACACACACACACACACACACACACACACATATATATATATATATATATATATATATATGTGTATATATATATATATATACACATATATATATATATATATATATATATATATATATATATATATATATATATATATATATATATACACATATATATACAGCTACAGAAAGAAGAATATAAATATGAACAAGTATAAACCGCTGCCTGTTTGTATTTTACTAGCGTGGAAAGCCATTTTTGGACGGAGTGTTCAGCAGCATAAACACAGAAAAGGTGAAAATTATATGAAGGAAGGTTTCAAGCACCCTCCCATGTGCGTAGCACGTTATAAGCCACAGCCATGCGACTTCCTATCTCAGCGTTGCCTGAGATCTCCAACCGCACACCATTGACTGAGGAGCGGCGTTTGCGCCTTCCCCTGACAATCTCCAAAACCACTGAGCCGAGATGAATGGTTCAAATGATAATCGATAGCTCTATGCAGTTAGATCTCGAAGACAAATCACGCCTTTCGTTGAATGTAACACATAAGGTCACAGGTCAAGGTCAAACACATAAAATGGACACTCTTCTTGATCACCAGGCTAATGACATCGCATGTTATCGCATCTAATATAACAGCACAGGGCGAAATATCTGTGAACAAGATGAAAGTTGATGAAACCGGAATTAGGGGAATTGTTATTTCATTTCAATAGTTGTTTGCAAAGGTCACAGACGAGGGTCAACTTTTGTCAAGCTTGAGTAATATTTATATTTCAGAAACCACTGGGCCTATTTGAATAATTGAAACAGTAGTCGATAGCCGTATACCGAGTGCCTTCAGCACACACAATGAGCCTTGTATGCGATGCAAGCATAAGAAGGCCACAGGTCAAGGTCAAAAGCATAAACGAGACATCTTTTCCGCTCATCATGCTAGTCACATGGGATGCAACAGCGCACGGTCGAAAGTTGCTGTTAGTGCGCGGCAGCAGCGCGTTCGGTAGGAGAACGGATATTTTCTGATGTTTATTTTTGTGTCGCATAAGGTCACATGTCAGTCCCGCCGTTGACTGTCCGGCTGCCCGTGAGGACAATTCGAGGTCATTCCGAGAGAGCAGCTTCATAAAGCTGACTTTGAGCTATACATTGACATGAAGGATTACTTTCCTCTTTCACAATTGTAAGCTTCGAAATTTGTATACACGTGCCTTTCTAAAAGCCAACATTCTGATACAGTAACGTCACCAACAAAGTGACATCATTTTGGTTCATCTTTGGTGACCTGAGTCGATATATTTTGTCAATCTGTGCATCACTTGTGTAAGGAATGGCACTTAGCTTGATCCTTATCTTGGAGACATCGCGCAAATTGGCCGGTGAAGGGATGCCCTGCTCAGCCACATCGCCAACCCCAACGTAACTTTATGTCGAACTTAGAAGACATAACTTCGAGTGTAGCACGCTGGAACAGTCGTGAGATGCATTTGGATGGTGCAACATGATCCAGTCGGGATCGACACATGCTAAAGTCACAACCAATAAACAGTATTCGAAACAATCAATTAGATATTTAGAAGCACAACCAAACTGATATTGGTATATATTTACGCCAAGTGGCATAAAATTAACCTACACATAACCCTCAAAGCCTTTCACACATGCTGCTCTTCCACGGAATTAGTTTTTTTTTCCATCGTCCATAAGCAGCAAAATTGGCGAGAAGCTGCAAAATACCAAGGTGGGCAAAGGTTGAGGAGGGGCTCCGAAATACCAGTGTGGACACAGATGATAATTTGCATAGTCATTATGGCGGTCATCAGGGTTGCCTGCCTTCCCACACATACCAAACGACCTCGACCACTCCAGTAACGGTGGCGATGATCTCTCCCCATGATGGTGATGACGCTTCAAAGTGTGGTGCGCGGCGATAGTGTGAAAGGTGGTGGGAAATTATTCATGACGATGAATAACTTGGTACGCTCAACAGCGTGCTTATCAACATAACGAGTATCTGCATCAGCGTTCACGCTCGTGCCGTACGCACAGCATCGACGTTTTCCACCGAGCAGTTGGTGCCCCTATGCCATGCCACTCCTGACCTGCCTGAAGACTCTCCGCCGACGTGACCTGACAGTACCCCCGCTGTGGGACTGCATGTGAGAGTCGACCCCGCCCTAACGGCCGGGCGGTTCGCCGACCCGGAATGCCAAACATCCCGCCCAACAAATTAGCCAATGCTATCGTCTAATTAGAGCCATTACCGACCGCGCGACGGCAGGTCAGGGGGCCGGCGAGAAGCCGCCCTGAGGACTCCGGCCACGGACGGGGGTAACCCCGCCGTAAATCATGGAGGGGGCAACCGGCCGGGCACGGCGTGGCCCGAGTCGCGGCTGCATCAGGCGACACCGGCCACAGACAACAGATAGCATCTCACAAACAGAGGCGGGAATGTGTGATTAAGAGGACGTCAGATGAGAGGCAGCCGGCACGGCCGCCAGGGTCACCCGTCACCGTCGGATGGGAAACGAGCTGCACCGTCGCAGATTCCTCCAAAGTTCAATCGGTTTCAGGTTGGCTCCGAATAACCGACGCCGACGTTCGAACTTGACACAAAAGGACGACAGCTAATGAGGAAGTGCTGTCGATTTTGAAGGGACTGGACATGACGGCGGCGTGCTTCAACAAGACTGCAAGCAATGATCGCGTGACAATGGCCTCCCCTCCAGACTTGCACTAATTACCTGAGAAATGACAGCATTTTAGTTAAATAAGATTAGTGTTCAACTAATTGCGTCAATCCTTCAGTACTCAAGATTTGCAGCCGATGGGTCGTCCCCTCCATAAATTATTCAAAAGTCTGGAATAAAGTAGCTTGCGGTCTCTCGACGACTTATACCATACCAGCATGTATTCAGGGCGGCTTTCCATGTTATGCTTGCAGCACCCATGGGGGAGGGACAAGGTGTCCTGACAATAGCTGCGAACAAGAGGATATTCGAAACAGAGCGAATATTTCAAGCTTAGCATAACGAGACACTGCATGACGTGCTATTGTTGGCGAAATATTTGCTAGATCAGCTTAGCCCAGTTGGCTCCGAGCTCCAACATCCTGCCTTGGTTTGCATGACATTTTTAAGTGAGCTCAGGAACCATTGGTAGCTCAAAATAGCAGATTCTGCTCGGCGACCTGACCAAGACTAACAGATGCCCCGTGGCAGTTCGACTACCGGTCTCCCAGGTTTTGCATCAAACCTCTCGGCCTGGCAGGAAGGCGGCGACCGTTCCTTATCGCACTGACATGTCACTCACTGGCCACGGTGCGATACCATCATCCGACAACCCCAGTGCCCCTTTCCGTCCATCCCGCCCCCCACCCGATTAGCCAGGTGTCGAGAATAGCCACCCAGCGTGTGCTACAAGTCGTGTTTTCAACTTAACGCTCATCGAACAATACTGCGACCGTCGGCGCGACCGGAGAGGGGCACTCTCTCTCTCTCTCTCTCTCTCTCTCTCTCTCTCTCTCTCTCTCTCTCTCTCTCTCTCTCTCTCTCTCTCTCTCTCTCTCTCTCTCTCTCTCTCTCTCTCTCTCTCTCTCTCTCTCTCTCTCTCTCTCTCTCTCTCTCTCTCTCTCTCTCTCTGCGCAGTCAGATCTGGAATACGTGCCGACCCTGTGCTGCTCTTGTCGGCAAAAGATGACTAGGCCATAAGTGAAAAAATACTATAATATTTTTTTTCAAGTCAAAGGTCTATGCAGTTCAAAGCGGACCACGGCCAAAACAATTACCCAGCCACATTGGATGAAGCTATCACGATATGATTTTCTCACAACTTCCCACTCCACCACTCTGATCGGTTCAGCAAAGAAAAGTGTCAAGACCGGCCTGGTAAATGCGATACTGAAATCATGCGTTTTACTGATTGTCATTTGCATACCATCTCACACCTGAATGACTGTAACTGTATGACGCGCCAACCTTTGTGACCATTTTGATCATATAACGCCATGCATATATCTTTCGTGTTTCACTTCACTTTTTCTTTTTTGATGGGCATGTACATCATAATAATAGTGGCTTACGTTGGAGTAAATGCTTGAAACATTTCCATCAACATCTCTTTGTACACTGAATCTACTTGCTTAGGTGAACCTCACAACGTCTTAACTTAAATCTCACAAAAGATAATTCATCCACTTCATTTTGATCCGAAGTACGAAATTACTTGTGATAATGCTTGTGATTTATGGATTCAGTAAAAGAGAACTTATCTTTGGGTTTTTGTCTTGGGAGGAGGTGTGATAAATCTGGTGTGGTGAACAAAAACGATAATATTAGAAGTTCATGGGTGAAAATCGTGCCTTTTGGAAACTTTGGGCATACGTACGAGGGGGAAGAAATATCTGGGGAGCGAGGAGACGAGGGAAAAGCTTGGCTAGGTACAGGGTATTTTCGTCTCTCAACATAAGCACACTCAACATGTTAAGAAGTTTTCTGCGGTTTGACTAGAAATATCCATATCGGACAAAACTGGATGTGTCCCAATTCTGCCCACTTGATACCGATCGAATATCTATTATATCAAATCTAATCTAACTGGACTTCAAGTTAGGATTCCTCACTACCATCTGGCCACAAACCAGCTAGTGACATTACAGTTTAGGCTTTAGCTTCTTTTTGGGATGGACCTGGGACTAGTGGTATGCCTCCTTTGGATATGATGACTCCCTTCCTACATCATTCTTCATTGTTCGTTTTATTGCTCTAACACCGGGAGCTTTGCATGCTTTTTTATTTTTCCATCTCTTGGCTGGGAGTGCCACGAATCTACTATTTATTTTATAGTGTTAACATAAGGTGGATGCAGTCGTTGAGTAAGAGGAGGGGCACTTCTGGTCAGCTGATCTTGGACGACGGGCCTCTAAAACTAATTTATACCATCTAATTGCATATCTCATTATTTGAATACCAAAATTAAGGGCAAATCAGGAGTGGCGATCCACCTGGTGCGAAGACTGGTGAAATGCAATCAATAAGCAAACAATATTTATATGCTGTTATAAGCTAATAATTGATTGTGAGGATATAACTGATATTTTTGATCATGGATATATTTGCCTCTCTATCTTACATGACGTTCAACACTTGAACAAGGGGCGAAATGCGAGAACTTAATCACAAGCATTCTAAAAGTGAAAGGGACTGAATTCCTATGATTCAGGCTGAAGACAAGAGCTCGACCTGCATTTGAATTCAGCGACAATTTTTACAGGCCTTTTTATGCTAAGTCTGGCGAAACCAGCAAGCCTGTCCTGACCTGATCACCAAGTGCGTTAGCACCCACACAGACGGCTTTTCACATAACGAGCACCGGAGGAGGGGAGGGGTGGGGGTCCGTCCCCACTAATACTTCTTAAATTACTGAAGTTAGAAGCACACAGCTTGGAGGGGAGTACGGCTGTAGTGAGCACATTGCGGTATAAATTTGATAACCAAATCTCTTCAGAGACGAAAGAAGTCGAGATCGGCCGATACGTCAAACCATAGCGTCAACGCGCCGACGAAACATTTCTTATCTACTGAAGCAAGAAACACAACATTTGGAGGGAAGATTACGGCTGCAGTGAACTGCCTGGAATATGCATTTGATGATCCGAGGCGAATTCCATGGTGACCAAATGAAATCGAGACTGGAAGACACGCCTCACCGTCGCGCAACCAAGCTGCATGAATCTTCTCGACCTTGAACGCCAGGCAGCCGGGCGGTAGGTTTGCACCCATGCAGTTCCTTTTTTGTGAGGATGTAGGGATCAATTTGTAACACAGGCGCAATATTTCGTTGCAATATCTCTGGCCGTTAATGAGATTTAGTCGAAAACACGAGGGGTAGGTCGATTCCATTCCCCATCCGGTGTGGTGTTAAGCGGCAAAGCGAAATGACGACACATTTGTACCATTTGAAGACATCATTATTACATAATTCGCGAGAAAAAAAATCAGACAGATTCGGTGGATGACTAGGCTGCACTAGGCTGTCCTTTTCTCTGCACCTTGAGTGGGCCGACGCTCTACATTGGTGAAGGTTTTGATCTTCGGTGTCATTGGCTGACCGAAATAAAGAAAATCGGACATAAATGAATCTATTTCGTCACATCAAACTCTCTGCTTTTGACCCACGGTGCTGTCTGAGTTATGGCGAAGTGGCGAGGTGTGGCAATCAAAGGAGAGTGCTGGCGAAATGTACGAACTGGACAAGACTGATATCGGAGTAGGTGGTATATCTGGCACAGTTGTGCCCCGCCGCCGCGGTGGTCGTGGGGTGGGGCGGCGGGGGATTGGTGTCGGGTCACACCCTCGTGACCGATCCTGCAGACAGCTGACCGGAAGTGGTGGCCAGCGCCGCGTCGGCCGGGATCGTCGGCACCGACGGGGCGCGACGGGCGCGTGGGCGTCTCCGTGGGGCGCCAGTTGGGTCAGCTGCAGATCGGTGCGATTTCACGATCACAGGAGCCGACGCGGCCTGTGCGGTCTAGAGGCGCCGGGGGCTGAGCGGCACGATCGTGTAGGCCAGTGGGGGTACATTGCAGTTTCAGTCAGTGCATAAGGACACAATACACGGGGAACAAAGTACGAACAGAAGCGCTTACTTTCGTCAGAGAAGTCAGCCAAGATGTCCACGCGTACATCATCCTTCAGACAGTAGACTGACATGTTGGCAAGTGTGACCAACACTGCTGTGATTGACTGCACATTGATTGCAACACGCGCACATCATACGTCATGCCGTTGACGATAATGTTGTCAGACGGACAACATTACTGCCTCACGGCATATCCGCTTCGGTCATTACTGCTCTCAGTAGCACTTGTATGTGATGATAACGCCACACGTTATCACTAATGTAGATCTTACTAATCCCGAATTTATTTACATGCGACATTATTGCTACACATCACTACTACCGACTTGTTTGCTCCCGACAATACTTAGGCTCGGCAACACTGCTATATATTACTGCTGCCTACTTTACTACCTCCCGACATCACTTACTGAGCACACCCTAGGGCTTACAAACTCCAACTATTGTTTCCGTCATGTACGCAATATGCACTGGAAGTTTTCGAAAACCTCCATCCTTAGGATACAGGAGTTTATATCATATATCAAAGTTTTACAAGACTATTGAATTACACAATTCCCCTTGATTTTGACACGGCACCAAACCTGGCCGCTTATTTTCTTCATGTAGTTTTGAGTGCTCTCGTTTCTTTTTCACAATTCCATGCAGCAGAAGTCCTGAGTGATTTGTGTGATACCAAATTATTCATGAAATGCCGCTGAACATACTGAGAGGAAAAATAGCGTGTTACCATGCTCCAGGTTTGATTTATCACTTCTTTATTGTGGATATTTCAAGGCAATTGAAGGCTCTTTGCGGTACTCGCCGACATTTAAGTCCAATCCAACCAGGGGTGGATTCCACTCCCTAAGGTTATATCCAAATCGCTTAGACTACGAAGCTGAAACCTGACCATTCTTCCCTTACGGTTTTGTCTTCATGTTGTCAAAAACATAAGGCGTGGTCTAAACAAACAAGGGAAGCATTCCGTAGCATACCCAGAGGATACGCTTACGAGGTATAGATTTTCATCAGCTTTCTCTTGTCACGTAAGGCGGCAATTGATTATCACCAGGGATGAGCTGTGGTGTGAAACTACCATAACCCAACTAGTCGGAAAACTATACTTAAAGGCGGAGCGATGCTCTCCACTCCATAATCCTTACTAACTGCTAACAGTTTCTCGAGATTTTGACGTGACAATGCACTATTGGGCATCACCCCACATACAAAGCCAGCATGCGGTAACCAACATAGTGGTTTGGCCCTACTACCCTTGGCACTCCTGGCATCTCCGAATATCAAAGGCGTAAGCAAGGAGGCAAATTTTGGAAGTTCCGAAGTTAATTATAGGTGAATAAGTGCACAGCATCGTACGTTGAATAAGGATGGGATACAGATAGAGCACGAATGGGTGGTTATGGTGAACCCCGTGTTTCTGGATGAACCGCATCGTTGCCTTGCGACCATTACCCTTAGTGTTGTCCATGGCTGAATGCCCAGGGGATAGAGTATTTGATCCTTCCCTGCCAGAAACATCCTTAGTATTACGTCTAATGCGTGCATTGGATATTCTAATTTCAGAAACATGGTGGATCCGCCTCCTCCCCAGTCTAGGGAGAAGCCTCCAGCAACATCACATGTTATGTGTGGCAGCAATGTCGCATAGCAGTGACATAGCATAACAGTGTTGTTGTCTGGAGCAGTTTGCATGATCGTGCTGATGTATCGGGGGAGGAGCAAATCATGTAGTAGAAATGTCTACTACTGGAGCGCTAGTGCGTATATATGAACTTCGCAGCTTGCATGCTTGTATGCCCAGCTTATATGTTTGGGTTCAAAGAGGGTACACTGGAATGTGGCAGGGGTTGTGGGGCTGTTGAACGGCCCTACCCATATGACAGCATCCATGGAGACATGTAGGCGCCTTCGATTCTTGCATATTGCAGATCATAGCACCTTTTTGGCTCCTGCACCCGTGTTTGTCAAAATTTGTTTGTTTTCCTGGGACTATGGATCGCTTCGTCCGAACTCGACTCCTGCCTTACGCGATAAAATTGGTACCGTTGGTTTTCGAAACGGTCCAGGGGGACGGAGGAACTATAGCCTAATTCCCTTGAGTGGTCCTCAAATCAGCAATTGAACACACTAAATATTCAAGTTTTATATTTTCGAAGAGTGCAATAACGTGCATTTATCAAAGGTAAAGTGGTGTTAAAACTACCACTCACATTTTCTACCAACCATTCTCCCCTCCTGCCTACCTTACCGAGTCGTTGGCATTTCCGCTGAAACCCACGACCTGAAGACAAACCAACAGTCATCGCAGGCTGCACACTTCATCATCACGCTCCACAGGCCTTGCAGTAGCAACAGGAGGGGGCTGACTAGTTCTGGCCAGCCCACATGTTACCGTCCGGCGAGCACACCGGCGCAGCGACATGCCAGGTGGAAGACCAAGACGAGGTGGCTGGGGCCGAGTACAGACCGAACAATCCCATTAACATTAATGAATATTATCTGCCACGTTAAGCATATTCCGGATGGTGTCCTTCAGCTAGATACGTGGCGGCAGGCTTCATCATCTGATGGTCATAAAATGTAGCGGGTATTTTGTCGCTTTTCTATATGCTACTATGTCGGCGCTTCTTATATAGGGACGGGTGCTGTTCAAAGCGGATTAATAATTCAATGCTATATTCACAGGATGCAAATTGTGCAGATGGCTGGTGGCTCATGAGTCACCATACCCCCTCCCCGCTTAACATCTTCATCGAAACAATAAGCTGCAGACATTTCAAAAGTCCAAGTTTCATTTAGAATGACGAAATAGAGCTCAAAATACAAGACAGTGATGATACCTAAACAATTCCATCGGAAGAATTGGCATAATATTTGGGATCTTTGGGTCGAGGAAAAATCTTTAACCCGTCCCGTCACGGGGGTCTTCAACCGCCCCCCGTCAGGTTATTGGCGGCTAGTGAACGAACGGCGCGCGGCAGCGCGTCGAAATTTGGCATACCTTTTCCCACATCAATTTGGCATGTCAGGTCAAACTTTTGAAGCTAGGTCATCTACGGTCAACGAGTTAATCTAAGTCAAGTGAGGTCACCTCCAAAAACGTTCAACCAGTCGTCACGCTTTAACGGATACAGACATTTTAATGAAACTTTCAGTGTTTGCTTATTTTAGGGATGCAATAAAACGCACGAGAGGAATTTGTCTTTTTCTCCGTTTTTTGACTACTTTTTGTAATTTTGCATATTTGCCTCTTACAGTTCAAATCGAAGATTATGGCTAAAGTGAGCATTTGCATTGGAGAAAGTCGACTTACAACAACAATTTCGCGGTCTGCTCTACCCATTAGAAAAGGAAAATTAAAGAAAACTTGAAAACTCAAATTTGTTTTTGGGAAAAAATTGGGGTGGGGGGCCAAAAATTGTATTGCCTTGGTCGAGTTCACTGTCCTTTTCTGATTACACAATTTTTCTTCTTCAAATATCCCTAAAAATGAACACCCAAGAGCCAAAATTATAATGTAAGTCGTGAAAAGTCGTGAAAATCTAGCCCCCATAGTGACGTCATTTTGGGGGTAAATTATTTTGGCGGATGGACCCGGGCCCTACTCGTCGAGCGCTTTCCGATGACACCTCTTTAGTTTTCGTACGACGCTTCGTTTGAATTTTAGAGGGGGTTACTATCCGCCCACGTGACGGGGTGTGAGTATCCGACCGGAGAAACCGGGGTGGGTTAATTAATTGTATGTCCATTTACAACACAACACTTTTTACATCAAGTACAGTTACCAATATTTACTCCAAAGCATATCTTTCTGCTCTGTGGAAACAACCACACGTTCAATGTAGAAAATGATGACCATAAAATTTCACGACGATTTACAATTATGGATGAAATCGATGAGCAATTACGTCACCAACGCATGAAAGCTTCAGACAAATTGCTTATAGCTTGCAACTCTAAAAAAAAACTATGTTTGGGCTCATTATTTTCACTGGAGGAGCGGGTTTTATACGAATGTGCCAAAACAATGGTTATTTTTATCACAAAAGGGTCATTCAGAAGCTCAGGCTTCCCAAAAGAAGATTCGGCTGTTTCCAGTCACTGAATATTAGCTATGCAACTTATCATAATCATACATCCTATCTTGCTTGACCCAATAAAATTCAGGTGATATTGGAACATTCCAAAATAATTCAATTATTTAGCTTACGAGGACACTTGTTTCTACTCGCGTATATTTGACGACCATTAGCGGCTGACAGTCGTTTTTTACTCTTGGTGCGCTGTATTCGCAAACGTTGAAACAAGGGGAAGGGCGAGGGGGCGGGGGTGTCTTGGATCCACTATTCCTACTTTTCGCGTTCGTGGCTAATTTGTATGAAATAAAATAGCTCTCCACTTCTTCCCAGCGCCTCTACGCCCTGGCTATATTTGCACACATTTGATAGTTGCATGTGCATGCTCTACTTGCATCCTTCTCTTCTTGTTATTTGCGTGCTAAGATTGAGTGAAAAATCTTAGCACATCAACAGTTATTGCGTCGCCACTGAGGCCGTTCTCGCGGTACGACGGACCACTCAGTGGGTGTTACATGACCTTGGGCCGCCACTGAGGCCGTTCTCACGGTACGACGGACCAGTCAGTTGCTGTTCAGTGGCCTTGAGCCGCCACTGACGCCGTTCTCGCGGTACAACGGACCAGTCAGTGGGCGTTCCATGACCTTGGGCCGCCACTGACGCCGTTCTCACGGTACGACGGACCAGCCAGTTGCTGCTCAGTGGCCTTGGGCCGCCACTGACGCCGTTCTCACGGTACGACGGACCAGTCAGTTGCTGCTCAGTGGCATTTAGCCGCCACTTGCGCCGTTATCGCGGTACGACGGACCAGTCAGTTGCTGCTCAGTGGACGGACGAGGACGGGAAACTGCAATGCTACTTCTTCTGTCCAGCGGCAGGATATCACCAGAGACCGCGGCGCACACCCGGACAACAACACTGAGACAGCTGTCTGTGTCACGGCCTGGGTCACATCCAAGACAACCACACCGAGACAGCTGTCTGCGTCACGGTCTGGGTCACATCCAAGACAACAACACCAAGACAGCTGTGTCACGGCCTGGGTCACATCCAGACAACACTGAGACAGCCGTCTGCGTCACGGTCTGGATCACACCCGGACAACAACACCGAGACAGCTGTGTCACGGCCTGGGTCACATCCAGACAACAACACTGAGACAGCTGTCTGTGTCACGGCCTGGGTCACATCCAGACAACACTGAGACAGCCGTCTGCGTCACGGTCTGGATCACACCCGGACAACAACACCGAGACAGCTGTCTGTGTCACGGTCTGGGGTTACATCCAGACAACAACACCGAGACAGCTGTGTCACGGCCTGGGTCACATCCAGACAACAACACTGAGACAGCTGTCTGTGTCACGGCCTGGGTCACATCCAGACAACACTGAGACAGCCGTCTGCGTCACGGTCTGGATCACACCCGGACAACAACACTGAGACAGCTGTCTGTGTCACGGTCTGGATCACACCCGGACAACAACACCGAGACAGCTGTCTGTGTCACGGTCTGGGTCACATCCAGACAACAACACCGAGACAGCTGTGTCACGGCCTGGGTCACATCCAGACAACAACACTGAGACAGCTGTCTGTGTCACGGCCTGGGTCACATCCAGACAACAACACTGAGACAGCTGTCTGTGTCACGGCCTGGGTCACACCCGGACAACAACACCGAGACAGCTGTCTGTGTCACGGCCTGGGTCACATCCAAGATAGCAACACTGAGACAGCTGTCTGTGTCACGTCCTGAAACATACCGGTGTGAAGTCTTGCGAACCAAGTAACCAGCATGGAGAAGGGTGCAACTTGGCATCAATTCTAAATGACCAAACCTGGTCGATGTACCCTAAAACTCAAATAACCAACCAACCAACATTGGCATCAATTGGAGGAAGGGAACAAACCGCCTCGTCACACAAATAATCAGACTTATGGACGTGCACCAGATCAAATCAAGTCCGTGGCAATTTCCCCAGGGATACAGGGATTCATTTCACCAGCCAAACCCAAGGATTTCTGCGAGCCTCCATTTGAGCATGGGATATAATACGAGAGACAATACTACTATGCTGCAGTGCTCAGGAATTCTAAAATACAAGTGGAAGCACATAATAGAACCTTGTTTGGACTTCCTGAAACAACCTTTACTCCATAAATTGGCTTCCGTAAAATGTCAATCCATTCAATTATAATGTTCGATATTTAATCAAAACTTCCTTTGACGCTAATAGCATGCACACTTTTCGCCGACAATTGATATGCTTATTGGCTCAAGGTTAGTTCATGGCTCTTATAGTGACAATGTTGTCACGTCACAACAGGTATTCGCTCTTTTGCCTGGTGTCCTTTGCTTGAAAAATTGGGTAATGCCAAGCGGTTATATAGTACTTATGCTGCGTTTATATAGTAGTCAGTCATGTACTTATGCTTAAACACGCATAAGCCATCGAAAGATCCTCATACCATGCATATCAATGCCAAGAAACACATCCGCCACGCGACATGTTGTTCGGCAGCACATTTCACGTTTGCTATTCGCCACCAACGACGACAAAACAAGGCAAAAAAGGAGTACCCGCCACGCCTTGCCGGCACATCATCGCCCACAAACGATAACGAGTGCAACATAATCCAGTTGTTTGCCAGCTATCTGGAGCGGGCCGACCAGTGGCGGTGACCACGTGGCGAGACACGCGCACGGCGAGCTGCCGCCGTCCGCTGACTAAGCGGAGCGGCCTCATCAGCTCACAGTCACCAATTAGCCGCCGGGCGACGCTGCATTACCCCGGACACGAGACACGCGTGCGTGCAGGGACCAGGCGGCACACATCGACCAGGCGGCACACATCGGCACACATCAGGGACCAGGCGGCACACATCGGCACACATCAGGGACCAGGCGGCACACATCGGCCAGGCGGCACACATCGGCACACATCAGGGACCAGGCGGCACACATCGGCCAGGCGGCACACATCGGCACACATCAGGGACCAGGCGGCACACATCGGCCAGGCGGCACACATCGGCACACATCAGGGACCAGGCGGCACACATCGGCACACATCAGAGATCAGGCGGCACATATCGGCCAGGCGGCACACATCGGCCAGGCGGCACATATCGGCCAGGCGGCACATATCGGCACACATCAGGGACCAGGCGGCACACATCGAGCACACATCGATCAGAGATCAGGCGGCACATATCGGCCAGGCGGCACACATCGGCACACATCAGGGACCAGGCGGCACACATCGACCACGCGGCACACATCGGCACACATCAGGGACCAGGCGGCACACATCGGCCAGGCGGCACACATCGGCACACATCAGGGACCAGGCGGCACACATCGACCAGGCGGCAC
Organism: Imbricaverruca yamaguchii; assembly: GCA_034440575.1. Classification (NCBI taxonomy): domain Eukaryota; kingdom Metazoa; phylum Arthropoda; class Thecostraca; family Neoverrucidae; genus Imbricaverruca; species Imbricaverruca yamaguchii. The sequence continues at coordinate 234,703 of JAOTOL010001416.1, read as the reverse complement.
ACATCGGCACACATCAGGGACCAGGCGGCACACATCGGCACACATCAGAGACCAGGCGGCACACATCAGAATCAGGACGCGGCACATATCGGCCAGGCGGCACACATCGGCACACATCAGGGACCAGGCGGCACACATCGGCACACATCAGAGATCAGGCGGCACATATCGGCCAGGCGGCACACATCGGCACACATCAGGGACCAGGCGGCACACATCGGCACACATCAGGGACCAGGCGGCACACATCGGCACACATCAGAGATCAGGCGGCACATATCGGCACACATCAGAGATCAGGCGGCACACATCGGCACACATCAGGGACCAGGCGGCACACATCGACCAGGCGGCACACATCGGCACACATCAGGGACCAGGCGGCACACATCGGCACAATCAGAACAGCGGCACATATCCAGGCGGCACACATCGGCACACATCAGGGACCAGGCGGCACACATCGACCACGCGGCACACATCGGCACACATCAGGGACCAGGCGGCACACATCGGCCAGGCGGCACACATCGGCACACATCAGGGACCAGGCGGCACACATCGGCCAGGCGGCACACATCGCTCCACCTGACCGTGCAGGCGGCCGCGGCTCAGCACGATCAGCGCCACAGACGGCGGCAGTGAGGTAGGAGCTGCCACCACCCCGCCGCTTCACCGACGGCCCACTAACCAATCCAGAGGGGTGGGGCTACGGAGGGAGTGGGCCAAGTATCCTGAGGTATCACTCTGACTGAAGCCACCGCCCCTCTTAAGAACTCGGCACCCCTCACGAGGTCTCAGTGCATTTTTCTAGATCAGTAGCGCTCATCTGTGGAAGCAGTACTCCATAGAAGAGTGTCCCTCTTGATCGAGGCTCATGGATCCGCCCCTGCCACAGTGCATGTCCCGTGAACTACGTGCACGAGTGACCGGTCAGATAGCTGCGGGTGCTTGCCGTGGCGAATGTGGACTGTGCGAGCTAGTTAGTACTAGATAGCTACTATATAGAAACTAGCTAGCTAGTAGCTAGTTTCTTAGCTCACTCAACACACCGACTGATTGTGCAATTATTCAATATGAAAATCTGACGCACAAAACAGCCTTGCAAACATGAAAAACGAGGCTCACGTTAATTTACCAACCCAAACTCACGAAAGAAAGTAGCAGGATGACTCTTCCAATTCACTGAACGTGGGTAGCTGAGTATTTCCTACATGCGTGACGTAATATGATGAAATGGCAGATTTCGGGAAAAAAATCTGATTATAAAAATATATTTTGCCTAATCGAGAAATGGAATGGAAACTTGGGCCAGCTTGACTAACAAATGTTATCAGATGCTGCTCACCTGAACGGTGACATTTCTTAGTTACACCTCTGGTAAAAGCCAGCTCAATTTTCCACTTCTTGAATCATTCCTTTGCTGCATGCTCAATAATCCACGAACAAATTCATTATGCAGTTCATAGCTACGTGAGAGGGGAGGGGGCGGCGTTAAACGTATGGTGAAACACCGGCAACAGAAAATGATCCCCACCAGGCTCCAAATCCCGCCAACGACTGTGCGGACCAGCTACATGGCAGCATCTGCCAGATTGTACGGGGAGCCTACAATGCGACCATGCCACAACTTAGGAAACCCCCTCCACTGTAGTGCTTCTGAAGGAGGAGTGTCATCGGTCGGAATGTTGCTATTCTGTTTTCCATGCATTACCGCCGGGTTATTTCTCAGCTTTAATTCCACACATCATTGCAAAGCGTGTGCTCATCAACTTACACCAAAATCTGAATGGCAGCTTAGAATCGTCAGCCTTGCACATTGGCGGGTTGATCGATTTAGATCGGTAAGGGGACCGGCCATTGGCGTATCGGCTTGAAACTAATCTAGATCGACAAAATTCAAAGAGACACACGCAAGCCTCCCAATCACACAGTTTCTCTCAGAGAACCGTCCTACGATACAATTTCCGGATCGGGATTGTGGCCCGAGCATTCCAAAGCAGAGCATTTGGTTGAAACCTGTGAGAATGATGGGAAGTTTAACGTTTCCAAGGAGACACAATTTTCCCATCAGGGGTCTCTGTTCTAGGATCTGGGGCACGTGCTCCAAATCCTCCTCTGGATTCGCCAATAGCCGTGAATGGAGCGGAATGCCAATACATATAAATAGATACACAATGCATATAAATACACATACAATACATATAGATACATACGCAATACTTTTCATACAAATACGCTTCATATGAATAAAGAAATATATATATATATACAATACAACAGCTTCGGTGGCAATATCATCTAACGGTCGGCACGGTCGCCGGCTGGGTGTCTTCACCCTGCGTGCGATGCTACCATTACGCTACGCACGGAGCAGCTTCCATCATTAGTGTCACAGCGCCTTACACTATCTCCTTGCGCACGTAAAACGAATCCGCTCATTAGGCCTTGACAGTCGCTCCACTGCACGACGCGTCGAGAAACAGGTTCCTGACTGGCGGCGCGACACAGTGTACGCCGTGTTCGCCTGGGGCGGCGGTCGGTCACGCTCAGCAGTCGGCTGGCGAGTCACGACCCGGCTATCGCCGTCCGTCGGGGCCGCAGACGCCGACTGCATCTGCCTCGTGAGGCCACCACCGCCGCCCCTATCTCTCACACGTGAACTACGGATTAATTAAATACGATTCGTATCTGAGTAAAAGGAAACGTCTTCGATTCATCATCGCCTCAATAAGGCTTTGGTGGGTGCGATAGGCGATCATGAGCTGGACCGCTCGGCCAGGATCTCCACGCCCGGGGCGGTCAGGCAGACAACAATTGGTCAGCTGATGTTCGTGTTGGCATCCGTGGATCGCACCTTGGTGTTATCGTGGATCCATGGATCGCACCTTGGCGTTATCGGCGGCAAAACTGGTGGCTAATGATGCCGCGAAGAGGAACAGGTTGCTGTGGATAAAAGTGTTGCACGTGATTGCACTTAAACCGTCGGTGATAGCGTTCATGTGGCAACATGCTCCAGCATCAGTTAGTGTCAATTACGGATGTTTCCTTCAGTGTACTTTGTGTTCACGATGTTTATCATGACACTGACATGCACACGTGAGAAACAAGCCTCATTTATACAAATCAACACTTGCTGGGAAGTTCACGGTGCAGTGTATAGACGTTTTGATGTTTTTCTTTGGTAAATGCCTACCGTTCCGTCAATGGTGTTCAGCTCAGACCGAAGTCCTTCTCCACCCGCACTGGAGTATTGACGAGCTCGCAGCATCCCGAGCATCTCCTCAGTTCGTCCCGTCCTGAACCGATAGGCCGGACGTAACGATACTGAGTAGGCAGTTCGTTAGAACCGCCACTTACCACTTACTGAACACCTAATCGACGTCCTTCCCATGAAGTGTTGTTGACATAATGCTACCTGGTGCGTGTTTATGAAGTCCTCATTCCTAGTTGCTAACTGTATCCCGTTTAGAAGAATCATACTTATTCTCAACCTTACTCGGGATTGTGGCAAGGAACAGGCCATAGCGCAATTGCAGGTAAAGGGATTACCTATGATGTGTTATGCTATACCATACCAGTTTACAACAAAGGTGTTTGTATCGTTATCGTTGATATCGATGTCCCCAAATTAGGTGCTACCTCTCAGAACATGCAATGTAGCCAATATGTACGCAATTTCCTCAAAATTGGGATTGCAGGGCTCAACAAACTTAAAAAACAAAGTTATTTCCATGGCGATTTAGACATCCTGCTGTACTCATTTCGACATCTCACACCCAACGAGAAATCATGGTTTTAACACTGCTTTATCAGACCACAGTTGGGCACGTATGTATGGTACAGCCCTATGCTCATCTGTCCCCGCCGGACCTGGGAGTGGGGGCTCCGAGAGCCTCCTCAGGTGGTTTCCGAGATGGGGGTCGAATGAGTGAAAGCAGAGACAAGAGGCCTTTATTACCTTCTTAGACATCTGGTTTTCGTATCTCGGACAAATCTGAGGTCAATGTCACCACAGGCGACCTTGACCACCTTGGTGCAAGGATCTGCGGCGGGCCAAATGGATCGATGTTTCGAAATTTTCGAAGTGCCGACCTCCGTAGTATTTGCACATATGAACGTCAAGCTCAGACCATGCCAAACCTTCATCACCACAAAGTATTCTACAATCTCGCAATTTTCAGTGAGGTCAAGGTTCGTGACCTGATGGCACGTCAATTTTCACATTTGAGTTACCGTAATGTGTGGGGAACATTGAATTGTTGGTATTTTATGAAGCCGAAGACGACAAAGAGCATGTAAGAAGCATTTGGGTTTAAAACATATCAAATGTAAATGAAAATAACATCAGGTCAAATATTATGTATATTCTACACAAAGCCACCTTATACCGAAAATTACTGTTCCTCTTGAATCCACATATGAATTCGGTTTCATCACAGTTAGTCCATGTGAAACGAAATTGGAAACCAAGGAAGGACCTTAGATGACCTGACCTCGTGTGACCTGGCCTTATTTGACCTGATTTGAGTTATGCATGCACTTACTGTTCAAGTAGTGCACATTTAATCGAAGACCGAAGTGATCGCTGTACCAGTCCATGCATTGACCCAGCGTGATTCAAGGTTATGTTCTGTCCATGCATTGTCCAAGCGTGATCCAATGTTATGACACAAGGTCAGAAGCTCGACAGCTTGCAAAAATGATTCGGTAGTTTACTTTAGGGTACAATATTTACACTTCAAACGCGATGTACCGAAAATATTCAAGTTCGAGCTTGCTTAATATGACAATGCGGCGTGACCCGACATGGCCTCAGGATTTTCAGAGAGAAAACAAATGTAAGCATTTCCTTCAATGTTTGTGTTGAAAGTACCCGAGACGAATCTATTAACATTTCCAGGTTATTCCCCAAAACGAAGGCCTTGATCATTTGCTTGAATAAGGACCGTTGACACTCGCACCGGAAGGGGACGAAATCCACTCACTCCTATTTTTTCGACGATATCTCATAAACGGGCGGTGGTATTGCAATGAACTCTTGTGAATGTGTTGCAAACTGATAAGCGCATCCAAAGCAACACAAATTCTGAAAATTCGTTGGTAAATATAGGAACTGCGGGTGCGCAAAATCGACAGACCGGTTGCTGAGCGTCCAAGGTCACAAATGTTTTGTCGCCGTGGTGATGGCGCGGCGGTAAGCTGTGCCGGCCTATCGCAACCTCATTTGACACTGAATGCATTGATGCAGGGCCATGACATTTATAATACAGTGAGTTCACTACAGCCACAAGCTAACTCCAAATTTGATGATTTCTGTTTTGCGCTTCTGTAGTTTCCAAAGGGGAGACGAATCCACCCCTCCGGGCAGCGCTACGTGAGATGGAATCCGGCGCGAGCGTTAAGAATATCAGCACGGTTAAATGAAGAAATATAACCTGTGCTATGAGTCATACGAAATTTTGGCTTGCTAATGACATCTTCCCTGTGTCTCTAACATGCATAGTTCGAAATCAGGTTCTCGGGCCTTATTTTGACCCGACCTGATCTGCAGTGTCTTGACTCTTTTTTTAACTTTGACCAACATAAATACATTCATTTATGTTAGTTATTTAAACAAAACATTGTGGAAGGAGAATAAGATCATCTTTTGGAAAACAATTTCCATGGGTTTAAGTCGGTCTGTATATTGACGTATCTCGACCTTTAGTATCCTCATTATTGGCCACAAGCACACGCACGGTATGTTCCGGGCTCTCCATGACCAGGACCCCCAAACGGTATTCTGCTAGCTTACACAGATGGGAAGTCATAACAGAACTTTCAAGAACGCTTCCGCCCCCTTCCCTTGGTCCTTCCACGGAGGTGAGCTTGCCGGCCGGCTCAGTGAGGGTTAACACGAATATAATACCAATATACATGTGCATGTCATATCTATTTCAACCCTGTTAGCTAGTTTGGGTTCCATTGGCTGATCTCAATCACTACGAAAACACTATTATTATTAAACAACTCCTAACAATACTATTAATATGTCCTTGCTAGGTGCCAACGAAAACAAACTATGCAAGCTTATGTTTGTAGTTGAGTACACTTATTTGCTAGTTTGATGTCAGTAGCATAAATGGCTCGCATAGGAACGATAAGTCACACTGCATGACAAGAGCAAACCATAACCTTGGAGCAATGCTCCTGTGGTTGGATTATATTTATCATAGAGAATTGGCGAGCAATGGAATTCAGCGTTCGTAATCCTCTGTAGACCGCTGGTGTTGCAGGAATTCCGGCAACCTCAGAGTTTAATTTGGACATGATCTCAATAACATCGGAACGAGGGATATGCTGCTTTAAAAGAATGATCAGATAATCTCACCAAGTGACGCAACTGCAGCGTTCATTTCTGATCAGCCAGGGATTGTGATCTTACTGTAAGAGAACATGCAACGCAAGGTTGCATTTGTTTGAAACCGGCTCAAGGAGTTTATGAAGCATCCGAATGAATCATTGCTGATTTATTTGCTGAAATGCAAGTAATGCTAATAGGCCCTTATTGTACATAAAACCTTGAATAAATCGTTCCGTGTTTTTTCTTACTTGAATGACGGTCCTAGCTGACCTAACTGAGCTGCACGTAGGTCAGCATGCCGAATGGTAAGCAGCTATGCAGCAGTGTCTCCCTAGCTCGGGATTCGGACTGCCGTCGTCGGTGACAGGTGGTTCGTGGAAGGTGCACGGCTTTACTGGTGACAGGTAAGCGGCCGCTCAGAGGGCGCCGACAATGGCGATTTACACCCAGAGCCCGGCGACAAGACGCGTCTAGCGGTACCCGCTGTGTACGTGGATCATTCAGCGGCGCAGTCCGCCGCCAGATGAAGAGATCTCCGTCGGCAGAAACGCTGCGGCGTCGACGATAACCGTGCGACACACAATCGACGCGTGTTTGGCCGCTTGTCAGGGCCGTGCCCCCTGCTTGCCTGCGGCCCCGGCCGACCGCGGGTCGCGGGATATCCCGCGGCCGGTCACAAAGCGGCCGGTGGGCGGCTAATCGCCTTACAACCTGGCCCGGCCGTCTGCCGCACGCCGGCCGTGACCGCGCCTGCATCCCATCTCCGAGCCGCCGACAAAGGGTCAACTCAACTAATTCCCAATCTGAATACATGAATGCCGATGCTTCCGTCTGCCGGCGAGCTTTGTCCGGCGGTGCGCGGCCAGCCCCCTCACGAGACGAAAACAGTGCGGGCGCGCGCGCGCGCGGCCCCACGCACACGCACACGCACAGGTCGGCAGCTGGCCGACAGCGACGGCAACCGTTACATCTTCCCTCGAGAGAGCGGCGCGGCGGAAATTCAAATGAGGGATAAAGAGCATCCGCTGAAAACCGCAGGCCGTACATTATTGAGAGGACATAATGGATGTTAATTGAAAACGCACGCCATGGGAAGGAACCGAGTGCCTAGAGTATCTTCATTAGTAACGACTGAAAGTGTTTGTTGGACTGAGAGAGTGTACCTAATAGTTGTTTATGTCAAGGACGACCTTTTACAGTGGTCGTTCTGAATAATTTTTAATGGTTTTCTCTTTTGCTTTGCAGAATGTGCGGGATTTTAGTGGTTTTTACGCATGCCAAGTCACCCATTTTAAAAACAATTTTTGAAAGCAACAACAAATGCCCTTATTTGCACGTTCTGCGCCCGAATCACCATGGTGACCGCTCTGCATCCGAAGCATCCCGCTTCCGTGGGGGTGCACTACGGCCACCGTTCCACTGACACACCTTAGCAAACATTCGCCACGTCGTTGGTGGCATCCGTGTACGCCCTTGTTGCAGCGGCGCCAAGCGCCAATAGACAAAGCTGCTTAGCGCTCTGCGACGTGCGACTGCTAAGTCTCATCAGCGGCTGCCTTCCGCTGCAGGTGGCACCGACTGAAGCACGCCGAGGCTCGGCCTGGCCGTCAGCTGGAGCCGGCACTGCCGGCGCGGGCGGCGTTGGCCGGACCTATTGATCAGCTTCGGTCGCCGCGCTGACGTGCTTTTAGCGTCGATCGATGGCGGCTCGCACCCGGCGACGGCAGCGACTTCTCCACAGCCGTATCACTTCACGCGACAGCGAGCTGCACGACTCCGCTGGCCATTAGTAGCCACGCAGGCGGACACGTGGCACGACCGGTTCTTGCCTGCACCGAGCCCGCTCCACTGACCCACCGCCCGCCCAGAGAGAGGGCACGTGCTGCTCGAGGGACGCTGCAACACAGAGCGGAATACAGTCGACAATTTGAGAAAAGGTAACGGGAGGACATACGGCTTTGGTTCGTGACGAAGAACTTGAATCACAAAAAAATTGTGCTTTCACGAAATCCACGAATGTCCAACGATGACAAACTTTGGGTGAGGTATGCAACCATTCATGTTTTCATGGCATGTGCCCATAATTTAAGGATGTAGGAGGAAATCTGAACATTGTCCACCATTACGTCGTTTTAAGGAAAGGGACATGGTTCTATTCTCCGGTATATTCTAGGAGCTTAGTTCTGAGTGGAAGCATGCTGGAGCTGTACTTACTGGGGAGACGTCGGTATGTGGGAATGCTTAACAGTTCACGCGTTAAGATGATGTGGATGCAGAGGTCATATACATCCGACACACATCGATATTTCTGATATCGATGTGTGTCGGATTTTCACTTGTCACGTCCAACACACACTCACACAAGACGTTTGACACTCATTAGTAACGAACACACTCACACACACACACACACACACACAGAGAGAGACAGACCATTCATCCTGCGGCGACACAGCGGCCATTCTAAGGCTCACCACACCAGCTGCCGCCTCAGCTGCGGTCGGGCCGCGGCGACCGACGCGTGCCAGCGGGTCGGCAGGCCGTCCAGCGGGTCAGCAGACCGCTCAGCGGGTCAGCAGACCGTCCAGCGGGTCAGCAGACCGACCAGCGGGTCAGCAGGCCGCTCAGCGGGTCAGCAGACCGACCAGCGGGTCAGCAGACCGACCAGCGGGTCGGCAGGCCGTCCAGCGGGTCAGCAGGCCGCCCAGAGTGTCGGCAGGCCGTCCAGCGGGTCAGCAGACCGCCCAGTGGGTCAGCAGACCGTCCAGCGGGTCAGCAGGCCGCTCAGCGGGTCGGCAGGCTGTTCAGTGCCTGCACAGGAGTCCACAGTCACATTGACGAAGTTGTTGTTTTCTGACGGTGATCTTTGCAGAGCTGAACAGAAGCCTGTTCCTTGATTGCCGAGCGTTTCCTTGGCCCATGTTACGTCTGTCGTGAGCAATTGATGGAGTGCGATGAACCTATTGTATCGTCTGGTATTACATCTGGTATTGGTCATATCCTATATTATTTTTATTTCCCGAGTGTTTCGTGTTGATAGGTCGAAGAGATATATGTAGCGACTGGAGAACACCTGTCGTTTTCTGAACGGACATGACGCCTGTCCTGACGGGATGCCGTCCAGCAGCATGGGGTGAGAACACGCAGCGTGTGATGATCCCTCTCACCATGTTGCACACTGTAATTGATGCTGAAGAAAACTTAGGACATAGTACACCTTTCGCATCAACCTTCCACATTCTCCCCCGAAAATTCAGGGGAAGGCACCAATCGTATATCAGACATCAAGTTGGACGTTTTTTTTAGTGTAATTATGTAGCAGAGCAAATTTTCACGTCAGCAATGCGACAGATCAAGCCACATTGCGAAAATACTAGACGAGGTTCCCAGGAATATCCATGCAATGTAATGTGAAGCGGTGCATCTCAGTGTGCCTCAGCTGAATACTCCAGCTTTGTTGTGCTTTTGTGGGAAGTTACAAAATAAAAATGAGGGAAATAAATGAAAAATGTGCGAAAATGCTATTGATTCTCTTTACATAGCTGAGCAAGAAACATAAAACTACTTAAAATCATGCATTAGCATTCTCCCCTCTCATACTTATTGCATAACTGACCAATTGAGAGGCCAATGTTAAGGTGTTTAACTAGTTCAACAAAAGATCGTTATTGCGATTAGTAGTAGCATTGTTAAAATCGTCCCGGTGAAAATGCTAACTTCTATCTTAACCACACACAACCACGTTCGACTACGAGTGGACAGAAAAAGAAAGCACCCAATGCACGCACGACTGCGCTATATTCCTGGAAAATGTGCCTGCCATTAGCCACAGACGCTTATCTAAAGAGAAATAAGTAGGTGCACTCGGAAGAAGTCACACCCTCTTCCCCCCAAGAAACAACAACGATTGGCTAGGCATCCAGAGAAAGAGCATGTTTTTGTGGGCAGCGAAGAGCGATATTCTGCGCCGACACACGCCACGGTCCCATCAGATAGACAAAACTTAAACGCTTATTTTCTGTCACGAAAAAAAATGGGTCAGCATACATCTATATGTTGACTGTTGGTTCCCCGCCCCTTCCCTCCGGTCAGATCCTCACACCCAGTCTCGGGGGAGGGGGCGATAGGAACCCCCTCTAATATCCAAACTAAGCGTCGCATGAAAACGAGAGGTGTCATCGGAAAGCGCTCGACGAGTAGGGCTCGACACCACCCCCAAAACAAATTTCCCAACAGTAACGTCACTAGAGGGCCTAGGTTTTCACGACATACATCATGTTTTTGTCTCTGGCGAGTTCATTTTGAGGACATTTGAAGAACAAAATATTTGGAATCAGAAAAGGACAGCGAAATCAACTAAGACCATACAAATCTTCGGCCACCCACAAATCCCCATAATTTTATATTTCAAAAATGTTATGTTTCCAAGTTTTCTTTAATTTTCCTTTTCTAATGGGTAGCGCGGACCGCAAAACGTTGTTCGAAGTCAATTTGCACTAATAAAAAATACTTACTTTGGCCAGAATCTTCTATTTAAACTTTAATAGGCAAACATGTAAAACTAATAAGTAATCAAAAACGGAAAAGTGAACAATTCCTCTGGTGCATTTTGCTTCATCCCAAAGATAGGCAAACGCTGAAAGTTTCATTACAATATCTTATCCGTTAAACGTGACGACTGGTTGAACTTTTTTGGAGGTGACCTTGATGTAGACTAACTCGTTGACCCTAGATGACCTGACTTCAAAAAGTAGAAACAACATGCCACATTGATGTGGGAAGAAGTATGCCAAATTTCGGCGGACTGCCGTGCGCCGTTCTTTCACTATCCGCGAAAAACCTGAGGGGGTGGTTGAAGACCCCCTCCCGAGACGGCGCAGGCTAAACAATGTTATATGGACGCGTATCCCACCTATGCTCGCTTTACAAGCGCAAGACAATTTACAATGGCGAAAACAACAATTAATGAAACATAGGCAACCATGAGGGTAAATCAGAAGCCCGTATCACACATATATGTCCATAAGAATCGTGCCTTGTTGGCAGTTAAGGAGAACGGTAATATGCGCGCTGGTAATATGTGTGTGAATTCCTGGATGGTGTCAACCTCCTCAGTCCTCTTGAACAGCGCTAGCTAGCACCCTAGGATAGTACTGGTCTCCTCATCAAAGCCACTTGAAATATTTTGTTCGTTTGTGGGCCAGCGGATGTGCCACCCTCCGTGATCAGCATGTGCGCTGCCTTCTGGGGTTGGTGGGTATACCGCCCTTGGGGGTCAGAGAGTGTACCGCCCTTTGGGGTCAGAGGGTGTACCGCCCTCTGGGGTCAGAGGGTGTGCCCACCTTCGCGACTCGGTGGATGTGCCGCAGCAGATGGTGGCGATAGATAGATGCACGTCAGACGTTTGTCATCTGCAGTCGGCCAGCGCCGTCGGACGGTGTAACCTCTGGCTGACACCGCACCTCACCTCGCACCTCACCGACCCCGACGGCCCGCCGTCGGGTCCGCCGCCGTCGTCGCCGGAAGTGGCCCTGTCCACCTTCTCCCGTCAAGTCGTCCTCCAGCTCTGCTGTCCAGCACCGTCACTGCAGTGGTGGTGGTATCAGACTTGTGAGGCGTCTGCACCGCAACGTCTTCGGCAGGTTCACGATAGAAGGCTTGCTTTTCAGTATTCCAGGGAGGGCTGATCGGCGGATTTGGTTAGCAACTGGTTCATTGTCCAGAGTACAAACAAGAAGGGCCCTTGTGACTCACAGTTGCACTGATCTGTTATGTCTTTGTGTCTCTACGAGGACCGATTGCAAAAAGGCGATGAATGCAAAGGAGAAAGGAATAGTTTCGAGATGGCATCTGGGTCATGGCGCTCAAGCGATGCTGTCCAAGCCAGTGAAGCAGCGATACAGGCATGTAGGTCAGACAGGTGGCTTCTCCAACTGAATTTAGCTGACCTTTGCAAACTTAAGCATTTTCAATGAGTATAAATAAGATATAGCCATAGGAGTATTCATTTTTTCCTGTTCTTTTAATGGTCCAATTTCTATGTGAACGGGGGAGGGAAGGATCCCACCCCGTTAGATCTTAACAGTATACCGTTCGATTTCCTTGCAAGATACTGCAAAACAAATTATTTTGACGAGATTCATCAATATGCCTTTTTGAAGTTTAAAATTAGCACGGACACCATTAGGCATCCAAAATGGAAGCTTCACACTTCTTTCTCCCTGGAGTCTCATTCGCCTTTTCTTGGACCGATCTCGCATGGAAGCCCAGGTTGTTTAAAAGGTTCATTTCGTAACTTGCACGTGTAAACAGTGGATTCAATTGCAAGGGTAGGCCAGAAACGTTCAGCAAAAAGGTAAGGTTTGTTTCATATGATGTCCATCGCCAAGTTATAACAAACTAATAGCCAGATGACGTTCATAGCAACCCACACGAAACTTTTGAGGAAAACTATCCGTTTCGAAGTTAGCACTTCTCTCTTACAGCAAAGGACGGATACAGACAGCCGAAATGGGAAGAAGCTTTTGGATATCGCCTTTGATATTATATAACCATCTGCACGACATGTATAGCTACTAAACTGGCTCCTAATGTGCATTTCACTGCCGATCAGCGTCTAAGAAGAGGAAAAGCGGACATAGGAACGATAATATCAGGGAAATATCTTGTACATTCCATCTCCAACTCGAATCACGAAGACTCGTTGTCAGCGCGCATTCGTGACATGGTTGTGGCTGACAGAATGCAATGCTTTTAGTCTGGCACGAGAATTGGGAAGAAGTATTTGATCATATGTCGATGCCTCACAAGATTCCCTGTACTTACCCTACATTGTATCGTTTGCAGCATGATACCCAAAGCATTGCCTATGCATCGGCGTTCTCAGTGGGTAGGTCATTCGACTCTTGATCACATGGTCGTGGGTTCGAATCCGACAACCGTCGGCATTACCGAGTCCACCCGCGACGAATCGGTGTGGGCAGTTGGCGACGCATACATGCCTAGCAGTTCACTGCGTCGTGAAGAACCCAAGGCTCTTTTCCAAAGCTTTGCCCTGGAACCGCCATTGCCTATTCGCACCCATTAAACTAGCTTAACAAATCTACCACGCGCATTGGACAAATCGGGCGTATCCAGACGTCTTGTTTTTGTATATGTTTTTGTTGTATTTTTGCATTTGAAAGGAAAAATAGTTGATCGGGAAAATCGTTGAAGACCACGAGGTGTGACAAATAATGACAGTGTTCAATTACGCGCTGAATATCATGCAGGATATTATTATGCACTCCTGGTCTGAGCTTCGCGTTAGCTTCCAATAATCACATGATCCCGCAATTATCCAGTACGAAATGCTTATGTATCAATTACACATGTCCTACATATTAAAATTATCTTAGCCAATATGACATTAACATAATCTGTCGACACGCACATCCGGTTCGTGTCGGTGAGCAGTGGCCGGTTTTCCAGTCAGCGGTGGCCGGCACGTGGCGCGAGGACGCCGGTGGGATCCTCCAGTTGCGGAGATAGCGCGTGTCGGGCACGCCACGCGTGGTCCGGCGGCCCAGCCGGATGATAAATAAGCCTTTCTTATCTGTCACGCCTGTCCGAGCTCACCTCTCACGCGGCTCGGCTCTGTTTTGGTAACACGGGCTGATGCCGGCTGCCGGCCCGGTCGGACGGGTTCCCAGCGGTGATGAATGCGCCGATGGCGACGTTTGGTGGTAACGGGTGACGCGGCACGCCGGCGGTCTAGCACGCCACGCCGATGCCACCCAAGATATGCCCAAATTGACCCAAAAGAGAGATGAGAACACGAAAACGTGTATCTTCCGACCACAGAATATTTGTGTCGCTCTGTTGGATTCGGTATGAGATGCAAGCGCCGGAAATGTTTTGAGTGTACAACTAGTGTAACGTAACAATAACGCCAGACACCGGTAAATTATCAGTTCACCGGGATACGTTAGTGAAGATTTTGGTGACATTATTACACTAAAATAGGTACAAGGAAGCGCCGTCTATTACCTGCTACTTTACAAGCATATCGTCGGATTCATAACAGCTGAGTCATTTTATCAATCATAATTCATCAATTATAACATAATGGATGGCTTCAACTAATGGTAACGACTGGTTCTCTTATTTCTGGTCGCCCTAATAGCTGCAATAAGCTGGATTCCAGTCGTCATATCTGTCCACAGCGCATCACGCAGGTGATTTATTCGCGTGGGAACCCAACCGCCTGTGCAATTTGAGAATTGGACGTTCGTGCATGGCTAAATTGATCCAATTATTTATGCATGGCTGTAAAGTGGGTGCTGCCGAGGTCATCAAACTATACCAGAATCTGTGTATTATCTGGGAAAACAATTGCGCAATCAGCGGTCAGATGTATTATAAATTATCACGGAACCATCACGGAACCTTCAACAACCGGGTTCTGTGGTGCTCAAGGGCTTAAGTATACATTGCAATGCCTATATTATTGGGGAAGTATATGCGGGAATAGCTTCTTTTTCTGTATCACTTAACACTGCCGTCTTCTTTTTCCTAGCTCTAAATATGTTGTTGATACGACCTGAAGCTCAAATAGCCAAGCAGAACGAAACACTAAATACGTGTTCAGCATGACCGCACGGTCCACATTGCTGACGCACCTGATTGAACAGTGTATTTGTGCGAGGCGCCGAACAGCTCCACGAACAAGCGGTGGTCTTGTTCTCATTTAGGTGCTACCACTGGGGGAGGCGCATGGCCGCCCTTGAACTGGCTCCCCGTGACAGGCGAACGGCGCGCGAGGCCTTTAACCCTTCCTCCGCACAAAAACACCGCCGCCAAAAAGAGTTTGCGCTAGAATAGTGTTACATCTGCCGCGCATTTTTTAGCCTGGGTATACGAAACAGCCAGCGGCGGATCCAGGCGCGGACAAAGGGGGTGAGTCATCATCATGCGTAAGGCATCGTCGGACGCTCAGGCCAGCTTCGATTGAAGTAGAACGGTAGCGTTGCACGAGCTGAGAAACAAATCGTCAACAAGCTCAGTTCTGGGTACGCCGCTGGAAAAATACGCCGTCACACGGGGTTGAAGGCCTTTAATCGTGTTTGTTGTAGGGGAGCGGTCGTACCTCCGCCGGTGCGGCTGTCGGGCACACCAACTCGGCTGGCAGTGGCAGTGGCAGTGACCCACGACACCGACAAATATCGACCCGTGCGCTGTTCAGGCGAGAGGGAGCCTCGATGCGGTCAACGCACCATAGCGCCAGTAGCCGAACCTTGGGCTTGGGATTGGGATCGCACGTCAGGAGCACCGATGATGATTGTTTTAAAAATGTTTAAAAAGGGTCACCATCCGCATAGGCTCACAGCAATGCATGATTAATGCGAGGCGTAATATACTGCCTATTAATACAACTGCTTGTACATTTTACGGAGGCTTGGATGTCGGCGTATGGTACGCTCGATTTGCAGCAACGGAAGCTTAACAGGATGTAATTTTCATGCAGACACTGGTGGGCAAATCCCGCTAGGGAGACAGTTGCTATTTCTTCAGGTGTCACAAGTCCATGCTGTCACAGTTCTTTGTGATGAGGTATTTGCTATGGTACTAAAGTGTTCAGATCATGAGGTGTCGTCAGGTTAGATGCTTGGTGACTTCGACCACATACATTATGACATAACAGAGTGAGAAATTGCTGAAAATTGTAATTAATATTACAAAACCTTCGATCTTCACAGTGAAAATTGCGCTTCTTCAAAATCGTACACACTGGAATGGATACGCTTATTGCTGAGTGAGATGCATCTCCAAATAATATCAACAGATGTGATTAAAAAGAAACCATATCATGTTAATATTCGTTAGCTGACGCAAGCTTCTATAAATCGTGAAACGTTACTCATAATTTTCTAAGGTCCTACCCCTTAAGCCTAGAGCATTGACTAGATATGCCTAAATACTGGCTTGCTCCACAGCCATTGTTTTGCCGCTTCCACGCCGATGTCGTAAAGCGCATGTTCAGCACGACAGATCAAGTCAACACAACATCAAGTGTTCTCTAAACACGGATACAATAGCCTGCAAAAACTTGCAAGCGACTTTTTTAATTACCCAGAAGCTGAAATGAAGAAAAAACGTTGGGCTCTGCGACCTGCGAATGGTAACTGATATTGCGGTGAGCGCCAGGACTAAATTAAGGCCTTAGATTAGCTATGCTGGCCTTCGAACTCGCTTAGAAATAAGCATATCACGCATATTCAATGGCATGCAAAATAGGCCGAGGAATGTAGACAGCTACAAGAAAAGGAGCTGGCAGCTGCAAGTGTAAATAGTTGTGGATTGTGATCTCAACTGACCATGAAAGCAACAGGGATGCTTTTTACATCGTAGTATCATCTCGATGCTGTTCCAGCAACATCAATCTTGATTTGTAGCAAACAGGGAGCTATCCCCTTGTCATCTGTCTGCTTCGCCACAAGGCAGATGGTCGCCTCCTGGTGATGACAGTGCGGAAAATGGTAAACCACGGTGCATCGCATTGCACATTGTTTACGCTTGGGATTCCTCACATTGCACGCCGCTGCAGGCTAGTTGCGCATGCACCTCTCGTCTCACTGCGATCGGGCGGCCTACCGTTGCCGAAGACTTCGTACTGGGTCAGATCGCGCACGTGCACGAGCGCGCCGGATAAATGGCGGGAATGTCGAGATGTGACGCCGGCGTGGCCGAGTTTCGTTGCTGATGGTATCGTGCCTGTGCCACGCGCGTGTTGTTTGGTGCGGACGGCGACAGATGCGGCTGACGATGGAACGCCACGCTTCAATACATGCGAGGCATCAGACCGGGCGCATAAGCTGGCGAATTGTTGCCGTTGTCGTCCATTACGCACGCTGCCCCACGATGCTCAGTTATCCCGTACATTTCGCCGAGCTCCGCGGCAGGCAACGATCTAGACATGTATCATCGATAGGATCCAGAAGGCCTGGAAATTGTGCTTCGAAACAAAATGATCAAACTATAGCTGCAATGGTCAATAAAGTCCGACTAGTATTAGAGCCTATACGAAGACGATTGAATTGGAGTTCAGCTATACGTCTGGCGAAGGGTGTCATTTAATTCGACAGTATATCATGGGCATCCCACAATATCTGCGCACCTGCGTCCAGTGCAGCAGCGGTGCTTCAGTCTCCCAGTTGGCAACACTGATCACCAAACTATGTCCAATCTGAAGCATACAATGTGTCTAGCAGTGCGACAGATTCCGATACGAGCTACACCGTCCCCCCTGCGCCCCTCAGAGGACACCACCTCCCAAACCAGGCGCGCGCCGCCGGCACGCGCACACAATGCCTGTTTTGAACGGGACTGCTGTCAGCCCGCAGGCGGTATTTGGCACTAGCTCCAGCGGCGTATTTACGCCTGGCTCGGCACAGCCGCCGGCCGCCCGCCTGCCTGAGTTATCGCGAATAAAGAGTGACGCGACGGCACCATCTCGGCACCCCAGACGGGAGACGGATCGCATCGGGCCGCGTTCAATCCCAGCGTGGAGTGTGGAAGGGCTGCGCCGATCTGCATCAGCTTGGAAGGCCTGTGCCGATCTCCACCACGCCGCCGAGATCGGACGGTGACGTCACGGTGACGTCACGGTGACGTCACGGTGGCGACAGGGCGCCGGCGGACCGGATGCCGGTGTCACCACGTCACTGACGATTCCAGCACCA
Organism: Imbricaverruca yamaguchii; assembly: GCA_034440575.1. NCBI lineage: Eukaryota > Metazoa > Arthropoda > Thecostraca > Neoverrucidae > Imbricaverruca > Imbricaverruca yamaguchii. Next base: position 216,637 of record JAOTOL010001416.1, on the reverse strand, counting down.
CGGACCCGGCTGGCCGCCGGGCCGGCTCGGCTGTTTCTCACGGTGAAAGCCGCCACCGACAGCACCCACTGAACACGGCCCGGATGGCCATCTCTCATCATTGCGATGTCGGTCGACTGCCGGTGACCTCGACGCCGGGTGGCGGCCGTGTCGGCCGGTGCACTACAGCGCCGCTCCACCGGAGGTCCGGCACCGACGCGATCTTATCGGCGCCTGGCCGACCGATAGTGGTCGCCCGGTGTCGAGCACCGAGCGACCGGCGCCTTTCTCCGGCCGCCCGGGACCCGGCCACCTCGACGGTCGGCGGGCATCGGCACCTCTTCATCACTGTTGCAATCCTTCACCCGTCGGCCGACTGTAACCACATGTTTCTGAGCCGATGCGTCTCTCGACGTTCACACACATCGCCAACGCGCCTGTCTTCACCAAAGAAGATGGGAGGATGAAGCAAACCAGACACCAGATATTTGGATAATGTGCAACTTTAGTCACGATATCGCAGAAATTGGTCGAACCTATAACACTCACGGTAAACACTCAGCGATATGTTGAAATGTAATTTGGAAGCTGTCTGGAATATGTCACGTGTTGGATAACATCTGATAGTGAAATCGTAGAAAAACATCCGAGAGTAATTGGTTATGGCGCATAATGCATTTAGCTCGGTCACATGCCAAGTCAGATGAAGCTCTGCAAACCAAAAATTATCTTGCAGTGGTAAGAATTAAGAACAGAAACATAAGCTTTTTATTATTCAAAAACAAATATTTTGTCATCGATGCTCCAATATATAGCTGAATGTCAGATACTGATAATCGGTCGACGTTTCCAATCGCGCAAACGGCAAACCCAAACGGCACATTAGCCATTTAGATACTGTTCAGCTTCGTTCTGACCACAGGTTCGTGCATTTCCATTTGAGCCAGATGTACACGACCGAAACAAACAACTTCTCCTATGCGGAAAATATCCGAGAGCTCACTCGGTACCCTCTTCTTCGTCACCGTCTCCATCTCCGTCAACATCTCCGTCTCCATCACCACATCCGTCTCCATCTCCGTCTCTGTCGCCGTCTCCTTCACCATCTCCGTCATTGTCACCGTCACCAGGGCCTCCTTTAGCGTGCTAACTACGTTGCCGTGTCGTCCCGCCTCCTCCTCCCCCGACTTGTCACCCTGCCTCCTTCCCCACCCCAGCCAAATCGTATTTCTCACACTGCTTATGGGTTGCTGACGGGGGAGCTAGAAAGGTTGCGATTTTGCTCAATTGGAGTGAATTCTTTAACGCCCCCTTTCCTAGCCAGCCAAATGATGCTAAGCGACGCTTTGACCATCACCGTCTCCGTCACCGTCGTCCCCGTACGTTGAGGCACGTGTCACCCGGTCAACGAGGTGCTAACCGTTACCGTCACATTTTCCACCACCGTCGTCCCCACACGCTGCGCACGTAGCGGTGCATGTCCCCTGTCAATAAGGTGCTGACAGTCACCGTCATCGTCTCCGTTACTATCGTCCCCACACTTGGCGGTGCATGTCCCCTGTCAACGAGGCGCTGGCAGTCACCGTCACCGTCTCCGTCTCCGTCTCCGTCTCCGTCTCCGTCTCCGTCTCCGTCTCCGTCTCCGTCTCCGTCTCCGTCTCCGTCTCCGTCTCCGTCTCCGTCTCCGTCTCCGTCTCCGTCTTGGTTACTGTCGTCCCCTCACGTGGCGACACATCTCACCCTGCCAACGAGAAGGCGGACCGCGCGCACGCGCGCATCTGGGGCAGTGATGGCTGAGGAGCGGCCGTCCGACCGGTGAACCTTGAACGCTCGACGAGTTCGGCTCTCGGGGGCGGACGTCGCTGGAAGGTGAAGGGTAGCAGACCTCTTTCGGCCTCTTATTTTCATCTCGTCAAGCGCATGGGAAGGCTTGGGAGCATTGAACCCTGAAATGGCATGAATGACTGGCCTTGGTATACCGTGCGCGCTTGTAAGGGTCAGATCCCCGGGCGGGCTGCCCACACACACGCAGACAGCCAGCTGATTTGGGTATTCAAGGACCCGCTCATATCGAAACACATGGGGAAATAAATTATTTTCTACCTGGGAGAAAATATCTTGTATCGCCTGAATACGACAGATGAAAGGGGGCTGCACGAGGAAAGAACCGGCGTCAGCTTCCCGTCGTGGCTCGGGACAGACATGATCAAGGGTGTCCCAAAGGTCACACAGGATCGGTGTCCTGCTCATGGAATTCGCTTTCACCGGAACCTACAGCCAATCACAATATGCGGCCGACATCGATTGTGATGCAGCGCAATGTATCGTTGTGCATGTATGCGGATCATTGTGAGTCATGGAAAGTGAATGCTGAACTGACACCATGAGATAGGCGACTGAGCTTAAGTTGCTCGTATTTTGCTTTTTAATCGACGGTGTTGCAGAGCGCCTGGGAGACGAAAAGAATGAGAGCAGTAGACACAGAAGAAGGAAAGAGAGGAGAAAGGATCATGGGGAAAGAGGAAGGGAGAGAGGGAGGGAGTGAGGAAGTGGGGGAGGGAAGGTAGGAAGAAGGGAGGTATGGATAGATGTAGGGAGTGAGGGAGGGAGGAAAGAGGAAAACAGGGAGGGAGCGAGGAAGGGAGGGAGGAGAGGGAGAGAGGAATGGATGGGAGCGTTGGTATGGATGAGGGAGAAAGAGAGAGAGCGAGAGAGAGCGAGATAGAGAGGGAAAGAGAGAGAGAGAGAGAGAGAGAGAGAGAGAGAGAGAGAGAGAGAGAGAGAGAGAAGAGAGAGAAAAGAGAATGGGGTCATCTCTTTCCACTTACCAACTGATCGATAGACGCAGACACCGACACAAATTCTTCAAGCACACCACCTTGACGTTACCTTTGGGATATGAGTACTATCGAATTTGAGGAACGTGATTACGCTTCACTTGTATGAAGTATGATTAATGATAGTGGGACATACCGACTGGGTGGGAGGAATTCATAAAACTAAGGTAACAGAGAAGCGAGGGATCCAACCAACAGTGATCAACTGCTTCGGTGAGTAAACAGAAGTTGAGCAGCTGGCATTTATGTTCCGGAGTTCAGGGTAAGAAGAAGGCTCGTCCTACAGCAAGCCTATTTAACCACAAAATATACTACGTTGTTTGGATTCGGTAGTTTGCTTGATATTGTGTCGTTTACTTTGAAGATGCGAAACAAAACCTGCGTTTTTCATCAATTTGTCATCGTCTTTGTATGTCAGAGCAGAAGTTAGCCTGTTGTCACCGCAAAGCTAGGCTGTGTGAGGACGAAGTATGAATCGACGCAACGAAAGCCATTGCTCTGCTGAGGTTTCCGCTTGAAATCTAGCGATCAGTTGAAATTTGAAGGGCAATTCGGCAGCGACAAGCCAACCGAGAACGTCAGTGGTTGTGCAGCCATGTCTGCCAGTAAGAACATTGCCACAGTTTTGCCACATTTGACAAAGTGAGGAATGTGCGAGAAGGGTGTCCGAACAGTCAGTGAGTGCAAGTATTGGAAATACAATGGAAGTACCGAATCACATATATGACAAAATGCATTGAGATAACATATAGCATACCACCCAGGTACAAAAATTCTTCAATTGAATGATACAACATCCGCAAAGTCCCTCCGAAGGCCTCCGTTTAGTCGCTGGAGATATCTTCATACCATCCATAAACCGTATGTTGCTGTTTCTCCACAAACGGTCCTTTGCTCCATTGACGGGGGACTGTTTTGGCACAACGGTACCACCCGTACATCCCAGGAAGGAAGGGCCGACCGTGTCGCTCGCACGAGCTGGAACGGCCACCAGTGCCGCTGACGTCCGGCAATTATTAGCCAACATAACGTGCTTCGTTATCTTGTACACGCTCGATAAGGCAACAACAGTCGGTGAATACGTCACCAGATCACCAATGGTATGTACATACATACATCAGTGAGGTAGCCAGCAGCAGAATATGCCATCAGCCTGCCAGGATTCAGCGTTCCGGTGCAGTGGCTACAGCCACGTTGGCAAAACTGCAGCCCCTACCGCGGTCCCCAAATGACACTATTCACCGGCAACCCTGACAGTTATCAGGCAGAAGTGGAACCAGTGGAGTCAGTCACCAGAAAAGCCGTTGGCGTTTCATTTTAGAAGTGAACGTGACTATGGCATCTGCCATTTTGTCTCTATATCAAGTGATTTTATCGCGAAGACCACCCAAAATGAAGAGCGAGTGCCGTAGCTGTTGGGAGGCCGATGAGGTATCCACCTCGAACTGCTCATTTTCTGTGCCGATATTCGGCGGGCTCTTGTGTCGGCGGGCGGGAAGTAGATATGTACCTGTGCCTGTACCCTGCACCACCTGGCGACGCAGAGCGGCGCCGCCGCTGCCGCGCACCACGGTGTGACGTGACGCGCGTGACTCACCTGGGAACACGAGGGCCGCTTTGTGCAATAGTCCATGCAGGAGCCGGACCGGCCTGGCTGGCTGCTGGCTGGCCGGCGATAATCACACCCTGACGCGCGCACCGGCGCCCCGGCCCGGCCGCCGCCTCATTTAGTGCCGGCATAACGACGCAAACGCGCCGAACGATGCGCAAGTAATCGCACGAACCTGCGCATGGTGGCCGGCCAGGGCCGCGCCAGCTGTCTGGCGGCGCCACGTGTGAACAGGTGTACCATTTCGACGTGTGCTGAAGGGTGTGTCGTAGCTCTAGGGCTGCGCGGAGAGCAACACGTATCCCGAGCGTTGTTGTGTGCACGTGCGCTGCTCGATATGTCACAACGAACGGGGTCCTGGCGGGACAGGGCAGCGGCGATCTTCCTCCATCTCAAGATCTATTCTGTCGACTAGCGAGCCGTTTTCCGGGAGGATAGTCTCTGAGCGAGCTCCCCAGCATTGCCAAGTGAGGTGGATACGTCGGTTGCCTGCCAGACGTTTTCGCGCCAAATTGCGATGGACCGACAATATAAAGGCCAGAGCGTCGATCCGCTCAATGTCGCCAAGTCAATCCAATCGCATCCGATAATTTGACACCGGGGAAATCGGTGCCATTCCAGGATAGTGAATATTTGTCGGTAGTGAGTATTTCATGAGGATGTGGTATCGGCAATGCCAATCTAACCATACGCCGAGAATCGTTATCACTGAAGTCGAACTGAGGTGAAAGATATATTCACACAGTTGATCGATTGAAAATAGATCCGCAAATCTCGGTCGATATCGATGACCTTCGATGAGTTTGACAATGTGACTGGTCTGAACACGTTTAAAACACCAACCGTGACCATTTAATATCGCTTCATCGCATCGCGTAGATCATAATGACTGCACTGAGTTAATTTTTCTGCCTCAGAAACACCTGTCACCTATATATGTTCATGAGCACGGGGATACTGCATCCCTAATTGGCGATTTCGCGAATTGCTCTCAAATCACTCGCTAACGAGGTGCAAAAGAAAAGAAAATGCACACGCCATCTATTGTACTGTCATCTCACGGAGATGGCAGCATGGTCGAAATTAGCCAACTGTTTTCTCTTCTTTTTTCTCACTCTCCCCCTCTCTCTCTCTTTCTCTCTCTTTCTCTTTCTCTCTCCCTCCCCTCTCTCTCTCTCCACATCTCTCTCTTGCTGAGTTTTCCATTCATAGACACTTAATATGTAAGATCGCTGTTAAGACTGTCAGGCAGGTCGGAATCTTGTCTCCCACCGGACGCGCTGTTCCACGTACAGCAGCATACGCGTTCAAAGGATCAGTGAAAAAGTCGTATCATATACGACTACTCCATTACCTACAATTCCCTTTCTCGCACGTTGCGGGGTAGTCCACTTTTCAACTGGGAAATCTGAGGTGTTCCGGGGCTTTCCATTAACATTTATGATTTTCTTTTGCTCCATATCGGAGTTTGAGTCATCCTGATGCTAAAATCATGTGATGGCAGTGATGTAGAATGATGCTTCAGAGAAGTATTGTATGAGAAGTATTACCACGTACAACTAAAACATATCGGTTCTCATATATTGCATAGTGTAACGATGTGCACCTGCGGATAATTCGCCGCTACCAACCTGACTTCACCTTTGTCATTGTTTATGTTTACGATTGACAAGAACAAGATCAGCCTTGATGTCTTGCTAGTCCTGTGATTATACCACGGTACCTAACTAACGGCTATCCCAGCAACTTCAAGAAACCTCCTATCACTTCTGTTTTACCGTCTCAACTTGGGTGGAGAATAATATGGTGATTTGCAATTCAAAACAACCATCTGCATCAGAAGACGGTGTTCCTGACATTTGCTTTCCAGTTCCCATAAATGAAGAAGACAAACGCTCACCAAGCACAATACACATAATTTTACGTCGTAGGACATTTTGCTAAACAAGAAATATATCGCATATGCATCCATATATATACACACATATATGTGTATATATATATATATATATATATATATATATATATATATATATATATATATATATATATATATATATGTGTGTATATATATGGATGCATATGCGATATATTTCTTGTTTAGCAAAAATGTCCTACGACGTAAAATTCTGTGTATTGTGCTTGGTGAGCGTTTGTGTATTGTGCGTAGGACATTTTGCTAAACAAGAAATATATCGCATATGCATCCATATATATACACACATATATGTATATATATATATATATATATATATATATATATATATATATATATATATATATATATATATATATATATATATATATATATATAAATATATATATATAGTATGCAAGGTACTCGAATCAATTATCAAGGATAGAATAGTTAGTTATCTGGAAGGTAGCAGATTGATTCAAAATACTCAACATGGGTTTAGAAAAGGACGATCGTGTCTCACAAACCTCTTGGACTTTTTGAACTTGGCCACAGAACAATTTGATCAGGGAAATCAGGTTGATGTAGCATATCTTGGCTTTAGTAAGGCCTTTGACAAGGTACCCCATAAACGGTTAATGATACAGCTTCAGTCCCATGGTATTGCAGGTAGCATCTTAAAATGGATAGAGTTGTGGCTTTCAGATAGACAGCAAAGAGTGATGCTAAATGGTACAAAGTCATCATGGCAAAATGTTCTTAGTGGAGTCCCCCAGGGGTCAGTACTAGGGCCATTACTGTTCATTATAGTTGTAAATAACATTGAAAGTGGCCTAAGCAGTAAAGTTTTGAAATTTGCGGATGATTTGAAGGTCTTTAGAGCAATAACAGGTCAGGATGAGCATATCTCGCTGCAAAAAGACTTAGACGAACTTGTGAAGTGGTCCGAAGAATGGCAAATGAAATTTAACTTTGATAAGTGCAAAATCATGCATGTAGGTAAGCAGCATATGAAGGCTCCATACTTGATGGGTGGCCAAGTGCTATCAGTGACTCAACAGGAGAAGGATTTAGGTGTTATTCTAAACACAAAACTGGGAGCATCAGAACAGACCAAGGAAGTCAGGAAGAAGGCACTGAGAATGCTCGGGGCAATAAATAGGAATGTATCATACAGAAGTGAGGAAGTGATCAGGAAGCTTTACTGTGCATACGTCAGGCCACATTTGGAATACTGCATCCAAGCTTGGTCTCCTAGCTATGAAAAAGATTGTTGGCTTTTGGAGAGAGTACAAAAGAGGGCTACAAAAATGGTTAATGGCATAAGCAACCTGGCATATGAGGAAAGATTGAAGAAATTGAATATGTTTTCACTTAGATATAGAAGGCTGAGAGGAGATCTCATCGAGGTCTTTAAATTTGTCAATGGTCTGGAGAGGGGATACCTTGGGGAAATGTTTGAATTTAACAGAAATGATGCAATTAGAGGTCATAAATTCAAAATTAAAGTTAACCACAGCAGAACAAGGTTAAGGCAAACTTTCTTCACCAACAGGGTAGTGGAACACTGGAACCAGCTGCCAGAAAACATCGTCAGTAGCAGCACATTGAACATCTTTAAAAACAGCATAGACAATCATTATAAGAATATAGGGCTTGCTTTTCAGTATTACAGGGAGGGCTGATTAACAGTTTTGGTGTGCAACTGGTTCAGTGTACAGAGTGCAACCAAGAAGGGCCCTTGTGGCTCATAGTTGCACTAATATTTTATGTCTTTATGTCTTTATATATATATGTGTATGTGCGTGTGTGCATATGCATGTATCTCTATATATATAAATACATATGTATCTATGTGTATATGCATATATATATATGTATCTATGTATATAATATATACATATATATATATATATATATATATATATATATATATATATATATATATATATATATATATATATATATATATATATATATATATATATATATATATATATATATATATATATGTATGCTTATGCAACATGTCGTAATTTTGCTTCCAAGCAAACCCTCATGACCAATTTATCCCCGTGGAGACCATCCGAACAGGCCAAATTACGTTGCTGTGACCGCAGGCCTCATTACAGCCTGATCACATCGCTCCTGCGACATTCGGCCGGTGACTGGGCTGCCCATGACGGCTCGCCCATGGATGGCCGATAACTGAAGAATAATGTAACGGGAACTTAACCAGCGCACGGTCACGACGACGGCCTTAACCTCAAACCGACTTTGTGGGCCAAGTGCAGGCGCTGTGCAGGCGCGCTGGTCAGTGCCGCTGACGAGTAGCGATCCAGTCGCTGATTGATCGTCAGGCTGCGGAGTCCTCGGATGCCCGTAGTCCAGCGGACGCTGACGCAGCCAGTTGTGCAAGTGGTCAGCTGCTCAACAATGTCGCAGGCGATGACCGCGTCTGGTCACAGGTCCTGTTCGCTATCTAACTGTGCCGACTGCCCCACGATAAAACAATGCGGCCGCGGAATGGCTAAATGTCGCGATTTATACACACGCAGCAGAACGTTGTTGCAATTTCTCCACTCAGGCAAGAGGGCTAGGGAATGAGGACATGAAACGCTGCGACAAGATGAACATTGAAGACAGAAAGCTTGACAGTCTCGTCGAGCCAGGTGGAATCACTGACATGAGCTTCCTGTTGCGAGCGAACACGAAGCTCGAGCTATATTTCAGTGCATATACAACAAATGCTCCCCGAGCGATCCCGTCCGTCCCGCTTGCCCCAACTGCTTTCCCAATCGCCTTTGAAATATAAATAACTGGTTTGCTTCAGCGTTTCAAGTTCTAATTCTTTCACGAAAAGTTCGAACTGAGACTTGTTCCACTACCGGGGAAAAATACTGACTTACGTACACTGTGATGTAAATATAGTACTTTTCTTAACGTATAGTTTGCTTTGTATCATTAGGCAACCTCGAGTCTGTTATGCTGATATTATGTTCAAACAGCAAATTGCTTCAACATATATTTTCAAGTAAGAACATTCGTTGTTTAAACGCGAGGTTTCACAGCAGAACTTGGCTGACGCCGTCACAGCCCATATTCTGGATATTCTGGTAGAACTAGTTCGGTCGGCACCAGGCAGATTAAGCTTCGGTAGTGTGGTTGTGTCGTGTCACGTGACCTGCGTGCCCAGGGGCCAGTCGGGTCCGCATGCTGCGCTCAACGGACACGTGACGTAAACTGAGCGGAACAGTTGCGTGATGGAAAACCGTGCAACCGATGCCATTTTGAAACAGCTCGGCACAGCGCATGCGGCTGTGAGATGCCTGTACGGTGATCGTCAGAGGAGCCTGGTTTCAGAAAGAGTAGATGAGGCTTTGAAGTGATTTTTTTCAGGGCGTTTCCGCACTCGACTATCGTGCAGGTGTTTCAAATTCCAGCGTGTTGTGCCGAAATCCATCATGCTTACCCATGAAATGCCTGCAGCCGCACACACCTCGTCCACCATGTCTCCACGGTGGACGAGGTGTGTGCGGCTGTCGGCACCATGTCTCCACGGGCTGTAGTGAGTGCCCAGGTGCGCCACTGTTATATAACGTCTGCCCCACGATCTCCAGTGACATGGCTGCAGCCGTGATGACGTATAGCCAGCCTCATGCACTCGGCCACTCGGCGCCCTTACCCCGGCGTCATATGTTAATCAAATATATGCATGAGCGGAATGCCTAAAGGTTTGCATTCGCCCATAACTAACAGGATGAGTTCATAATAGCTCCCCCAGAAATATGCGGTCAAGATAAGTTGCAATTCAGTGTCTTCATTAGGCATGTGTAAACCCTTTGACATCGTGGATCTCGTTCACTGGGGAGTAAGTCACGATAGCCGATGCTAGATTCATGAGGTGCTGTCGCGCCATTAGGTCACGTCGTGTGCACAAACCGCAAACCAATCTGACATTCCGATACGCATTTGCATGCAAGTCGGACATCGACGTGTTGCGACCACGATCTGCATTGTCGAGTGGTCATGGTGTCCGCTCCTCCGACTGGGCTCTGGCGTGGCCGTGCACCGGGGTCATACACACCTACATACACACAGACACACATACACACATACACACACACCCACATACACACAGACACACATACACACATACACACACACACCCACATACACACAGACACACATACACACAGACACACATACACACATACACCCACACCCACATACACAAAGACACACATACACACACCTACACACACACACACCTACACACACACACACACCTACATACACACAGACACACAGACACACATACACACACACCCACATACACACAGACACACAGACACACACCTACACACACACAGACACACATACGCACACACCTACACACACACAGACACACATACACACACAACTACATGCACACAGAAACACATACACACAGACACACATACACACAGACACACATACACACCTACACACAGATACGCATACACAGCGACACACACACCTGCATACATACATACATACACACAGACACACATACACACATACACACACACCTACATACACACAGATACGCATACACAGCGACACATACCTGTATACACACCTACATACACACATACACACAGACACACATACACACAGGCATACATACACACACCTACATACACACACACGCATACATACAAACATACACCTACATGCACACACATACACACACCTACATACACACAGACACACATGCACACATACACACACACCTATATACACACAGACACACATACACACACCTACATACACACAGACACACATACACACATACACCTACATATACACAGACGCACATACACAGCGACACACATACACACATACACACATACACACAGCCACACATACACACAGACACACATACACACAGACACACATACACACAGACACACATACACACAGACACACATACACACAGACAAACATACACAGGACACACACCTGCATATACACATACATACATACAGACACACAGACACACATGCACACAGACATACATACACACACCTACATACACACACACGCCTACACACACACACACAAACACACACATGCAAATATGTATTCCACTATGTTGGATGCCAGCACCGATAATACCTAGGCATCCCAGTCAAAGGGTTGGATATTTGTGTAATGTGCCAAACTTTGAATACCCTTTGAAATGAGGAATATTTTACGTTCTATTCCATACTATAGTCACGCAATGGATGTATCGTGGTAGTAATTTGTATGCTTTAATAATCAAAATGCACATAAATGTTGAAGTGCATGGCAGCTAGGACCATTATTACCTCCATAAAGACATAAAGACATAAAAGGTTAGTGCAACTACGAGCCACAAGGGCCCTTCTTGGTTGCACTCTGTACACTGAACCAGTTGCCCACCAAATCTGTCAATCAGCCCTCCCTGTAATACTGAAAATCAAGCCCTCTATTCTTATGATTGTCTATGCTGTGATGTTCAATGTGCTGCTACTGACGATGTTTTCTGGCAGCTAGTTTCAGTGTTCTACTACCCTGTTGGTGAAGAAAGTCTGCCTTAACATTGTTCTGCTGTGGTTAACTTTAATTTTGAATTTATGACCTCTAGTTGAATCATTTCTGTTAAATTCAAACATTGCCCCAAGATATCCCCTCTCCAGACCGTGGACAAATTTAAAGACCTCGATGAGATCTCCTCTCAGCCTTCTATATCGAAGTGAAAACATATTCAATTTCTTCAATCTTTCATCATATGCCAGGTTGCTTATACCATTAACCATTTTTGTAGCTCTCTTTTTACTCTCTCTAAAAGCCAACAATCTTTTTCATAGCTAGGAGACCAAGCTTGGATGCAGTATTCCAGATGTGGCCTGACATATGCACAGTAAAGCTTCCTGATGACTTCGTCACTTCTGTTTAATGCATTCCTATTTATTGCCCCGAGCATTCTCAGTGCCTTCTTCCTGGCTTCCTTGGTCTGTACTGATGCCCCCAATTTTGTGTTTAGAATAACACCTAAATCCTTCTCCTATTGAGTCACTGGAAGCACTTGGCCACCCATCAAGTATGGAGCCTTCATATGCTGCTTACCTACATGCAAGATTTTGCACTTATCAAAATTAAATTTCATTTGCCATTCTTCGGACCACTTCACAAGTTTGTCTAAGTCTTTTTGCAGCAATATATGCTCATTTTGACCTGTTATTGCCCTAAAGTTCATCTACATACACACCTACACACACATACGCACACACACACGCACACACACACACGCACACACACACATACATACACGCACACCTTCAGGTACACGCTAGCTCATACTAATGCGCCACCTCCACCTCCGAAGCGAGGTGGATGCGGCGACTCCCACCGCACGCCATGTCAATGTGGTGTCGTCCAGCACACCACAGCACCCCGTCGCGACTGGCTCCCGCGTCACGTGGTCGCCGACGCACCGTCGGTGGTGGCTGTGAGCGGCTGGGAGCCGTCGCCGACGCACCGTCGGTGGTGGCTGTGAGCGGCTGGGAGCCGTCGCCGACGCACCGTCGGTGGTGGCTGTGAGCGGCTGGGAGCCGTCGCCGACGCACCGTCGGTGGTGGCTGTGGGCTGCTGGGAGCCGTCGCCGACGCACCGTCGGTGGTGGCTGTGGGCTGCTGGGAGCCGTCGCCGACGCACCGTCGGTGGTGGCTGTGGGCTGCTGGGAGCCGTCGCCGACGCACCGTTGGTGGTGGCTGTGAGCGGCTGGGAGCCGTCGCCGACGCACCGTCGGTGGTGGCTGTGGGCTGCTGGGAGCCGTCGCCGACGCACCGTTGGTGGTGACTGTGGGCTGCTGGGAGCCGTCGCCGACGCACCGTCGGTGGTGGCTGTGGGCTGCTGGGAGCCGTCGCCGACGCACCGTCGGTGGTGGCTGTGAGCGGCTGGGAGCCGTCGCCGACGCACCGTCGGTGGTGGCTGTGGGCGGCTGGGAGCCGTCGCCGACGCACCGTCGGTGGTGGCTGTGGGCTGCTGGGAGCCGTCGCCGACGCACCGTCGGTGGTGGCTGTGGGCTGCTGGGAGCCGTCGCCGACGCACCGTCGGTGGTGGCTGTGGGCGGCTGGGAGCCGTCGCCGACGCACCGTCGGTGGTGGCTGTGGGCTGCTGGGAGCCGTCGCCGACGCACCGTCGGTGGTGACTGTGGGCGGCTGGGAGCCAGCCGACGGCGGGTGAGGCTGTCGCTCCGGCCGCCCGGGACTCAGGGCAGGTGCCGCAGGTGTCTGGTGCGGTCAGCACTGCAGTCGATGGTGCACCGGAGCAGAGCAAACCTTCCCGAGCGGCTCAAGGTCCGGCAGGTGCCCCCATCGGCTGACGATCGGCACGTGTGATCTGTGTTCGCCGACAGGTGGCGGCGGGCGGCACGTGTAGCGCCGACTGTCGCGCCGACTACTGCTGCGACTGTCGGACCGACTACTGCTGCGACTGTCGGGCCGACTACTGCTGCGACTGTCGCACCGACTGTCGCGCCGACTACTGCTGCGACTGTCGCACCGACTACTGCTACGACTGGTGGGCCGACTGCTGCTACGACTGGCGGACCGACTACTGCTACGACTGGCGGACCGACCACTGCTGCGACTGTCACGACTGTCACGCCTACTAGTGCTACGGCTTGTATTGCTTTCACTTTCAGTGCATGGGCGAGTCCGTCGCCTGTAGTGATGCGATACACACATGCAAACAGGCACACACACACACACACACAAACACCCCCACTCACACACACGCACGCACGCACACACACACATACACACACATATATAGATATTATATATATATATATATATATATATATATATATATATATATATATATATATATATATATATATATATATAATAGTCATATTACAATACACTTCAGGAGCAGCGCAAACCCTCTCCACCCCATCAAGTGCAGAAAAAAACTGAAATGTGAAGTACTGGGACATTGAGTTCTACACATCCTAACATGGATTGCAGAAAATTGATTTCTGATCTACGAACGTCACAGATTCAAGGCAGCACACAAAGTCATGTTCTAGCTAGTTGTCGACTACCATAAAACCGCCAGCGCCGAATTTACGTGGAATTATAAGAAAAAACAGACGTCATATAAATATGCTGATATGCTCCCCAGTTTCGATGACGAATTAACCTTCACGCTTGGGATTTGTTTAATTCGCAGGTTCATATACGTGTTCGACACTTAAACCACTCAATTAAGAAACAATAAATGACAAGATATCATTTACATGCTGTGCCTACTTTGCTAACTCTTCCTCTTCCTGGTTTTTGTTACGCAAAATATATCCTGCTGCAAAAATAGCTCCTCAGCAGCCGAACTGTGACAATCATAGCCATCAGCTGCATTTGTACTGTATTGACGTGGGGTGAGCTATCCCAAAGTATAATCGCACCCCACTCCCACACACATGTACAGAAATGAATGACATGGCATAATCAACATGTGCGGCGAAGGGGTCGAACTCGCCATTGCAATTTGGACTTCATACCAGGGGTGTAGCTATGTATGCTTTTGGGAGGGCTTGCTCCTCTCCCAATATTGCTTGTACCCCCAATAGTCTCTGTTTGGTTTGCCCCCAATATATTTCAGCTCACCCATTGTCTTTATACATTGTGGCCTCCGAGTAACTTTCAGAAAACTACACCCATGTTTCCTTCCAGGCTAAACGAGCAACACGATGCCTAATGACAACGTGGATCATTTATCTCCATTGTCCTGGCTTTAGCCAGTCCAGTGCGGTAAGCAAAATGACTTACCCGTTGCCAATGTTTCGAGAAATGCTCATACCTCACAGGGTGGCAAGTGGCTGTGCCACCGACCGTCATCCTCCGTAAAATCTCGCCTATAGGGCACCAGGCAACTGATGGCTATATGGCTATGGAGGGCTACCTGGGTGCGAACAGGATAATATTTGCCCTCCGTCCGTGGCAGTGACCGTGGATGTGATGGGTATAGGGGGGTTCATCAGTGGGTGAGGTACATCAACAGTTGTCGTGCCGATCACGGTGGCCTGCTCTAACTCTTATTCGTCTTTTCCCGAACCAATTCGCCCGCTACCGCCACCATCGGACAAGGAAGTGCGGCCAAGTCGGCTGGCGGGTCCTCTTATCGCTGTTCCAACTCAGACGGGAAGCTTGCTACAGGGTGCAATTCTAGTGCCACCTGCTTGTAAAACCACAAAACCAGTATTGTCCGTGTGGGACAAGACATTGCGATGCAGCTCAAGTGTGCTGCTGGGGTGGGGAGCGGGGGCGGTGGCAGGTGCACCCATCACTCCAATCGTAACGTAACGGACCGGTGACAACACAAGTCGTGCACGGGCGGTCCGCAGACCACATCGCTCACGGCATGCTACTGCAACTGCCGAATACTGGAAGGTCGTATGTGTTCGTTTATCTAATCTCCACAATAGATACGTATCGTTTATAAAAATAATTAAACAACGTTGATGCAAGGTTTTAGAAAATGACATCGGTCCATCAGGCTTCAGTTGCTAATAGCAGACGGTCTTTTTGACATCACTATTGGTATGCACATTAGCCTGTGACGATGATTTTCAATGTGGTGTTATCAAAAACGGCTACTGTTTTTATTTTGCCTTGCTGTGCAGCTAACAATTTGGCGTACAAATTATATCGCTGGACAATCGACATTTTTTTCTGAAAATACGTTTGAAAAAGATTGTTTCCAACATTTGGCGCCACATTGACTGTGAGAATCAATCCAGATAAGTGGGTCAAATAGTACCTCTTTTTGATCGTCTGGACGAGTTGAGTTAATTGAAACAGCGCACTATTGTAGAAAAATCGATAGTTAAGAAAACATCGCCTATCTTATGTCTTCTAATACACGAGCAAATGTCCATTACGGGGCATACAAGGAACTCTGAGGTTTAAACAAACAAAAAATCAGCATACAGCCACGATTTCTGCACTTACTCATTTGAAGACTTCAGTATCACTTACTGGGCAAAGAAATATGGACAAAGCTTCATATTTATTCCCTGCTTGAACTAAATAGTGACATGATTGAGGGAGGCTGCCTTGTACGCACGTGCATCACATACCAAATATCTACTTATTCTTTGCATGTTCAGACATTTACATTTATTCAGACATTATTTTACAGCCTTTCCAAACCACGTTCAGACGAAAATCGGATACGTTGGTGATAAAATGACTAAAATTCGACGCACTTACTGAAATTCGCCGTGATCACCATGGGACCATCGATGCCTACTTTTCCAAAAGGGGCACATATCAGACATCAATCAATGAACACTGGTATATCCAAGGCAAACATCGCGCGAAGGTGCGGAGCACAACGGACTGGACGGCATAGAGCACCCCAGTTCTATCTTTCACGGAACTTACAGTCGAATTAACATATTCCCCACGTCCCTCTTATTTGTTAGCACGGGCAAAAACTGCCGCGCATTTAGCCAGCCCGGATGTAGCCGTCCCTCCTCTCCTTCCCGTATACGGTTTTTGCAGTTAGTGACACCTGTTTCACGCATCGTTCAACAGACTGACCATGCACGGGAAACTGTGGAACTCACATTGGCATGTCCACATCGCCATCAAGTTCGGAGCTTGGCGTGTGGCACGTGAGGGCCGGTTCGAAGGCGCCATCCCAGGATATCTGCAGACTCTCCGCGGTCTCATTCAGTTTCGGAGTTCTCCTGGGACGGACGCTGGGGTCTCCACGTTCATGTTTGCCGTGGATGCACCCGATACGTTCAACAGCTAACTGGCGCTTTTCTCTGCCATTGCTACAGAGAAGTGTCTGGAGCACCATTTCGCTATGAGCAATGCTCACGCGCGATGTTTGCCTTGGATATACCAGTGTTCATTGATTGATATCTGGCATGTGTCCCTTTGGGAAGAAAATAGACATCGATAGTCCCATGGTGATCACGGCGAATTGTAATAATTTTTGTCACCAACGTATCTGATTTTCGACTGAACGTGATGTGGAAAGGCTATCTGGATGTCTCAACATACAACGAATAGGTAGGTGTTTGATATATGATGCACATGCGTACAAAGCAGCCTCCCTCAATCATGCTGCTATGCAGTTCAAACGGAAAATAAACATGAAGCTTTGTCTATATGTCTATGCCCGGTGAATGATGCTGAGGTCTTCAAATGAGTAAGTGCAGAAACCGCGGCTGCATCATGATTTTTACTTGTTGAAACCTCAGAGTTCCTTGTATGAACCGAAATGGACATTTGCTGGTGCATTAGAAGACATTAGATAGCCGATATTTTCTTAACTATCGATTTTTTTCAACGATATTACGTTGTTTCAATCGACTCAGCTCGCCGCGACGATCAAAAAGAGGTACTATTTGACCCACTTGGCTGGATTGGTTCTCACAGCCAATGTGGCGCCGAATGGCGAAAACAAAGTTTTTTTCCAAACGCATTTTGAGAAGAAATGCCGATTGTCCAGCGATCTAATTTGTATGCCAAATTGTTAGGCACATATCAAGGCAAAATAATAACAGTAGCCGTTTTTGATCACACCACTTTGAAAATTATCGACAAAGGCTAATGCACATTGCATGCCGTTGACATTTAATTATAGCATATGTGCCCAAATTCAAAAGTATGTACGCATTTGATGAAAACCTAACGCCGAACAACACCGAAGCATCTTGGTGAAAATGAAACTGCGATTGAGGCATTGAATCTCTCTAGTGGCTCATCCAGAACCTTCAAAAGGAAGGGGTTATGGGCAGGCATGTATAACGTGCTGAGCACGTTCAAATTCGGATTATCGGCATGGAAAAAGCACACACTTTTTCACTGATAAGGGCAAGGTCGATTACCAGTGTGCAAGATTAATTATTAAGACCCATACAACCAATATGTGGATATTTGAGATGGAGCCACAGTCCCCCAATGATGCTGTGGGCCCACCAATACATTCCAACACACCCAAAGTTCAATGGGAAGAAATTAGATTGCACCCTTACCGCTGAATATTTTGTTCCTGACCAGCGCAAGTAAATCCTTTATGCATTGAAATTTCTGCCAAACTTGTATTTAATGGGCAAGGAGGGCTCAATCAATCTTGTACATAAAATAACAGCTGTGCTCCTGGTTGTGCTACTGCATATCCCTCAGCACACCAAATTACATATTTGATACGGTTTGAATCAGGAAGTAGAACTAAAAGAAAAATGTTTCATGGAACATTGCTGGCATTCGTTCATGAGCTATTAGTTTAGTTTAGCTATTAGTTTGATAAAGTGCCCCAGTTTCTCCAGCGAGTGGCCATTTAATATAAGAATAAATACGTCACGTAAATATCTCCATAGAGTATTTCCTGAATAAGCCCTAAAGTCAGATGCATTGTTGAAAGCAGATATCATCGTACATATACCGTCGCAGACCAGTTGATTCGCGGGGGCCAGCTCGTCCCGAACTTCAACACATGGAGAAACAAAACAAAGAGCACAATTGCGTACACAATGCTACCATATCAGAAAGTTGTAGTAATCGCAATCAGCCAGCTACGTAAAAATTAGGTTTGCATAGCATTAGATGTAGCGAATACAAATTAGTGGCTATCACTGAGCCAACTGTCGGAGCGTTGCTCGGCACCGCCACCATTGGTCAATGCGGGCAGATCGCTGACTCGCCGGAGTGGAGGTCCATGTATTGATGACCAGCTGGCGGTACCAGGCTAGTGCACGTGCT